>CM068759.1:13879409-14299236 GCA_035084275.1 Hydrolagus colliei
ACTACAAGACCCAGAATGCTCATCTCTATACACAATGCACAGACCGAGGTGCAAAGCCGCCATATTGTATTCATAGTCCTCGAATACAATATACAGGTATGCAAGGGGTGGGGGGGGTGGAGAGAGACGGCGGGGGTGGTGGGAGAGAGGGACGGCGGCGGGGGGAGACACGGGGTGGATGTGATAATGTACAGATAGATAGAGATGGGGGGGATGTGAGAGAGGAGAGAGACACAGAGACACAGACAGAAAAACACAGAGATGGAGAGAGCGAGTGTGAGAGACACAGAGAGAGAAAGATATTTACCTCCTGAGGAGATAGGCCCTGAATGCGCGCGCTGCGTGCACATGCGCAGTATGAAAACCCAGAAAATATCGATATTTCGGTATATCCTCGATATGAGCCCATCGATATATCTAAATCGGAAAAATTCCATATTGACGGACCCTAGTGCAAGCAAATACACGATAACAGAGCGTCAAGGAAGCCTCTCCCTCAGGTCCTCCAAACCCTCTCACCTCCTCACCCCGCCCACCCCGAGAGAGGCCCCGCCCCTTTGTGAGGGGCCTGTCCCAGGGAAAGAAATTGTTATTTTTAACCCACGGCTGTTTGGGGGACGGGCGGACGCTGCTGTGCACAATTGGCTGCCGTATTTTGCCCACATATATACAGTCAATTCACTTTACAGTATACTCTGTGAAGCGCTTTGAGACGTCTAGAAGTTGTGATACGGCGCTGTATCGAATGCCAGGATTACTATTATTATTATTGTAGCTGATGTTTGTGTCACTCACAGGGGGAGCCCGGCCCACCTGGACTGGCTGGCACAGCGGTAAGTCTTCTCACTGAACTCACACTCTTCCTTTGTCCCAGTTTTCATCTTCACACCAGCATTGTTGTTTATTGTTGCTTATTGTTGCTTGTGATTTTGATATAGGGGACCGCAGGCGAACCTGGAGACCCGGGGCTTGAAGGTCCTCCTGGACTGGCTGGGCTTCCAGGCATAGATGTAAGTATTCACAAGGAGGGGCAAGAATAGAATGGAATTGGCATGTGGGGGGAGGTGGGGGTAAGAGATGTTAGGTGGTGGAGTGTGTGGGGGGCTGAGTGGGTGGAGGGCTTGTGTGGTGTAAAACACTGCATGGACAAGTTGGACTGAATGTCCTGTTTCTGTGATGTATTGATAACTCGATCAAGCACTTGCGTGAACTCTGGAACTGTCTACTCTAACCCCATTCCCTGTTCTTTCCCTATCGTGTCTGTGCTGGTGCTCTCTCCCCCACTGGAGTTCTCTACTCCAATCCCAATTCCCTGCTCAGTCCATCCACCATCCAATATTGTAGCCCTTCAACTGTTTAGCCTCTTCCCTTTTACTATTGTATAGATGTGTGAGAATCCGTTTTTGTTTGGAACGATTAAACAAACGATGTCTGCTACCCTCCAGTTAATGGGATGACTATGATGTTTATAGCTATTGTTTACAGCAATTAATTTTCTAGGAGCAGAGGAACATTACATAAGAACATAAGAATTGTTTAGGAAAAGGAAGACCAAGTATCCAGTTCACCTTCCACCATCCTGGCCGTCGCTTGACATGTCGGGTCCCAAACTATGTACTACATCCCTGGAATTGTTTTTATTACACGGACATTCAATCCTCTTGATTGACTGGAAACTGAATTGATTTGTGTTTAGTTGTAAAGCTGACCTTTACATTGACATTGACAGTCTGGAGAACTGTGAAAAATTATTGAGAACTTTTAATAATAACCTTTTACAAAATGTTGATTGAACTTTCAAACAACATAATTAGAGGGGAATGTGAGTTTTGCGCTCCCTGTGTGAGCATGGCTCAGTGAGTAACAGGCATTTCAGACTATTTCAGATGGTCATGAAGACTCGTTAATGAAATGCGTTTGGACATTTCCAGTCCCACTTGCTTTACACAGTGCCAGAACACTGGAACTCAGTACAGTAAAAGCCTGTGTATCTGGCACCCTCAGGACCCGGCCAACGCCGCTTAAAACACGTGCCAGATATTCGGCCGAAAACGTTAAAAGAAAAAATAATAATAATTTCAATGCATCTTTCCTGATAAATTCTGGTTAATTGAATGCGGACCTTTTTTTTGCAATGCCGGTCATACGGAAGTTACAGTTGATCGGGTGCTGGATAAACGGGCTTTTACTGTACATCTCAATGCACTTTTACAGTAATCACTGTTTAAGTGTGGTGACTATCTTTGTATGCAAACAGGGCAGCCATGTGCACAAGGACAGTACCACACACATCCACTCTGTCGGTATCAGATGCAATATTGTTCACCGGCTGTGAGTACACAAACAATGCAAACTAAAACAAGTAGCAAAAGGAGAGTGATCTGATCATTGAGCTAAAATAGTGGAGTAATCCTGCTATTTTATAAATCACTGGTCTGACTACACTTGGAAAATTGCCTGCAATTCTGGCCACTACAATATGGAAGAGATTTGTTTGTTATATGACTACAATATAATATTGCAATGATTGAGAGGATACAGAGGAGAAATTCAGAACAAACCTGCGGAAACGGTACTTCAGAGAGCGGGTAGTAAAGGTATGGAACAGGCTCCCTAGGGAGACGGCGATGGCAGAAAGAGTTGTTTGTTTCAACAAGAATCACAACAACAAAATGAAACTTTTACAGCGACTTTCAGGAGGACTTCATAAAGCGCTGGACGGGCATTATTTCAGACCCGAGCTGGGAACAGGGCCAGGGAGGTTGGAGTGAAAGTGGGGGATTTGGGATGACCAGTTGGACCATCGAAGAGGAGGGTCTTGAGGCGGAAGTTGAAGGGGGCCAGGTGGGGGGAGAAGCAGAGGGATTGCGGGATGGAGTTCCAGAGGTTGGGGGCAGAGTGGCTCGCCTGCCAATGGTGGGGCGGGTGAGTCAGGGGTCATGGAGCAGGGCGGAGCCTGCAGAGGGAGCATGCAGGTTGATAGGGGGTTAGAAGGTCGCAGAGGAAGTTTGGTGCGAGGAGGGCTTTGAATGTGAAGACCAGAATCTTGAATTGAATCCTCTGGATGATGGGGAGCCAATGGAGTTGGGTGAGGATGGGGGAGATGAGATATGGAGCGGTAGAGAATACTGGCCGCAGAGTTCTGGATTATCTGCAGGCTGTGGAGGGAGGAATTGGGAAGGCATACAGGCAGGGCGTTGGTGTAGTCGAGCTGGGATGTGATGTAGTACAAGAACAAGTACAAGTTTCAAGAACAAATTAGACAGATTTCTGCTAGAAAATATATATGTCGTGTCCCAAACAGTGTATAGTTTGGGACACGACATGTCAAGGGACTGCCAGGATGGTGGAAGCAAACTTTCTTTCACCAGCAAATGTTTGTGATTTACCCCGAGCATTCCCTTTGTCTTTCCTTGTGTGGCTGGGATGACTTAAAATGGTGATAACACCTGTCCGATGTGACACTGAGTGGGTGGATAACAACCAAACTGTTCATTGCCAAACTAACAAACAGCCTTTTCTGTTAGATGTGTTTGAATGGTCTCTAGCTTTTTGTGCCACTGTTGTGAATGTTGTAAACCAGGCAAAATGCTGACGTTACTGACATTTACAGGGATTACCAGGACTTGACGGCCCGGTCGGCTTGGATGGGACACCGGGTGAAAGGGTAAGATGCTTGTTATGACTGAGTTTCTGTCTGAGGTCTCGGCACCATCCTAATTGGGACCACCGTTTGCATCTTCAATAAGTAACCTGTCTGCTGCGTTCGACACAGTCGATCACACCATCCTCCTCCAACATCTTTCCTCCCACCTCAACCTTCAAGGCACAGTCCTTGACTGGTTCCATTCCTACCTGATCCACCGCCTACATTTTGTATCTTCCAACGGTTTCTCCTCAAACCCCCGCACAGTTTCTCACGGCGTCCCCCAGGGCTCTGTCCTCAGCCCCCTCCTTTTCACCCTTTACACGCACCCTCTGGGCGATGTCATCCGCAAACGTGGGGTAAATTTCCACATGTATGCGGACGACACCCAGCTGTACCTCTCCGCCTCATCCCTCAACCCCCAGACCATCGATGTTCTGACAGCATGTCTGTCCGACATTGAGTCCTGGATGAGGGACAACTTCCTCCAATTGAACGTGAGCAAGACCGAGGCCCTCCTGATTGGCTCAAGCCAGCGCCTCCGCACATCGGGCGCTGCCAGCCTCAACATCCAAGGCTTTACTCTCCACCTCACAAAGCCAGTCAGGAACTTCGGCATCACGTTCGACCATAAACTCTCCTTCCTCCCCCACATCCGTGCCTTGACCGGCACTGCTTATTTCCACCTGCGCAACATTGCCAGGCTCCGCAACTATCTCACCCCCCATGCTGCCGAAATACTCGTGCATGCGTACATCACCTCACGGCTGGACTACGGAAACTCTCTCCTCGTCGGCCTCCCCAGTTCCTCCATTCACAGGCTGCAGGTCATCCAAAACTCTGCAGCCCATGTACTATCCCGCACCCGCCTCTGCAATCACATAATCCCCACCCTCGCCCGTCTCCACTGGCTCCCCATCCTCCAGAGGATCGAGTTCAAGATCCTCGTCCTCACCTTCAAGGCCTTACATGGCCTTGCCCCGCCCTACTTAACCGACTTACTCTCCCCCTATAAGCCCACCCGGACCCTCCGTTCAGCAGGACTTGGCCTGCTCCAAGCCCCCCGCCCGAACCGCCCCACCATCGGAGGCCGGGCTTTCAGTTTTACCCCTCCCACCCTGTGGAATTCCATCCCCCAATCCCTCCGCCTTGTTTCCTCCCTTTCCTCTTTCAAGGATGGTTTGAAGACTTTCCTCTTCGATCGTGCCTTTTGTTCCCCCCCGAATTTTTCGACCTCCGCTACGTGTTTCACCCCTTCCCGAACACTCCCCTCCCAGCTCGGGTCACACGCCTCCTGTGCAGAGCCTTGGGACGTCCTCCCGACGTGAAAGGCGCTTTATAAGGTTAGGTTGTTGTTGTTGTAACCTCAGATGTGGAGTTCTGTAGCACAGTGGTTAGATCACTCGTTTGATTCCCAGGTAGGGTGAAACGTTGGGAAAGTTTCCTTATTGTACAGTACATTCTTTGAAGCGCTTTGAGACGTCTAGAAGATGTGAAAAGCGCTATATCAATTGCAAGGATTATTATTATGATTGTTATTACTCCACATGTCTTTGTTTACTGAGCAGTAAGTAGGAACCCGTTTTTATTTAGTGGATTAGCATATGGGTTTCCAGGGGTAATAATCTCATCAAAAGTAAATAAATAAATAATAAATTTGTCACTCAATCCACAACTGTTTGTGGGCCACTACTGTGCACAATTAGCTGCCGCGATTCTCCCAAAAATTTACAATCAATGTATTTTACAGTATATTCTGTGAAGTACTTTGAGATGTCTTGAAGACATGATAAGGCGCTTTATCAAATGCAAGGATTATGATGTTATAAGAACCCACGGCCTGTGTTGCTATATTGCTTTAATCCTGTGTTGTGTTAATACAATGCTGTGTTTGAGTCACTGTAAATGTTTCAATTAATTAAATTATTTTAACACCTACAGGGAGAACCAGGACCACCAGGACAGCTGGGACCGCCGGTGAGAAATCCCTTTATTCCAGGGCTTGGCACTGACCTGGCACTAATGCCCGGCTCGGCAACGCCAGGGTAATGGGCTGACAGGACAGACAGGGAAATAGGTAGCTCAGCAGCATGAGTTGGGCCTGGAAACAGGGTTTGATGATGAGATGGGGGGTGGGGAGGAAGACCAGCTGATCACACATTAAAAACCATATCAAGTGTTTGTTGATCCATATGTTGCCTGGCTCTTTGCCAACATAGGGAGCAGTGTAAACAGTGCTCTACTAAGTAGGCAGTGGGGGATGGAGATGGTGGAGAATTGTGGGGATGAGGTTTGGAAGAGGTAGGCTTTTAGGTTGGCTTTAAAGACAGTTAGTGGGGGGTAGGGGGGACAAGACAACAACAGCAAAATGACATTTGTACAGCACTTTTCACATTGGGAAGATGTCACAAGGCACTGACACACAGTAGAGGGGAGAGATCCATATGTTAGTTTAGGGTAGATTCTGAAGGCTCGGCCCCAATGTGCAGGAAGCCCACGTTAGCCAAGCTGAGGAGCAAAGAGCGGGGCGCGGGGGGCGGGGAATAGATACTGAGTTTAGGTGGATTAGGCCAGGTTTGAGGCTGAGGTTAGTAAGAGCAGGAAATTGTTCCTCATTCTTGGTTTGTTTGTCTTACCAGGGACCTGGAAAATCTGGCCCTCCGGTAAGTGTGACATCACCATAGCCCCCCCCACAATATCCCCCACAACACCCCCCACCACACAGTCAACCACACCCTCCACCACACAGCCCCCCCCACATCCCCCACCACACAGCTAACCATACCCCCCCACACACCGCCCCCACCACACCCCCCATATCCCCCACTACAGCCCCCACTACACAGCCCTCCCATCACCCCCCACATGCCCCCACCACACACCCTACCCCCACCCACACCCCCTACCATACACTCCACCACACCCCCTACCCCACAAACCTTCACTACACCCCACACCATACAGCCCTAGCCATACAACATTACGGACTCTCACTGCGGCCATGATAGTTAGTGTTGATCAAGGGAAATCCTTTCCACACCTTGCTAAGGCCAATTTAAAAAAATGAGAGCCAGGCAATTTAGGAATGAAATCAAAAGCCTGTGGAAGCTGGATCCATTCACAGCTTCATGACTGAGGTGGATAAATATTTGTTAGGTCAGAGTTTCAAGGGTACAGATAGCCATGATATAATGATACAACAGGCTCAAGGGGCTGAATGGCCTCCTCCTGTTCGTTTTGAGATGTCTAGAAAATGTGAAAAACGCTTTATCACATGCGAGGATTATTATTATTGAGTGTCCATTGAGACATGACAGGATGAGACTGTATTGCAAGAGTTAAAGTTGAGAGATATTTACTAACCTGGGGAGAGGGATGGCCAGCTGTGAGCGGCTGTCATTGTGTGTCAGGCTGGGGGGGAACGTCTATTGGGACTGATTGCTTGATTGCAAAAATACCAGGATTGTCTCCTCTGAGGGGAATGACTTTCGGAACAGAGATTTCGCTGTTGTACTTCACATTCCTCACCATCACTAAATATAAGTGCCCAGTGTCTAATTCCAAAATGATCTGTGAACCTGGTCTGACCCCACGAACCCACATGACCCCACAGACCCCTGACCCTGCACTAACAGTCTCTGATCTCCTCTCAGGGCCCACCGGGAGTCAACGGCCTGCCAGGGGCACAGGGGCCTCCAGGACAAGCGGTAAGTCTGGATTCCCACCACTCGGCTAAGGGGAGGGGCGAGTGATGGGAGGGGGAGAGAAGTAGTGGGGTGACTGAGGGGAGGGGGGTAGGGAGAGAGAAGGGGGGGGCGTGAGTGAGGGGAGTGAGAGGGGGGAGAGAGGGAGGAGAAAGGGGGGAGGGGAGGAGGAGTAAGGTGAGGGGAGGAACAGTGAGGTGAGGGGAGAGAAGGGGGGCGAGTGAGGGAAGGAGGAGTCAGGGGAGGATGACTGAGGGGAGGGGATGGGGAGTGAGGGAAGGGTGCACGAGGGGAGGAGTTTTATAAGTCAGTGGTTGGATCACTCGTCTCACAAGAGAGATTACCTGGGTCTGATTCCCGGGCAGGGTGAAACATTGGGTAAATTACTTATGCCTCAATACATAACTGTTTGTGGGGCACTGCTGTGTGGAATTAGCACCATATTTCACCCATAAAATACAGTCAATTCATTTTACAGTATATTCTGTGAAGTGCTTTGAGGCATCTCAATGAAGTGATAGGTCGTATACCAAATTGTTGTTATTATTAACATTGTCTTGCTTCTTTCAGTCTGCTAACATTTCCGCCTTTTCTCACAGGGGGTGACGGGACTAGCCGGCCTTCCCGGGCCTCCAGGACCCCCAGGAGCTCTGGTTAGTCACCACGTTTGGTTCTGCTGGACCCATACTCCACTTCTCTGTTTTCAAAACTCCAGCGGAAAATAAAGACATTTCTTATTTTTTCCCTCCCTCCCTCCCTCCCTCCCTCACTCACTCACTCACTCACTCACTCACTCACTCACTCACTCACTCACTCACTCACTCACTCACTCACTCACTCACTCACTCACTCACTCACTCACTCACTCACTCACTCACTCACTCACTCACTCACTCACTCACTCACTCACTCACTCACTCACTCACTCACTCACTCACTCACTCACTCACTCACTCACTCACTCACTCACTCACTCACTCACTCACTCACTCACTCACTCACTCACTCACTCACTCACTCTCCTCTTCCCACAGGGACAGCCAGGAGTTGTCAATGGAGAAGGCAGCGGTGATTTTGCAGTAAGGTTTCCTCTGTCACCATCCAGTCGTTGTGTTCAGTGACTCCTTAGTTTGTAATATAATACATGTGTTAAGACACGCTGCCCCCATCCCGCTTCACCTGCCCCCCCCTTGTCCATGATTATAATCAACATGTTATAGGAACACCGGAATAGGAGGAGGCCATGCAGCCCTTCGAGCCTGTTTCGCCATTTAATTAGATTGTGGGCTTATAATAAATAGGGCTGGCCTACAGGTGCATCTTCAGGTGGCATTTGATTGAGGTCCACAGGTGAGCTTTTAAATGGTAAACAATGAAATGTATGGCACAGAGTGAGATCTGCTCTGGGTCCCAGTTTAGAGGTGACAACATCTGGTATCTCCTGAGGTTTGCTGCTGACACAGACCCTGGAGGTAGTGAATCATCTGAGGAAGAGACAAAACATCAGCCACAGTGTAACAGCTGGGTGAGGGGCCGTGGACACTGTTTAGTTGAGACAAATAATAATGCACAGGGTGCCAAGGGTTTGCGTAAAATAGAAATTTCTGAGTGTTTGAGCATTAAAATGATTGAAACAACAGCAACGAGTGACCGGTTGGTTGCTTTACTCTATCCCTCAGAGCAGTCTGCTTGCTTCTGAGTGGAACTATTAGATTGACTGTAAACCAGTCACTTCTGTGGTTAGTTTACTGTTAATGATTGCCAATAACTGATTATTATTTATTGAGCTGTATCTCTGTCTGTCCCTCAGCCTTGGGACGTCCTCCCAATGTGAAAGGCATTCTCCAAATGTAATTTTATTGTTGCTGATAATGGTCTCTCTCTCTCTCTCTCTGCCCAGTGCCCGGCCACTTGCCCCCCGGGCCCCCCCGGCCCCCCCGGGATGCCTGGATTTAAGGTAAATTGTGGACATGTCCCCTTGTGAGCCCCACAGGCCGGGGAGTGGGGGGCACTGAGCTCTGGCATCAACCTTGGCATCAGGTTCGACCCCCAACTGTCCTTCCTCCCCCACATCCGGTCCGTCACCAGCACTGCCTTCTATCACCTCCGACGTATTGCCCGTCTCCGGCAATACCTCACCTTAAACCCACCGAAACCTTGGTCCAGGCCTTTGTCACCTCTCGGCTGGACTATTGCAACGCCCTCCTCGCCGGTCTCCCCTCCACTACAATCCACAAAATCCAGCTTATCCAAAACTCTGCCGCCCGCAAGGGTCCGGCGATATATCGATATATCGCTAAAACCCGATATAATTTTCATATCAATACGCCGATATAGACATTTTTTAAATATCGATATATCGAAAAAACGATATATCGAGGTAAAAAATCAGGATGCGAGCACGCTGAACTACAAGACCCAGAATGCTCATCTCTATACACAATGCACAGACCGAGGTGCAAAGCCACCATATTGTATTCACAGTCCTCGAATACAATATACAGGTATGCAAGGGCTGGGGGGTGAGAGAGACGGCTGGGGGGGGTGGGTGAGGAGGAGAGAGACGGCTGGGGGGGGGGGTGAGGGGGAGAGAGACGGCTGGGGGGAGAGGGGGAGAGAGACGGCTGGGGGGAGAGGGGGAGAGAGACGGCTGGGGGGAGGGGGAGAGAGACGGCTGGGGGGAGAGGGGGAGAGAGACGGCTGGGGGGAGAGGGGGAGAGAAACGGCTGGGGGGAGGGGGAGATAGATGGCTGTGGGGGGGGGGAGAGGGGGAGAGAGACGGCTGGGGGGAGGGGGAGAGAGACGGCTGGGGGGGGAGGGGAGAGAGATGGCTGGGGGGAGGGGGAGAGAAACGGCTGCGGTGGGGAGAGGGGGAGAGAGACGGCTGGGGTGGGGAGAGGGGGAGAGAGACGGCTGGGGGGGGAGAGGGGGAGAGAGACGGCTGGGGGGAGGAGGAGAGAGACGGCTGGGGGGAGGGGGAGAGAGACGGCTGGGGGGGTGAGAGACGGCTGGGGGGGCAGGAGAGGGGGAGCGAGACGGCTGGGGTGGGGGGAGGGGGAGAGAGACGGCTGGGGGGAGGGGGAGAGAGACAGCTGGGGGGAGGGGGAGAGAGACGGCTGGTGGGGGAGGAGAGGGGGAGAGAGACGGCTGGTGGGGGAGGAGAGGGGGAGAGAGATGGCTGGGGGGAGGGGGAGAGAGACAGCTGGGGGGAGGGGGAGAGAGACGGCTGGGGGGAGGGAGAGAGAGACAGCTGGGGGGAGAAAGACGGCTGAGGGGGGGAGAGAGACGGCTGGGGGGGGGAGAGAGACGGCTGGGGGGGGGGGAGGGAGAAAGAGACGGCTGGGGGGGTGGTGGGGGAGAGAGACGACGGGGGTGGGGGGTGCGAGAGAGGGACGGCGGGGGCAGGGGGGGAGAGATGGGGTGGATATGATAATATACAGATAGATAGAGATGGGGGGGATGGGAGAGAGACACAGAGACACACAGACAGAAAAACACAGAGATGCAGAGAGTGAGAGACACAGAGAGAAATATATTTACCTCATGAGAACGCGCTGTACGAAAAACCCGAAAATATTGATATTTCGGTATATCTCGATATGAGCCCATCGATATATTTAATCAGAAAATTTCCATATCGACGGACCCTACCGTCCGCATACTCACCCGCTCTGAGCTTCGCTCCCCCATTACCTTGCCATGCTTCTCTGGCTCCCTATCCCAGAGAGGATCGACTTCAAGATCCTCACCCTTGTTTTCAAATCCCTCCACTCCTCTGCACCCCCCTATCTCTCTGATCTCCTCTCCCCACAACCCAGCACCCGCTGCCTTCGCTCCTCTGGGTCTGACCTCCTCCATGTCCCCCGAATCCTCTGCTCCACTCTCGGCGGCCGTGCCTTTAGCCACTACGCCCCGAGGCCCTTCCTCACTCCCTTCACCTCACCCCCTCTCTTCCCAGTTTCAGGTCACAGTTGAAGACCTTTCTCTTCGACTGAGCTTTTAGTCACCTTCCTGCCCCTGCTTCTGGCTCGGTCCCAGGATCCGCTAATGTGAAGCGCTCTGAGACGCTGTCAGGCGTGGATGGCGCTACATAAATTGAAGTTGTTGTTGTTGTTCTGGCGGAGAGGGGGGGCGCTGAGCTCTGGCGGGATGATGGGGGCGCTGAGCTCTGGTGGGGAGGGGGAGGCGCTGAGCTCTGGCGGGCCGGGGTAGGGAGTGGCGGTGGGTGGGGTGGGGTTAATGGGCTCGGGATCTGATTTCACTCTTTCTATGTCCAGGGACACACGGGTCACAAGGGCGATCGAGGGGAGCTGGGGAAGATCGGAGCTCCGGTAAACACTGGATCTTATTGAATCCACAAAATACAATGTAGATTCACTCAGTCCTTAAATTCAAACTTTACAAGTCACCCTCTTTTAGATCAATCTCTTTCACTCTCTCTTTCAAATCTACAAGTCACTCTTCCCGGATCCTTTTATACTTGCACTGTCCATATTCAATTGCCAATTATGTCATCAAAGCAAATGTGCAACATTGTCCTTTTTGTCTTCCTCTCTCTTTTGTTCTCTCATTCTTTCTAGTCTTTTTATTTCTCTTCCACATCTTGTTCTTCTCACAGTTTCTGTTTTTCCATTTTCTCCAGTTTTTTTTCATTAATCTTTTCTGATGTGATGTGAAAGGTGCCATACAAGTGATTTTGTGGTTGTTGTTTCTTTCCGAGTACCTGTTTATATTGTCCTACTATTTTTTCTGTCGTCCTTCCTTCACTTTCCTCTAATTTCACATTCCCATTTGTATTATATCTTCCAATTCTAATAAAGTATCATCTTTTATTTTTACAATGTAGAACTGTATTCTATATTGTCTCCCTTTGTACATCTATTCTATCTCTACTCTGCCCACTGTTTCCATTTTCCCTTTGTTTACCTTTACCTTAGTAAACACTGGATCTTATTGAATCCACAAAATACAATGTAGATTCACTCAGTCCTTAAATTCAAACTTTACAAGTCAAAAGTTTTCCTATAATCTAGTATCATTTATTCCATCTACAATCTGGTCATATATCATTCCATCTCTTAATGCTCCATAGTTGCAATTTTTAAACTAAGCCATTAGTTTACCTTTCCCTTTCTCCATTTTTCTCTATGTTTTCTTGTCTATTCCTGCAAAATCTTGCATAATGCCCATATCTTTTGCACTGATAGTATCCCTTCCTTCTGCAGGACATCTCCTCATATGATGTCCTATTCCACACTGGCCGCATTTGCCCATTCTGTGTGGCCTCCCTCTTGGCCTGTATATTCTCTGCACTCCATACTCTTCATCTGTATCATCCCAATTTTGCCTGTTGGTCAGTTCATCTTCCCATTTCAGTTTCTCTCTCCATCTCTCATATTTATTTTTGTCACTTCTTCAATCCTTATTATCTCTATTGCCGATTCTAACATCAGTCCCCTTTTCTCAAAGGTTTTCCAGTATTTTCCAATCTAGTATCATTTATTCCATCTACAATCTGGTCATATATCATTCCGTCTCTTAATGCTCCATAGTTGCAATTTTTTCTTACGGTTCTCAGTACCGCACAGTACTGATTAAATAATTCTGGTCAATTATCAGATTGTTTTTTTCCACAACATCATTCCCACATAATATTTATCATATCATTCAATGGCATGTCCATGTCTCATTGTAGGGTTGCAAAATATTCCCTCGCTTCCTCGCCTGCTACATTGAAAAATCTCACAGACTGCTGTTCCTGTGGCAGTTTCATTAAAAAAAGCCTGTTTTTCTGGCACCCTCCGTGGGGGTCGACTAATTGACTGTACCGGATAATCGGGCAGCAAGTTGCTGAAAACCCAACAATTTTTAAAAACTTATTTTAAACATACCATATTAATAATACACTAAATAGTAACAGAATATTATATGGATACTTACCAATAAAGATTCCAGCGCACTCGGTAAAATGATCGGTAAAAAGCATTTTTTTACTGATCGGTAAAAACCCAGAGTTCGTAAAATTAATAAGTGCGCATGTACAAAGTGAGCATACTCGCAATTGCTGGAATGGGAAATTGCCGGATGGGGTTGCGCAATCCAGTTGATCGGGTCACAGGTAAACAGGTTTTTACTGTATTTGCTGCTAATCCAAATATGTAAAAGTCTATTTTAAACTGTTGCATTGCGCCTTAAACAGCTATAGTGGTCTTGGTATCTGCACATACCTTGGTGCAGTGTTTAATTTTGCTTCTCTCTGTATTTTGCTTTTCAATGAGTATTCCTTCTCGTAGTCAGTTTCACTCCAGGCTCCGTTTTCACTTCTGACACCACATGATAATATTAAATCCACAAAACACAATGTGGATTCACTCAGTCCTTTAATTCAAACTTGCAAGTCACCCTCTTCAGATCAATCTCTTTCACTCTCTCTTTCAAATCTGCAAGTCACTCTTCCCAGAATCCTTTTATACTTGCACTGTCCATATTCAATTGCAAACAATGTTGTTTGCGAAGCAAATATGCCTTCCTGACCCCAGATTGCCAGCCTCCCTGCCATTCCCATTCCCGCTGTTCCTTGGATTCCCAATGCTGGGGTGCGTGTATTGCTGGGTGTTGCTGGTTGCCAAGCACACTATGTATATGATTGTAATGATTTATTGATGTGATTTTCAGGGTGAGGAAGGCTTGCCGGGCGCCCCTGGAGTGGGCGGTGCTGGAGGACTGCAGGTGGGTGCAGCCATCACCCTGTCATCACCATTACGTACAAAGCTGCCTGATTGCAATGGAACGCACCCTTTCTCTCTCAACCTGGAGTGATGCATCCTGTTTATCTAATTCCAGAGAGTGTTAGGTTGGCGAGAGCCAAGGTTTGGTGGGGGTGAGGGGGAGCCCAGAGTGTGTGTTGTGGGGGTGAGGGGGAGCCCAGAGTGTGTGTTGTGGGGGTGAGGGGGAGCCCAGAGTGTGTGTTGTGGGGGTGAGGGGGAGCCCAGAGTGTGTGTTAGCGGGGTGGGGGTGAGGGGGAGCCCAGAGTGTGTGTTGGGGTAATTGCTGAAGTCTAACCAGCTAAACGCACATAGCTTGCCATTGATATCACTGTCTGTCCAAGCCTTCCCGCTGCTTGTCCAGCTATGACCATCATTAGTTAGGGCATTGGCTGCAGGGTTAACAGGAGCTGAGAGGGAGGATTCCTTGCCCCAGTGACTGATCTGTCCTTCCAGGTCCTGGTGATGAGCCAGGGCTGGGCTGTGCTGTCATCAGCAGTGAGAGCCCTGGAATATTGCAGACCCGCCTGACTCTGGAACTGGACGAGAGACTGTCACAGAGGGTTGGGCTGGGGACTGGCTCAATTCCGACATTCTGCTAAACATGTCACCCTGGAAATAGTTCAGCTCTGAGGAGACCCCAATTTTGTCTGTTTCCTACCTTTATTGGTTGCTATAAAGTCACTATTAGTCTCATCCTGTCACGGCTCCGTGTAGACTCATAGAAACAGTAGGAATCCATTCAGCGCCTCAAGCCTGTTCCCCCATTCTATAAGACCGTGGCTGATCTGTTTGTGGAGCTCCTGTAGCTCAGTGATTAGAGCACTAGTCTTACAAGCGTGAGACCTGTGTTTAAATTCAGGCAAGTCAGGGCAAATCTTGAGCAAATTTCCTCACTGCGCATGCCTAATAATAATCCCTCAGAAAAACAATTTAAAAAATGGACATTTCAATCCATGAATGTTTGTGGGGACGCTGCTGTGCGCAATTGGCTGCCGCCTTTCACCCACAATTATACAATCAATTCAATTTACAGTATATTAAGTGAAGCACTTTCAACCATCTGGAAGACATGAAAAGCGCTATATCAAATGTAAGGATTATTATTACCTCAACTCCAATTACCCGCCCTTGATTTCCTGGCCTTACAAATAACTATTCATCTCAATCTTGAATATGTGAATGGATCCAGCATCCAGATTTAGGGGAGAGAGTTCCACATTCCTACTACACTTTCGGTGAAAGATTTCTCCTGGTTTTACTTCTAAATAGCCTGGCTCTAATATTCAGATTAATATTTGTCTCACCTTCTGTGAAAATCTGCAAGAAATTCATTTTATTCGCTGACAAAATCTTGATGTTTGAAAATGCGGAAAGTGGAAATTTCCACGGCAATGTCTCTTTCTCTCTCACTTTCTCTCTCTCTCTCTCTCTCCAGGGTCCCCGTGGGCTGAGAGGTCCTCTAGGTCTGGCTGGGCCAGTGGGTGACCGAGTAAGTGCCCAATACAGACATTCCTATATTCCTCCCACCCTGTGATGTGCGTACGCACTGTAGATGAGAGTGAAAATTAGTGTTGCTGACTGGATGTTGTTGTTGTTTCTCAGGGCGTCATTGGGTTTCGGGGCCCAATGGGTCTCCCGGGGGCCAGAGGGAAAGTTGTGAGTATCTGATGGGGCGGGGTATCGGGCTGGGGGTGGGTGGGGAGGTCGGTTCTGGGGGGTTGGGGCTGGGGGTCGGGGGGTTGGGGTTGGGGTTGGGGGCAGTGCCTGTGTATTGCTCTAATATGTTACTGAATGATCAGGATGGAGATGGTAATGGGTCAGGACGTCTCAAACCCCTTCACAGGATTGGCTGTTGTGTTGTAACTGTGTGCTTATAAGTGAAAGCAACACCCAATTTGCACACGGCACAAACAGCCATCAAATGATTGATCGATATTATTGGATGTTGTTGCCTGGTGACTGAGCTACAGACTGACACACAACCCGCTCTTATGTCTGCCCTGATCATATTTTCCCTAAGTAGAGAAATACATTTTCTCTCTGTGCCATGTCACATTCTCTCCTCTCTCTCACACATTCTGGAGTTCGCTGTAGCTCAGTGGTTAAAGCCCTCAACTTGCAATCAACTGACCTGGGTTTGATTCACGGCAGGTCAACAACAACAACAACAAAATTATACTTGTATAGCGCCTTTAACGTCAGGAGGACATCCCAAGATGCTAGACAGTGCAAAACGTTGGACAAGTTTTCATACTCCACAATCCTGATAATAATCCCTCAAGAAAAACAAATTGGTCATTTCATCCTATACTGTGTGTAATTGGCTGCTGCATTTCACCCACAAAATATACAGTCAATTCACTTTGCAGTATATAGTATATTCTGTGAAGTGCTTTAAGACATCTAAAAGACGTAAAAAGCACTATATCTAATACAAGAATAATTATTATGATTCTCTCCCTCCCTATCTCTCAAATTCTGTCTCTCTCACATTCTCTCTCTCATTGTCTCGCTTTCTCCCACATTCTCTCTTTCATTGACATTCTCTCTCTTACATTCTCTCTCCCCCATTCTTTGTCTCTCTCACACACATTGTCTCTCTCTCTCTGGGTTCAGGGGGATGAAGGCCGCAAAGGATATGATGGATTGCAAGGACCAAAGGGAAACCCAGTAAGTGGGTGTCACATAATCTGACACATCATAGCGTCTGAGGTTTATGTGTGTGTGTGAGTGCGCAGGTATAAACGAGTAGGCGGCTGTGAGATGGCGGGTGAGCGAGTTGGTCCGGGCAGGCGGATGTGAACGGGTGCGAGCAGCGAGCGGGTGAGTGTGAGCAGGTGGGTGGGTCTGTGTCGGTGGGTGTGAGCGAGCGGGTGAGTGTGAGCAGGTGGGTGGGTCTGTGTCGGTGGGTGTGAGCGAGCGGGTGAGTGTGAGCAGGTGGGTGGGTCTGTGTCGGTGGGTGTGAGCGAGCGGGTGAGTGTGAGTGGGTGGGTCTGTGTCGGTTGGGGTGAGCGAGCACATATGTGATTGTGAAGTTTATTTCAGGGCAAAATCGGTCCCAGAGGAATTCCAGGTGTAGCTGGGCCCAAGGGGGAGCCTGTGAGTATCTGTGGTGTGTCTGACACTGACACTCACACACTCACACACACACACACTGACATACATACACACACACATTGACAATCACAGACACACACACTAACACACAGATACTCACAAACACTAACACTTAGTCACTTGCTGATATTCACACAATGCTGACACATACACTGACAGTCATACACATAGATACTCACACAAACACTAACTCACAAACACTGACACCCACTCACACACTGACACTCACACACCAACAAACACAGGCACAATGCCACACACAGACTTGGGCACACACAAATGGACACACAAACGCACACACACAGTGACAAACAAACACTGACACAACAATGACAAAATTACATTTGTATAGTGCCTGTCAGACAATCACATACATAGATAATCATGCAAATTGACACACTCACTGACACACACCCAAACTGACACACACACTGGCACACCACACATAGAAACACACACAATGACACCTACCCAGATTGCCACCTACCCACACTGACGCATACACGGACACAATACTGACACAAACACTGACACAGACAATTACACACGCCATCATATAAACTGATACGCACTGACACCCACACTGACACCCACACATGGACACACACACACTGACACACACAGAGAGACACACACACTGAATACCACACATTGACACACACACATGGACACTCACAGACAGATGCACACACAGACAATCACACAAACTGACACATTCACTCTGACACACACATGGACACACTGACACACCCACACTGACACACACATGGACACACACACTCATGTACACACATACACACTGACCCACACACAGCTGACACCCACACTGACACTCACACACTGACACATTGATACACACATTGATACACACTGACACTCATACTTACACACACTGAAGCGCTCTGAGACGCTGTCTGGCATGGAGGGTGCTATATCAATACAAGTTGTTTTTGTTGTTGACACACACACTGACACACATACTTACACAGTGACATACACACACACTATGCACACACATTGATACAGTTTGGATTTATTGTTTCATCTGAAGCTAAATCTGTTTTTTTCCGTGCTGTGTCTTCAACCCGTTTCCAAATGTTTTTCAGGGTATTCCAGGCCGGGACGGCAGAGACGGAACATCAGGCATCGACGGTGAAAAGGTTTTTGTCCGTTTTAGTTTATCAGTGAAAGAGCAGCTGGTTGGTAATAATAATAATAATAATCCTTGCATTTGATATAGCGCTTTCCACATCTTATCAACGTCCCAAAGCGCTTCACAGAATATACTATAAAGTGAATTGACTGTATATATTTGTGGGCGAATCGCGGCAGCCAATTGTGCACAGCAGCGTCCCACAAACAGTCGTGGATCGAAATGACCAATTTTATTATTGTGTTTTTTTGGAGGGATTATTATTAGGTGTGTGGAGAAACTTGCCCAAGGTTTCGCCCTGACCTGCCTGGATTCGAACACAGGTCTCCCCAGCTCTGTCTCCCCACCATGCAAGACAAGTGCTCTAACCACTGAGCTACAGGAGCTCCACCTGTGGGTGGGTGAGACAGGCAGTGTGTGGTGGAGTGCTGCAAACAAGAGGGTCTGGGTTAGATTCAGGGCAGGGGAAAATGTTACTCCACATGCCTCTGGTAATCTAGCAGTAAAGTAGGAACCCAGTTGTTAGTGGATTGACCTTTCACTTTTCTGGAGGTAATAATACCTCGAAAAAATAGGTAATAATAGTGACTTATTCACTCTATCCATGACTGTTTGTGGGACACTGTGTGTGCGGCTGCCGCATTTCTTCCACACAATATTTCAGTATTAAGCCTTTTGAAACGTGATAAGGCAAGGATCAAATACAAGGATTATTAAATTACTCACCGATGCTCCACTTTTTACATTTATACGTGGTGTCTTTCACATTGGGAGGACATCCCAAGGTGTGGGGGAGGAGGTCACAGAGTTGTGGATGTTGATGCTAATAGTTCTCTGTGATACAGGGGGACCCCGGGCGGCCTGGTGGTCCCGGAGAGAAAGGTCCAGTCGGGCAGCCAGTAAGTATTATATATCTCTTTTCTCCTACCACTGCCCCCACCCTGCACTCCTAATGCCCCCATCTCCCCCTCCTTCCTTTCCCCCACTATCACTAAGATTAAACCAATTACCTACTGCCTCCTTGTCCTCCCCACCCAGCTTCTGGTCACCCAACTGCCCCTCCTCTGCTCACTGTTGGCCAACACAATCAGCCTCTGTCCCACTCCACCTCAAAAAGTCTTCACTCTTCTACATAAGAAACCTACCCTCAAACCTCACAAACTTCAGGCCTATCTTAAATCTGCCGCTCGCACCTCTCCACTCACACCTCTCCCTCCACTCCTGACTCAAGCCCTTCCAATCCTTCTTGGCAAATGGTTTTCCTCCCGCCTCTGCCCAGTCACCTGTGGGGTACCCCAAGGTTCCTTTTTTGACCCTCTTCCTTTGCTTCTCTGTGTGCTCCCTCTCTGTGATGTCATCTGCAGACATGGGGTCAACTTCTACATGCGGATGACACACAAATCTGCTCCATCTCCAGCTGCGACTGCTAGTCACTGATGTCCTGTCAGTTTATTTGACAGATATCAAGGTCTGGATGTGCACAAATTTCCTGCATCTGAATGTCAGCAAGATGGAAGCCATATTCTTTAGCTCCAATTAACACCTTCTCTCCTGGGGGTCTGAACTCCCCAGCCTACCTGGCTCTCCCTCAGACTCTCTGAAACCATGCTCATTGGGTTCAATCCGCTGCTTTTTCTTCTGCCCCACAACCAGAACCACTTTTACCACCTCTGTCACATTGCCTGCCTCCATCCATCCATACCTCACAACAACAACAACAACAACAACAGCAACAAACTGACTTTTCTATGGCACTTTTTATGTCAAGAGAAAGTCTTAAGGTGCTGGGCAATCAGTATTTCACACCCACGGCAGCTGAAATCCTTGTTCAGGCCTACGTCACTTCCTGCCTGAACTATTCGAATGTCCTCCTGCTCAACTAATTCACAACACCGTGGCCCAGATTCTCACCTGCACGAAATTCTGCAACCTGCCCCAGCCAGGCTGCACTGGCTTCCAATCACCTCCCTACCTCTCTGACTTGCTTACCACTCCACCCGCTGCCTTCACTCAGCTGGCTGGCTCTAGCCTCCTGTTTGTCCCTCGCCCTCTCCATTCCACGTAATTGGCCATGGCTTCAATCACTGTGCCCCAAAACTCGCTCCCTCAATCCCTCCACTTTGCCCTCTCCCTCCCCACCTTCAAATTCCCGTCTAAACACTTTCTGATCATGCTTACCATCATCTCTGTCCTCCCTCTGCCCTCTTCCCCTGGTTCATTGTCAGATTCTGCCATGGTCAAGCACCCTGGGATGCTATATAAATGCATGTTGTTGTGTGAGCATCCACAATAATCTTCACCTACAGCCTGACACACAGACTGTAGCAATTGCAATAGCAATTGCATGTATATAATAGCTCCTTTCACATTTGAATGACATCCCAATCATTGGTCAGTCAAGGGACTGGAGAGAAAGAGCAGCTTCTAGAACAGTGTGAAGTAAAAAGGACAAGATGAAAGGAACCAAGTCATAGAATCATATAATTACCGTATATCTCCGCGTATAAGGCGCACTTTTTTGCACGTCGGAAGATCTCGAAAGTTGGGGGTGCGCCCTATACGCAGATACAAGAAATTGTGAGCCTCGGAAATACAGTAAACAGGAGGGGCGGCCGGCGCGCTGGCAGCCGGGGTTTGGTCAGTGTCCGGCGGGGGTTGGGGGGAGCCTCCGGGTGACGGGGCTTCGGCCTCGGCCGCCTGGGCAGTGGCTTAGTTAGCAGTGGACGTCAGTGCTGTGCCTGCTGCCTGCCTTCTGCCTAACCCAGTCTGCCTCCCTCCCTCCCTCTCCCTCCCTGCCTGCCTGCCCCCCTCTCTCCCTCCCTGCCTGCCTGTCTCCCTCTCTCCCTCCCTCCCTGCCTGCCTGCCTCTCTCTCTCTCCCTACCTACCTGTCTCTCCTCCCTTGGCAATACCATTGAAAATGCTTCCGTTTTTTTCACCAAGAAAAGGTCAAAAGTCGGGGGTGCGCCTTATACGCGGGTGCGCCTTATACGCGGAGATATACGGTATACAGCACAGAAGCAGGCCATTCAGTCATCTTGTCTGTGCCAGCGCTTTGTAAAGAGCTATCCAAATCAATCCCACTCCCCCACTCTCTCCCCATTGCCCGGTAAACCTGTCCTCCACAAAGGAAGGGAGGCAGGCAGGGCTGGCAGGCAGGAAGGGAGGCAGGCAGGCAGGCAGTGAGGGAGAGAGGGAGGCAGGCAGGCAGGCAGGGAGGGAGGGAGGGAGGGAGAGAGAGAGAGAGAGAGGGGGAGAGAGGCAGGGAGGGAGGGAGAGAAGCAGGCAGGCAGGGAGGGAGGGAGAGAGAGAGAGAGGGAGGGAGGCAGGAGAGGGAGGGAGCAAGGGAGGGAGGCAGGCAGACTGGGTTAGGCAGAAGGCAGGTAGCAGGCACAGCACTGAAGTCCGCTGCTGCTGCCGCTGCCCGGGCGGCTGAGGCCGAAGCCCTGTCACCCGCTCCCCCCCAACCCCCGCCAGACACTGACCAAACCCCGGCTGACAGCGCGCCGGCCGCCCCTCCTGTTTACTGTATTTCCGAGGTTCACAATTTCTTATTCCTGCGTATAGGGCGCACCCCCAACTTTCGAGATCTTCCGACGTGAAAAAAAGTGCGTCTTATACGCGGGTATTTACGGTACTTCTTTCTTAAAAGTTGTTATTGAATTAGCTTCCACCCTTTCAACCAACGCATTCCTGATTCCAACAACTCACTGTGTGACAAAATTACTCCTCAGCTCCCATCTGTTCCTTTTAACAATGATTTTAAATCGGTGTCGTCGGGTTACTCACCCACTCGCAAATGGAAATAGTTTCTTCTTATTCACCTTATCGAATCGCCTCATATTTTTGAAAACTTTTATTAAGTCTCCTCTTAATTGTTTCTGCTCCAAGGAGAGTAATTCTAGCTTCTCCTGATAACTGAAGTCCCTCATTCCTGGTACCACCTGGTAAATATTTGCATTTTCTCCAATGCCTTGCCATCCTTCCTAAAGTGTGGTGACCGGAAGTGAACACATTCTCCAGCTGAGGCCTAGGCTAACCTTTATACAGGTTCATCATAGCTTCCTGACTTTTGTATTCTATGTCTCTAAGCCAAGTAACCCCATATGCTTTTTTCTAAACAGCTTTATCTACCTGTTCTGCCACCTTCAAAGATTTACTTTAATCTCTTCTTTCATTAGGGGCAGTTGTTATATCCTCTTTTAGTGGGTGGAGGCAGGATTACACCAAAGTGCACCATAATGAGTCCTGTAGCTCAGTGGTTAGAGCACCCGCCTTTCAAGCGAGAGACCTGGGGTCAATTTCAAGCAGGGCGAAACTTTGGGCAAGTTTCCTTACTCACATGCCTAATAATAATCTTCCACAAAAAACAATAAGAATTTGGACACTCAATCCACCACTGTTTGTGGGACGTTGCTGTGCACAATTGGTTGCCACATTTTGCCCATAAATAAACAGTAAATTTGCTTTACAGTATATTCTGTGAAGTGCTTTGAGACGTCTAGAAGATATGAAAAGTACTATATCGAATACAAGAATTATTATTATCATATGAACCCCTCAGGTCTCTCTGTTCCTTCGCCCCCTTTACGATTCTACCTTCAGCTTATACCGCCTCTCCTCATTCTTCCTCCCAAAATGCATCTCTTTGCATTTATCCACATTAAACTTCATCTGCCATGTGTCTGTGCATTTTACCAACTTGTCTATGTCCTCTTGTAGCCAGCTACGATCCTCCTCACCATTTTCTACTTTTCCCAGCTTTGTATCATCTGTAAATTTGGAAATTGTACTCTCTTTACCCAAGTCCAGATCATTTATGTAGACCCAAAACAGCAGTGGTCCCAATACCAGCCCCTAGGGGGCACTACCACACACTTCCCTCCAGTCAGAAAAACATGTCATTGTGTCTGTGAAGAGAAACACAGTTACACACGCACAGTCCGTTCCCATTGTACATTCAGCTCAGCTCCTCTGTGCTGTGTCTAAATCAAGGATTCCAAGACCAGATGATCATTAATGATTAATATTAATGAGATCACCGGCCAGAACCTCAACCACTTTGTGCTTTGATTTCTATGGAGGATGATTACTGTGTTGCTGTTCAGCTTGTAACACACTATCACCATCAAGGTGATCACGGACTTCAATCCATGTTTACATGTTAGTGTACTGTGCTTCTATAAACAAGAATACTTTATACTTTGTGATGGTTGAATGGTAAGTGGGTAGATTTATTGCTTTTGCATTTCTTAGTCCAGACACGAGGGGTTGGGAGGGAGGCACTGACTGTTACTGAATGTGTTTCTGAATGTTGCTGTCAAATACAAAGTCTTTCTTTCATTTCAGGGACTTCCTGGCAAGCCGGGAACCAAAGGATCCACAGGTGAACAGGTAACCAGTCTCAGTGTGTCTATTGCTCACTTTCTACTCACTGTGTCAGGAATACTAACAATAAAATACAATGTCATTGTGAAGAGTGGCAATAAGCATTGCCATCTATTATACACAATCTGCCAGTTATCCAAACTACAATCTAAATTCATGTGAAGTATATTCCGCAGTGTTGTGGGTTGATTGTATTATGTACAAATGTGATACACTGAAATAACATGCTACATTGTGCACATCTGAGATGTCTCACCAACTCACATCATTAATATGATTGTCTTCAAATTTGAGGAATTTGGGAAAATTCTGTCTTAATTTGTCATTTTTCCAAACAGCTGATGTATGTTTCCCAAAATATTCTGCTATTTGAAATTTTAGTTCAGTTCCTGAGTCAGAAAGAGCTGGCATTTACCCCAGGGCACAGCTAATGCCAACCCAACCCAACCCCATCCCAGTCCCAGTCTCAAACCCAGCCCCCAACTTCAACTCAACTTCAAACCCAACCGCAGCCCCATTCCAACACCATTCAAACCCAACCTTAAACCCCCACCCAAACCACATCCCTAACCCAATCCCAATGCAGACCCCAGCCCCATCCCCCAAATACAGCCCCAACCCCGTCCCACAAATGCAACCTCAACCTCAAACCAGTCCCCAACACAACCCCCCAAAACCCCAACCCTACTCCAATCCCAACCCAATTCCAAACCCAAGCCAGCCCTAACCCAACTTTAACCCTAACTCCAACCAACCCCAACCCAACTCTGACCATAAACCAACTCCAAGCCCAACCCAACCACATCCTCAACTCCAACCCAACCCCAATGCAGCCCCCCACCCCACCTGCAGCCCCCAAACCCAACCCAACCACATCCCCTAACCAAACCCAGCCTCAACCACAACCCCAAATGAACCCCAACCCCAAAACAGCCTAACCCAACCCCAACACAACTGCAAAAGAAACCCCAGCCCCAACCTAACCCCAAACCACCCGCAACCAAAACCCCAGCCCAAACTCCATCTTCAGTGCAGCCCCCAGCCCTGCTCCAACCCCATCACCTACATCCAACTCCAAGTCCAACCCAAAGTCCAGCCTCAAGATCTCTTCGAAGGTCCCATTGGTTACCCCAAATCCCCCCCTTTCCCTCCACCCTCATCGTTCCCGACCCCAGCTCGCGTCTGGAATAATGCCTTGGGACATCCTCCTGATGTGAAAGGAGCTATACAAGTGTAATTTTGTTGCTGTTATTGTAACTTCATACCCAAACCCACACAATTCCACAACTGCAACACAACACAATGTGGAATCCTGTAGCTCAGTGGTTATAGCATTCACCTTTCAAGCAAGAGACCTGGGTTCAATTCCAGGCAGGTCAGGTCTGGGTGAAACCTTGGGAAAGTTTTCTTATTCCTAATCCACACACCTAATGATAATCGCTCAAAAAAAAATTAAAAATTGCTAATTTCAACCCACAACTGTTTGTGGGACGCTGCTGTGCACAATTGACTGTCATGTTTCGCCCACAAATAAATAGTCAATTCACTTTACAATATATTCTGTCCAAGTGCTTTGGGACATCTAGAAGATGTGAAAAGTGCTATTTCAAATGCAAGGATTATTAATATTATTATTACTAATCCCAATCCAACCTAAGACCAAGCCAGCCTCAAGCCCAACGCGAACCCAACCCAAATTCCAACCCCAATAAACACTTAGCCAAGGCCCAAACCCTTTCCCAAATGCAACCCCAAATAAACCCCAACCCGGCCTCAACCCCAACTCAATCTCAACCTTGCCCCAACCCAACTCCAAAACCAACCCAACCCCAATGAATGAATGAAGTGGGGCAAGAAGAGCAGGTTTCAGTAAGGGAGCACCTGGGCAATAGTGATCACTAGGTTCAGAGTACTTATGGAAAGGGACAAGGAACAATCAAAGGTGAAGATACTCAACTGGAAGAAGGCTAATTTCAATGAGTTAAAAAGGGACCTAGCCAAGGTGGACTGGAAAGAAAGATTGGCAGGTAAAACAGCTAAGGAGTGGGAAGTCATCAACGAAGAGATAGTTCAGGTACAGAACAAATACATTCCCACAAAGGTAACAAGTAGGGCATCCAAACCTCCCTGGATGACTAAGGAAATTGGGACTAAAATTAAAAAAGGGAGGCTGATGACAAATGTCATGCCCAAAGTACAGAAGACAACCAAACAGAATATAGGAAGAGCAGAAGAACTGAAAAAAGAAATTAGGGGGGCAAAAAGACTGTACGAGAAACGATTAGTGGGTAACATTAAAGGGAAGCCTAAGGTATTTTACAAGCATATCAAGAATAAAAGGTTAGTCAAAGGTAGGGTGCGGCCAATTAGGGACCAAGGAGGATTCACAAAAGAAGAAGATGCAGCCAATACCCCAGTACAGGAGGAGAGGGTGGAGGAAATGGATAGGATTAGTATAAACAGAGAGGAAGTAATAAAAAGGTTGACAGCGCACAAGGTAGATAAGTCGCCTGGTCTGGATGGGATGCATCCTAGGTTACTAAGGGAAGTACGGGAGCAAATAGCAGAGACTCTGGCCACAATCTTTCAATCTTCCTTGGACACAGGATTGGTGCCAGAGGACTGGAAGGTTGCTAACGTTACTCCCCTATACAAAAAGGGGCAGAAGGACAAACCTGGGAACTACAGGCCAGTCGATCTGGCCTGTAGTTCCCCATCAGTTGTGGGGAAGCTACTAGAGACTATAATCAGGGACAAGATAGATCTTCACTTAGAAAGATATAGATTAATAAAGGACAGCCAGCACGGATTTGTTAAAGGCAATTAAAGGCAAATCTTGTCTTGACAAATTTGATAACAAATGTTGATGAGGCAACAGAATGGATGGATGAGAGTAGTGCAGTTGATGTAGTTTAAATGGACTTTCAAAAGGCATTTGACAAAGTGCCACATAAAAGGCTTATAAAGAAAATAGAAACCAATGGTGTTAAAGGAGCAGTGTAGCATGGATCCAGAACTGGCTGGGAGACAGAAAGCAGAGAGTTGTGGTGAACGTCTGTTTTTCTGACTGGAGAGAAGTGTACAGTGGCCTCCCCCAGGGATCGGTATTGGGACCACTGTTCTTTTTAATTTATATTAATGATCTGGTCCTCAGTGTAGGGAGTACCATTTTGAAGTTTGCAGATGACACAATATTAAGAAAAATAATAAATAATGAGGAGGATAGTAGCCATCTGCAAGAAGCTATAGACCGAATAGTAAAATGGGCAGACACATGGCAGATTAAATTTATTGTAGAGAAATGTGAGGTGATGCATTTTGGGAGAAGAAATGAGGAGAGGCAATATAGGCTAGATAGTACAATTTTAAGGGTTGTGAAGGAACAGAGAGACCTGGGGGTTTGTGTAAGTAATTTTTTGAAGGTGGCAGGACATGTAGACAGGGATGAGGGATTTCAGCTATGAGGAAAGCTTAAAGTTTATTCTCATTGGAACAGAGAAGATTACGTGGAGACCTAATAAAGGTTTTTAAGATCGTGAGGGGATTCGACAGGGTGAATAAGGAAAAACTGTTTCCACTGGAGGGGTGTATCAGTAACTTGTGGTCACAGTTTAAAATAGTTTCTAAAAGAAGCAGAGCGGAGCTGAAGATAAATTTTTTCACTCAGCGAGTTGTTCGAATCTGAAATGCATTGCCTGAAACAGTGGTGGAGGCCGATTCGATAACAACTTTTAAAAGAGAGGTAGACATTTATTTGAGGAGGACGGGTTTGCGAGGTTATGGGGAGAGAGCTGGGGAATGGGATTAAATTGCTCTTTTTAAAGAGCCGACTCTGACTCGATGGGCTGAATGGCCTCCTTTTGGGCCGTAAGATTCTATGATTCTAACTCCAGCACTAAACTCAACCCAAGCTCAATCGAACCACAAACAAATCCACAACCGTAATCACAGCTCCAAACCAACCCAATCCAGCCCCCAACCTGGTCCAATCCCACTCCCAAACCCAATTTGACACCCAACCCCAACTCCAATCCCAACCCAACTACAATCCCAAATCCAGCCCCAACCCACTTCCAACTCCAACGACATGCCCAACTCGAACCTAACCACAATCTAGCCCCCGCAAAACCACAACCCCATCTCCCAAACCCAACCCAACCAACCCCCAGCCCCAACCCCAACCCAGCCCCAAACCCAATCCAGCCCCCAACCTCACCCTCAAACCTGCCTGAACCCCACCGCCAAACCCAGCCATAAACCCCAACTAAACCCGCACCCAAAACCAGCCCCAACCCAGCCCCAACTCTGACCCAATCCCCCCAATCCAGCCCCAACCCTATCCCCTAATCCCAGAACCCAACTACAACCCCCAACCCAGCCCCAACCCCACCTCAACGCAGCACCAAAACAACTCCAACCCCAACCATACTCCAACCCTAATCAAACTTCACCCCAGCCTCAACGCCAGCCAAAACCCAATCCAACTGCAAACCCAACATATCTCTAACCCCAAGCACAACCCAAACCCAAATTCAACCCCCAGCCCCAAACCCATCCTCCCGCCCAATCCCAACCCAGCCCCAACCCCAACGCAACTCCATCCCAAGCCAGCCACAACCCCATACTCAAACCCAACTCATCCACAACCTAATCCTGAAACCCAACCCATCCACAACCCCAACTGCAATCCCAATCCAACTCCGGCCCCAAAATCAACTCAGTCCTAACCCAAGCCCAACCATATCCCTAACCACAACTTCATCCCAGCCCCAATCAAGCCCAGCCCCAAACCAAGTCAGCAAAGCCAAGGTCCAACCCTATCTCCTAACCCAGCACTAACTCCAACTCAATCCCAACATAGCCCCTATACAACTACAACCCAAACCCAAATCCAACCCTAACCAACCCAATCCAGCCCCCAGCCCTAACCCTAATCCCCAGTCCCAGCCTCAATCCAGCCCCAACTCCATATGTCCCAACCCCAGCCGCAGTCTAGCCCAGCCGAGCCTGAATAGTGACTGATAATGGGGATCATTTTTTGTTCTGATTTCATTCTGACCGATTTGGAGTTGAGGATGTGGAGCCTCGAGCAGCTGAATGGCCTCCTCTTGCTCTTAAGTTCCTATGAGCTGGAAGCCCCAACTTTCAGATGATGTTCTACTGTTCTGGATTCCTGATGCACTCTGGTCCGTGTAGTTGGTGGAGTGAGCAGTGCAGCGAGCTGTATTAAATACTTTCTTTTTCTTTTTAATCTAACAGGGAAGCCAAGGACAGATGGGGGCAACAGGACCACAGGGAGCTCCGGGCAGTGCTGTACGTATGGCCAGAATCTGGCACATACTATTAAAATCCCGACTGGATCAGGGAAGGGAATCTGTGCATCAAGCCCCCTAACCACTGCCACATGTGACCCCAGCCCCACAAATGTCCCGACTCCTGCAGTGACTGTAAGAGGGACCAGAGGCACCAGGGTCATCATTGTCCATATCAAGAGACAGGAAACCATGTGTGACTGGTGGCTGTGGTGTCGCTGTGTCTGTGCTGGGAGTTGGTGAGGATGGTGAGGCTGGGGTTTTGCCTGTATCAGGCCAGCAGAGCAAGCTCGAAGCTGGAAGTGGATAGATGTTTTGTTAGGTCAAGGTATCAAGAGATATGCGGCAAAGACTAGTAATTGGAGTTGAGATCTTGCCATGATTTTGTAGCATGATGGAACAGGCTTGAGGGGCTGAAGGGCCTCCTCTTGTTCCTATGTCTATGTTTATTAACTGTGAACTTCCTGCGCAGGGAAACATGGGTGACTCTGGGGAGATGGGTGAACGTGGCCCAAGAGGTGAAGCTGTAAGTACAAACCCCGTTTCACACACAGGCCCTCGTACACTCACACATTGGGCTTTGCACACTAACACATAGACAGGCCCACGCACACTCACACACAGGTAGGCTCGCATACTCACTCTCAGACAAGCTTGCACGCACTCACACATTCACAGGCCCACTCTCACACACAGACAGGCTCTTGCCGACTCTTTTTCTCTCTCACTCTCTCCCCTCTCTCTCTGAGAGCCTCCTTGTGAGTGTTTTGGCTGATGCTCTGAAAGTCTGTTTGAAGCTGGAACACAGAGGACATTCAGTACTGGGCTCAGGCACCACTCAGACCAACAGTAGCTCTCTGTGAAGATTTTGTGTGATTAATTCTCTGCCTGACTGTAGCAAATCAACCATGTCTGTGTGAGAAGCTAATAATTAATGTGCCAAACATGCAAAATGGATTGGTGGATGAACTTTAATTATATGTGGGTGTGTGCTGGTATGTGGGCTTGTGTGCTGGTGTGTGTGGGTGTGTGTGCTGGTGTGTGGGCATGTGTGCTGGAGTGTGTGCTGGTGTGTGTGGGTGTGTGCTGGTGTGTGGGTGGGTATGCTAGCATGTGTGGGCATGTGCTGGTGTGTGGAGGCGTGTTTACTTGTGTGTGGGCGTGTGTGCTTGGGTGTGCGTGCGTGCTGGTGTGTGGGCATGTGTGCTGGTGGGTGTGTGCTGTTGAGTGTGGGCGTGTGCTGATGGGTGTGGGCGTGTGTGTGCGTGTTTACTTGTGTGTGTGGGCGTGTGTGATGGTGTGTGTGGGCAGGTGAGCTGGCATGTGTGGGCGTATGTGCTAGCGTATGTGGGTGTTTGTGGGAGTGTGTGCTGGTGTGTGTGTGGGCATGTGGGTGTGTGTGGAGGTGTGTGTGGGAGTGTGTGCTGGCATGAGTGGGTGTGTGAGTACATGTGTGTGGGAGTGTGTGCTGGTGTGTGTGGGTGGGTGTGTGTGGGAATGTGTGCTGGTGTGTGAGTACATGTGTGTGGGAGTGTGTGCTGGTGAGTGTGTGGGAGTGTGTGCTGGTTTATGTAGGTGTGTGAGTGTGGAAGTGTGTGGGTGAGTGTGGGAGTGTGTGCTGGTGTGTGTTGGAGTGTGTGCTGTTTGTGTGTTGGAGTCTGTGCTGGTGTGTGTGAGTACATGTGTGTTAGAGTGTGTGCTGGTGTGTGTGCATGTGTACACACACGCAAACACACCAGCAGTGTGCATACTCCCAGTGTGGGAGTATGTGTGTGTGGGAGTGTGCTGGTGTGTGTATGGGAGTGTGGGAGTGTGTGCTGGTGGATGGGTGTGAGTGTGGGAGTGTGTGCTGGTGTGGGTGGGAGTGTGGGCTGGTGTGTTTGTGGGAGTGTGTGTGGGAGTGTGTGCTGCTGTGTGTGTGGGGAGTGTGTGCTGGTGTGTGGGAGTGTGTGCTGATGTGTGTGCGAGTGTGTGTGTGGGAGTGTGTGGGTGTGTATGTGTGGGAGTGTGTGTCTGTGTGGGAGTATGTGCTGGTGTGAGTGTAGGAGTGTGTGCTGGTGTGTGTGGGTGGGATTGTGGGCTGGTGTGTTTGTGGGAGTGTGTGTGGGAGTGTGTGCTGATGTGTGTGGGAGTGTGTGCTGGTGTGTGAGTGTAGGAGTGTGTGTGTTTGTGGGAGTGTGTGTGGGAGTGTGTGCTGCTGTGTGTGTGGGGGAGTGTGTGCTGGTGTGTGGGAGTGTGCTGATGTGTGTGCTGGTGTGTGTGGGAGTGTGTGCTGGTGGGTGGGTGTGAGTGTGGGAGTGTGTGTGTGGGAGTGTGTGTGGGTGTGTATGTGTGGGAGTGTGTGTCTGTGGGAGTATGTGCTGGTGTGTGTGTGTGTAAGTGTGTGTGTGAGTGTGGGAGTGTGCTGGTGTGTGTTTGTGGGAGTGTGTGCTGGTGTGTGTGTGAGTGTAGGAGTGTGTGTGTGTGGGAGTGTGTGCTGCTGTATGTGTGGGGGAGTGTGTGTGTGTGGGAGTGTGTGCTGATGTGTGTGGGAGTGTGTGCTGGTGTGTGTGGGTGGGAGCGTGGGCTGGTGTGTGTGTGAGTGTGGGAGTGTGTGTGTGAGTACATGTGTGTGCTGGTGTGTGTGTGGGAGTGTGTGCTGGTGTTTGTGGGGGAGTGTGCTGGTGTGTGTGTGGGAGTGTGTGCTGGTGTTTGTGGGGGAGTGTGCTGGTGTGTGTGTGAGTGTGTGCTGGTATGTGTGAGTACATGTGTGTTGGAGTGTGTGCTGGTGTGCGTGAATACACGTGTGGGAGTGTGTGCTGGTGTGTGTGTGTGAGTGTGGGAGTGTGTGTGCATGTGTGTGAGTGTGGGAGTGTGCTGGTGTGTGTGTGGGAGTGTGTGCTGGTGGGTGGGTGTGAGTGTGGGAGTGTGTGCTGGTGTGGGTGGGAGTGTGTACTGATGTGTGCTGGTGTGTGTGGGGGAGTGTGTGTCTGTGTGGGAGTATGTTCTGATGTGTATGTGTGAGTGTGGAAGTGTGAGTGGGAGTGTGTGTGAGTACATGTGTGTGTGAGTGTGTGCTGGTGTGTGTGTGGGAGTGTGCTGGAATGTGTGTGTGAGTGTGTGCTGGTGTGGGAGTACATGTGCGTGGGAGTGTGTGCTGCTGGAGTGTATGTGGGAGTGTGCTGGTGTGTGTGTGTGGGGGGGAGTGTGTGCTGGTGTGTGGGAGTGTGTGTGCATGGAAGTGTGTGCTGGTGTGTGTGTGTGAGTGTGTGCTAGTGTGTGTGTGGGTGGGAGTGTGTGCTGATGTGTGGGAGTGCGTGCTAGTGTGTGTGGTGGTGTGTGCTGATGTGTGTTGGGAGCAGTGTTTGCTGGTGGGTATGGGTGTGTGTGAGAGGGAGTATGTGTGTGTGTGGGAGTGTGCTGGTGTGTGTGTGGGAGTGTGTGCTGGTGTGTGTGGGAGTGTGTGATGGTGTGTGTGGGAATGTGTGCTGATGTGTGTGGTGGTGTGTGCTGATGTGTGTTGGGAGCAGTGTTTGCTGGTGGGTATGGGTGTGTGTGAGTGGGAGTATGTGTGTGTGTGGGAGTGTGCTGGTATGTGTGTGGGAGTGTGTGCTGGTGTGTTTGAGTACATGTATGTGGGACTGTGTGCTGGTGTGTGTGCTGGTGGTTGTGTGTGTGGGAGTGTGGGCTGGTGTGTGTGTGGGAGTGTGTGCTCCTGGAGTATGTGGGAGTGTGTGGTGGTGTGTGTGAGTACATGTGTACACACACGCAAACACACCAGCAGTGTGCATACTCGCAGTGTGGGAGTATGTGTGTGTGGGAGTGTGCTGGTGTGTATGGGAGTGTGGGAGTGTATGCTGGTGGGTGGGTGTGAGTGTGGGAGTGTGTGCTGGTGTGGGTGGGAGTGTGGGCTGGTGTGTTTGTGGGAGTGTGTGTGGGAGTGTGTGCTGGTGTGTGTGTGGGCGTGTGCTGGAATGTGTGTGTGAGTGTGTGCTGGTGTGTGGGAGTACATGTGTGTGGGAGTGTGTGCCGCTGGAGTGTATGTGGGAGTGTGCTTGTGTGTGTGTGTGTGGGGGAGTGTGTGCTGGTGTGTGGGAGTGTGTGCTAGTGTCTGTGGTGGTGTGTGCTGGTGTGTGTTGGGAGCAGTGTTTGCTGGTGGGTATGGGTGTGTGAGTGGGAGTATGTGTGTGTGTGGGAGTGTGCTGGTGTGTGTGGGAGTGTGTGCTGGTGTGTGTGGGAGTGTGTGATGGTGTGTGTGGGAATGTGTGTGGGAGTGTGCACTGATGTGTGTGTGTGTGTGGGAGTGTGTGCTGGTATGTGTGTGGGAGTGTGTGCTGGTGTGTTTGAGTACATGTATGTGGGTCTGTGTGCTGGTATGTGTGCTGGTGGTTGTGTGTGTGTGGGAGTGTGGGCTGGTGTGTGTGGGAGTGTGGGCTGGTGTGTGTGGGAGTGTGGGCTGGTGTGTGTGGGAGTGTGGGCTGGTGTGTGCCGGGGAGTGTGTGCTTGTGTGTGTGGCAGTGTGTGCTGGTGCGTATGCTGGTATGTGTGTGTCTGTGAGGGAATGTGTGCTGGTGTGTGTTGGGTGTGTGTGCTGGTGTGTGTGTGGGACTGTGTGCTGGTATGTGTGCTGGTGGTTGTGTGTGTGGGAGTGTGGGCTGGTGTGTGTGTGGAAGTGTGTGCTGCTGGAGTATGTGGGAGTGTGTGGTGGTGTGTACATGTGTACACACACGCAAACACACCAGCAGTGTGCATACTCCCAGTGTGGGAGTATGTGTGTGTGGGAGTGTGCACTGATGTGTGTGTGTGGGAGTGTGTGCTGGTATGTGTGTGCGAGTGTGTGCTGGTGTGTTTGAGTACATGTATGTGGGTCTGTGTGCTGGTGTGTGTGCTGGTGGTTGTGTGTGTGTGGGCTGGTGTGTGTGTGGGAGTGTGTGCTGGTATGTGTGTGGGAGTGTGTGCTGGTGTGTTTGAGTACACATGTGTGGGACTGTGCTGGTGTGTGTGTGGGAGTGTGGGCTGGTGCGTATGCTGGTATGTGTGTGTCTGTGAGGGAATGTGTGTTGGGTGTGTGTGCTGGTGTGTGTGGGAGTGTGTGCTGGTGTGTGTGGGAGTGTGTGCTGATGTGTGTGTGTGGGAATGTGTGCTGGTATGTGTGTGGGAGTGTGTGCTGGTGTGTTTGAGTACACGTGTGTGGGACTGTGTGCTGGTGTGTGCTTGTGTGTGTGCTGGTGTCTGAGTGTGTGCTGGTGTGTGTGGGAGTGTGTGCTGGTTTGTGAGGGAGTGTGTGCTGATGTGAGTGGGTGTGTGTGCTGATGTGTGTGGGAGGATGTGCTGGTGTGTGTGTGGGAGTGTGTGCTGGTGTGTGTGTGTGCAAGTGTGTGTTTGGGCATGTGCGTTTGTGTGGGAGTGTGTGCTGGTGTGTGTGCTGGTGTGTGTGGGTGGGTGTATGTGTGTGGGTATGTGTGTGTGGCAGTGTGCTGGTGAGTGTGATTATGTGTGTGCTGGTGTGTGTTTAGGCATGTGTGGGGGGGGTGTGTGGGAGTGTGTGCTGGCATGTGTGAGTGTGTGCGGGAGTGTGTGCTGGTGTGTGTGGGAGTATGTGTGTGTGTGGCAGTGTGTGTGCAGTAGTGTGCTGGTGTGTGTGTGTGGGAGTGTGTGCTGGTGTGTGTGTGGGAGTGTGTGTATGTGTGGGAGTGTGTGCTGGTGTGTTTGAGTACATGTGTGGGAATGTGTGCTGGTGTGTTTGAGTACGTGTGTAGGAGTGTGTGCTGGTTGGTGTGTGTGTGGGAGTGTGTGCTGGTGGGTGTGCTGGTGTGTGTGGGTGTGTGTGTGAGTACGTGTGTGTGGGAGTGTGTGTATGGGAGTGTGTGCTCGTGTGTGGGTTTGTGGGAGTGTGTGCTGGTGTGTGTGAATACATTTGTGGGTGTGTGTTTGGGTGTGTGTGTGGGAGTGTGTGCTGGTGTGTGTCGGAGTGTGTGCTGGTGTGTAGGTGTGTATGTGGGAGTTTGTGCTGGTGTGTGTGTGGGAGTGTGTATGTGGGAGTGTGTGCTGGTGTGTGGGTGCGTGTGTGCTTGTGTGTGTGTGTGGGAGTGTGTGCTGGTGTGTGTTAGTGGGAGTATGTGCTGGTATGTGTGTTGGAGTGTGGGCTGCTGTGTGTGAGGAAGTGTATACTGATGTGTGTGGGAGTGTGTGCTGGTGTGTTTGAGTATGTGTGTGTGCTGGTGTGTGTGCTGGTCGGTGTGTGTGGGAGTGGTGCTGGTGTGTGTGAGTATGTGTGTGTGGGAGTGTGTGCTGGTGTGTATTTTGGCATGTGTGTGTGGGTGTGTGTGTGGGAGTGTGTGCTGGCATATGTGTGTGAGTGTGTGCTGGTGTGTGTATGCGAGTGTGTACTGGTGTGTGTGGGTGTGTGTGCTGGTGTGTGTGTGTGCTGGTGTGTGTGGGAGTGTGTGCTGATGTGTGCGGGTGTATGTACTGGTGTGTGTGAGAATGTGTGCTGGTGTGTGTGTGGGAATGTGTGCTGGTGTGTGTGTTTGTGGGTGTGTGTGTGTGGAGTGTGCTGGCATGTGTGTGTGTGGGAGTGTGTGCTGGTGTGTGGGTGTGTGTGGGAGTGGGTGCTGGCATGTGTGGGTCCGTTTATGTGGGGGAGTGCATGCTGGTGTGTGTGTGTTTAGGTGTGTGTGCTGGTGTGTGGGGGGGAGTGTGTGCTGGTGTGTATGTGTGTGTGGGAGTTTGTGCTGTTGTATGTGTGGGTGTGTGTGGGAGTTTGTGCTGTTGTATGTATGGGTGTGTGTGGGAGTGTGCTGGTGTGTGCATGTGGGAGTGTGTTCTGGTATATGTGTGTGTGTGTGGGAGTGTGCTGGTGTGTGTGAGTATGTGTGTGGGAGTGTGTGCTGGTATGTGTGAGTGCGTGTGTGTGGGAGTGTGTGCTGGTGTGTGTGGGTGTGTGTGCTAGTGTGTGTGTGGGAGTGTGTTCTAGTATATGTGTGGGAGTGTGTGCTGGTGTGTGTGTGGGAATGTGTGCTGGTGTGTGTGTTTGTGGGTGTGTGTGTGTGGAGTGTGTGCTGGCGTGTGTGGGTGTGTGTGTGGGAGTGTGTGTGGGTGTGTGTGGGAGTGTGTGCTGGCGTGTGTGGGTCCGTTTATGTGGGGGAGTGCATGCTGGTGTGTGTGGGGGGGAGTGTGTGCTGGTGTGTATGTGTGTGGGAGTGTGTGCTGGTGTGTGTGTGGGAGTGTGTGCTGTTGTATGTGTGGGTGTGTGTGGGAGTTTGTGCTGTTGTATGTATGGGTGTGTGTGGGAGTGTGCTGGTGTGTGCATGTGGGAGTGTGTTCTGGTATGTGTGTGTGTGTGGGAGTGTGCTGGTGTGTGTGAGTATGTGTGTGGGAGTGTGTGCTGGTATGTGTGAGTATGTGTGTGGGAGTGTGTGCTGGTGTGTGTGGGTGTGTGTGCTGGTGTGTGTGGGTGTATGTACTGGTGTGTGTGTGAGAATGTGTGCTGGTGTATGTGTGGGAGTGTGTGTTGGTGAGTGTGGGAGTGTGTGCTGGTGTGTGTGTGTTTGTGGGTGTGTGTGTGGGTGTGTGTGTGTGGGAGTGTGTGCTGGTGTGTGGGAGTGTGTGCTGGCGTGTGTGGGTCTGTTTATGTGGGGGAGTGTGTGCTGGTGTGTGTGGGGCGGAGTGTGTGCTGGTGTGTATGTGTGTGGGAGTGTGTGCTGGTGTGTGTTTGGGCATGTGTGTGTGGGAGTTTGTGCTGGTGTGGGTGTGTGTGGGAGTGTGTTCTGGTATATGTGTGTGGGTGTATGTGCTGGCGTGTGTGGGTGTGTGTGTGGGAGTGTGCTGGTGTGTGTGGGAGTGTGTGCTGGTGTGTGGGAGTACGTGTGTGGGAGTTTGTGCTGGTGTGTGTTTGGGCGTGTGTGTGGGGGGGTGTGTGTGAGTGTGTGCTGGTGTGTGGGAGTGTGTGCGGGAGTGTGTGCCGGTGTGTGGGAGCAAGTGTGTGTGTGGCAGTGTGTGTGCAGTAGTGTGCTGGTGTGTGTGAGTATGTGTGTGTGGATGTGTGTGCTGGTGTGTGAGAGTGTGCTGATGTGTGTGGGAGTGTGTGCTGGTGTGCGTGGGAGTGTGTGCTGTTGTGTGTGAGTACGTGTATGTGGGAATGTGTGCTATGTGTGTGGGAATGTGTGCTGATGTGTGTGGGAGTGTGCTGGTGTGTATATGGGAGTGTGTGCTGGTGTGTTTGGGCTTGTGTGTGGGGATGTGTGTGTGGGAGTGTGTACTGGCATGTGGGAGTGTGTACTGGCATGTGGATGTGTGTGGGAGTGTGTGCTGGTGTGTGTGAGTAAGTGTGTGTGGGAGTGTGTGCTGGTGTGTGTGGGAGTGTGTGCTGGTGTATGTGAGTACTTGTGTGTGGGAGTGTGTGCTGGTGTGTGTGGGTGTGGGTGGGAGTGTGCTGGTGCATGTGGTTGTGTGTGTGGGAGTGTGTGCTGGTGGGTGTGGGTGAGAGTGTGCTGGTGAGTGTGTGTGTTTGGGAGTGTGCTGGTGCATGTGGGTGTGTGTGTGGGAGTGTGTGCTGGTGTGTAGGAATGTGTGCTGATGTGTGTGGGAGTGTGTGCTGGTGTGTAGGAATGTGTGCTGGTGTGTAGGAATGTGTGCTGATGTGTGTGGGAGTGTGCTGGTGTGTGTGTGGGAGTGTGTGCTGGTGTGTATGGGAGTGTGTGCTGGTGTGTGTGGGAGTGTGCTGGTGTGTGGGTGTGTGTGGGAGTGTGTGTGGGAGTCTGTGCTGGTGTGTGGGAGTGTGCGCTGTTGTGTGGGTGTGTGTGTGGGAGTGTGTGCTGGTGTGTGTGTGTGGGAGTGTGTGCTGGTGTGTGTGGGAGTGTGTGCTGGTGTGTGTGTGTGGGAGTGTGTGCTGGTGTGTGTGGGAGTGTGTGCTGGTGTGTGTGGGGGGGAGTGTGTGCTGGTGTTTGTGTGTGAGTGTGTGATGTCATGTGTGTGTGTGTGGGAGTGCTTGCTGGTATATATGAGTATGTTTGTGGGAGTGTGTGCTGGTGTGTGTGGGAGTGTACTGGTGTGTGGGAGTGTGCTGGTGTGTGGGTGTGTGTGTGGGAATGTGTGCTGGTGTGTGTGTGTGGGAGTGTGCTGGTGTGTGGGAGTGTGCTGGTGTGTGTGGGAGTGTGTGCTGGTGTGTGTGAGTACGTGTGTGGGAGTTTGTGCTGGTGTGTGTGTGGGAATGTGTGCTGGTTTGTGTGGGAGTGTGTGCTGGTGTGTGTGGGAGTGTGTGCTGGTGTGTGGGAGTGTGTGCGAGTATATGTGTGTGGGAGTGTGTGCTGATGTGTGTGGGTGTGTGTGGGAGTATGTGCTGGTGTGTGTGCTGGTGGGTGTGTGTGGGGGAGTGTGTGCTGGTGTGTGTGGGAATGTGTGCTGATGTGTGTGGGAGTGTGTGCTGGTGTGTGTATGGGCTGGTGTGTGTGTGGCAGTGTGGGCTGGTGTGTATGTGGGAGTGTGGGCTGGTGTGTGAGTGGGAGTGTATGCTTGTGTGTGCAGGAGTGTGTGTTGGTATGTTTGAGTATGTGTGTGTGATGATGTGTGTGCTGGTGTGTGTGGGTGTGTGGGAGTGTGTGCTGGTGTGTGAATATGTGTGTGTGCGAGTGTTTGCTGGTGTTTGGGTGTGTGGGTGTGTGTGGGAGTGTGCTGGCATGTGAGGGGGTGTGTGTGGTTGAGTGTGTGCTGGTGAGTGTGGGTGTGTGTGTGTGGGAGTGTGTGCTGGTGTGTGCGTGTGGGTGTGTGTGCTGGCGTGTGTGGGTGTGTGTGTGGGAGTGTGCTGGTGTGTGTGGGAGTGTGTGCTGGTGTGTGTGAGTACGTGTGGGTGTATGTGCTGGCGTGTGTGGGTGTGTGTGTGGGAGTGTGCTGGTGTGTGTGGGAGTGTGTGCTGGTGTGTGGGAGTACGTGTGTGTGAGTGTGTGCTGGCATGTGTGAGTGTGTGCGGGAGTGTGTGCCGGTGTGTGGGAGCAAGTGTGTGTGTGGCAGTGTGTGTGCAGTAGTGTGCTGGTGTGTGTGAGTATGTGTGTGTGGATGTGTGTGCTGGTGTGTGGGAGTGTGCTGATGTGTGTGACAGTGTGTGCTGGTGTGCATGGGAGTGTGTGCTGGTGTGTGTGAGTACGTGTATGTGGGAATGTGTGCTATGTGTGTGGGAATGTGTGCTGATGTGTGTGGGAGTGTGTGCTGGTGTGTATATGGGAGTGTGTGCTGGTGTGTTTGGGCTTGTGTGTGGGGATGTGTGTGTGGGAGTGTGTACTGGCATGTGGGAGTGTGTACTGGCATGTGGATGTGTGTGGGAGTGTGTGTGAGTAAGTGTGTGTGGGAGTGTGTGCTGGTGTGTGTGGGTGAGAGTGTGCTGGTGAGTGTGTGTGTTTGGGAGTGTGCTGGTGCATGTGGGTGTGTGTGTGGGAGTGTGTGCTGGTGTGTAGGAATGTGTGCTGATGTGTGTGGGAGTGTGTGCTGGTGTGTGTGGGAGTGTGTGCTGGTGTGTATGGGAATGTGTGCTGATGTGTGTGGGAGTGTGTGCTGGTGTGTATATGGGAGTGTGTGCTGGTGTGTTTGGGCTTGTGTGTGGGGATGTGTGTGTGGGAGTGTGTACTGGCATGTGGGAGTGTGTACTGGCATGTGGATGTGTGTGGGAGTGTGTGCTGGTGTGTGTGAGTAAGTGTGTGTGGGAGTGTGTGCTGGTGTGTGTGGGAGTGTGTGCTGGTGTATGTGAGTACTTGTGTGTGGGAGTGTGTGCTGGTGTGTGTGGGTGGGATTGTGCTGGTGCATGTGGTTGTGTGTGTGGGAGTGTGTGCTGGTGTGTGTGGGTGTGGGTGAGAGTGTGCTGGTGAGTGTGTGTGTTTGGGAGTGTGCTGGTGCATGTGGGTGTGTGTGTGGGAGTGTGTGCTGGTGTGTAGGAATGTGTGCTGATGTGTGTGGGAGTGTGTGCTGGTGTGTAGGAATGTGTGCTGATGTGTGTGGGAGTGTGTGCTGGTGTGTGTGTGGGAGTGTGTGCTGGTGTGTATGGGAGTGTGTGCTGGTGTGTGTGGGAGTGTGCTGGTGTGTGGGTGTGTGTGGGAGTGTGTGTGGGAGTGTGCGCTGGTGTGTGGGAGTGTGCGCTGTTGTGTGGGTGTGTGTGTGGGAGTGTGTGCTGGTGTGTGTGTGTGGGAGTGTGTGCTGGTGTGTGAGTGTGGGAGTGTGTGCTGGTGTGTGTGGGAGTGTGCTGGTGTGTGTGCGTACGTGTGTGGGAGTGTGTGCTGGTGTGTGTGTGTGGGTGTGTGTAGGAGTGTGGGTGTGTGTAGGAGTGTGTGTGTGGGAGTGTGTGTGTGTGGGAGTACATGTGTGTGGGAGTGTGTGGGAGTGTGCTGGTGTGTGGGAGTGTATCTGTGGGAGTGTGTGCTGGTGTGTGTGAGTACATGTGTGTTGGAGTGTGTGCTGGTGTGTGTGTGGGAGTGTGCCGGTGTGTGTGTGTGTGGGAGTGTGTGCTGGTGTTTGTGAGTATATGTGTGTGTGAGTGTGTGCTGGTGTGTGAGTATATGTGTGTGTGAGTGTGTGCTGGTGTGTGAGTATATGTGTGTGGGAGTATATGTGTGTGGGAGTGTGTGCTGGTGTGTGTGGGGGCGAGTGTGTGTGTGGGAGTGTGTGTGTGGGTGTGTGTGTGGGTGTGTGTGTAGGGGTGTGTGTGCTGGCGTGTGTGTGTGGGAGTGTGATAGTGGGTGGGTGGGAGTGTGTGTGTGTGGGAGTGTGCTGGTGGTAGTGTGTGTGTGTGAGTGTGGGAGTGTGGACTGATGTGTGTGGGAATGTGTGTGTGGGAGTGTGCTGGAGTGTGTGTGTGCTGGTGTGGGTGAGAGTGTGCTGGTGAGTGTGAGTGTGTGTTTGGGAGTGTGCTGGTGCATGTGGGTGTGTGTGTGGGAGTGTGTGCTGGTGTGTAGGAATGTGTGCTGATGTGTGTGGGAGTGTGTGTGGGAGTGTGTGCTGGTGTGTGTGGGAGTGTGCTGGTGTGTGGGTGTGTGTGGGAGTGTGTGTGGGAGTGTGTGTGTGGGAGTGTGTGCTGTTGTGTGTGTGGGAGTGTGTGCTGGTGTGTGTGGGAGTGTGCTGGTGTGTGTGTGTGGGTGGGGGAATGTGTGCTGGTGTGTGTGTGTGTGGGAGTGTGCTGGTGTGTGGGAGTGTGTGCTGGTGTGTGTGAGTACGTGTGTGGGAATGTGTGCTGGTGTGTGTGGGTGGGTGTGTGTGGGTGTGTGTGAGAGTGTGTGTGTGGGAGTGTGTGTGTGGGAGTACATGTGTGTGGGAGTGTGCTGGTGTGTGTGAGTGTGGGAGTGTATCTAGAAGTGTATGCTGGTGTGTGTGTGGGAGTGTGCTGGTGTGTGTGTGTGTGTGGGAGTGTGTGCTGGTGTGTGTGGATGTGTGTGTGGGTGTGTGTAGGGGTGTGTGTGTGGGAGTGTGTGCTGGTGTGTGTGTGTGGGAGTGTGCTGGTGGGTGGGTGTGAGTGTGGGAATGTGTGTGTGTGCTGGCGTGTGTGTGTGTGGGAGTGTGCTAGTGGGTGGGTGGGAGTGTGTGTGTGTGGGAGTGTGTGTGTGGGAGTGTGCTGGTGGTAGTGTGTGTGTGAGTGTGGGAGTGTGGACTGATGTGTGTGGGAATGTGTGTGTGGGAGTGTGTGCTAGAGTGTGTGGGAGTGTGTGTGTGAGAGTGTGTGTGTGGGAGTGTGTGCTGGTGTGTGTGTGGGAGTGTGTGCTGGTGTGTGTGGGAGTGTGTGCTGGTGTGTGTGAGTATATGTGTGTGAGTGTGTGCTGGTGTGTGTGAGTATATGTGTGTGGGAGTGTGTGCTGGTGTGTGTGGGGGAGTGTGCTGGTGTGTGTGTGTGTGAGTGTGTGCTGGTGTGTGTGGGTGTGTGTGTGAGTGTGTGTGTAGGGGTGTGTGTGGGAGTGTGTGCTGGCGTGTGTGTGGGGGGGAGTGTGCTAGTGGGTGGGTGGGAGTGTGTGTGTGTGGGAGTGTGTGTGTGGGAGTGTGCTGGTGGTAGTGTGTGTGAGTGTGGGAGTGTGGACTGGAGTGTGTGTGGGAGTGTGTGGGTGTGGGTGAGAGTGTGCTGGTGAGTGTGAGTGTGTGTGTTTGGGAGTGTGCTGGTGCATGTGGGTGTGTGTGTGGGAGTGTGTGCTGGTGTGTAGGAATGTGTGCTGATGTGTGTGGGAGTGTGTGCTGGTGTGTGTGGGTGTGGGTGAGAGTGTGCTGGTGAGTGTGAGTGTGTGTGTTTGGGAGTGTGCTGGTGCATGTGGGTGTGTGTGCTGGTGTGTAGGAATGTGTGCTGATGTGTGTGGGAGTGTGTGCTGGTGTGTGTGGGTGTGTGTGTAGGGGTGTGTGTGTGGGAGTGTGTGCTGGTGTGTGTGTGTGTGGGAGTGTGCTAGTGGGTGGGTGGGAGTGTGTGTGTGTGGGAGTGTGTGTGTGTGGGAGTGTGCTGGTGGTTGTGTGTGTGGGAGTGTGGGAGTGTGGACCGATGTGTGTGGGAATGTGTGTGTGGGAGTGTGCTGGTGCATGTGGGTGTGTGTGTGGGAGTGTGTGCTGGTGTGTAGGAAGGTGTGCTGATGTGTGTGGGAGTGTGTGCTGGTGTGTGTGGGAGTGTGTGCTGGTATATGTGTGTGGGAATGTGTGCTGGTGTGTGTGGGAGTGTGCTGGTGTGTGGGTGTGTGTGTGGGAGAGTGTGCTGGTGTGTGGGTGTGTGTGTGGGAATGTGTGCTGGTGTGTGTGTGGGAGTGTGTGCTGGTGTGTGGGAGTGTGCGCTGCTGTGTGTGGGTGTGTGTGGGGGAGCGTGTGCTTGTGTGTGTGTGTGGGAGTGTGTGCTGGTATGTGTGTGTGGGAATGTGTGCTGGTGTGTGTGGGAGTGTGCTGGTGTGTGGGTGTGGGTGTGTGTGTGGGAATGTGTGCTGGTGTATGTGTGGGAGTGTGTGCTGGTGTGTGTGAGTACGTGTGTGGGAGTGTGTGCTGGTGTGTGTGGGAGTGTGTGCTGGTATGTGTGTGTGGGAATGTGTGCTGGTGTGTGTGGGAGTGTGCTGGTGTGTGGGTGTGTGTGTGGGAGAGTGTGCTGGTGTGTGGGTGTGTGTGTGGGAATGTGTGCTGGTGTGTGTGTGGGAGTGTGTGCTGGTGTGTGGGAGTGTGCGCTGCTGTGTGTGGGTGTGTGTGGGGGAGCGTGTGCTTGTGTGTGTGTGGGAGTGTGTGCTGGTATGTGTGTGTGGGAATGTGTGCTGGTGTGTGTGGGAGTGTGCTGGTGTGTGGGTGTGGGTGTGTGTGTGGGAATGTGTGCTGGTGTATGTGTGGGAGTGTGTGCTGGTGTGTGTGAGTATGTGTGTGGGAGTGTGTGCTGGTGTGTGTGGGTGTGTGTGTGGGTGTGTGTAGGAGTGTGGGTGTGTGTAGGAGTGTGTGTGTGTGGGAGTGTGTGTGTGGGAGTGTGTGTGTGGGAGTACATGTGTGTGGGAGTGTATGTGTGGGAGTGTGTGCTGGTGTGTGTGAGTACATGTGTGTTGGAGTGTGTGCTGGTGTGTGTGTGGGAGTGTGCTGGTGTGTGTGTGTGGGAGTGTGTGCTGGTGTGTGTGTGTGGGTGTGTGTAGGAGTGTGGGTGTGTGTAGGAGTGTGTGTGTGTGGGAGTGTGTGTGTGGGAGTGTGTGTGTGGGAGTACATGTGTGTGGGAGTGTGTGCTGGTGTGTGTGGGAGTGTGCTGGTGTGTGTGAGTGTGGGAGTGTATGTGTGGGAGTGTGTGCTGGTGTGTGTGAGAACATGTGTGTTGGAGTGTGTGCTGGTGTGTGTGTGGGAGTGTGCTGGTGTGTGTGTGTGGGAGTGTGTGCTGGTGTGTGTGGATGTGTGTGTGGGTGTGTGTGCTGGCATGTGTGTGTGTGGGAGTGTGCTGGTGGGTGGGTGTGAGTGTTGGAGTGTGTGTGTGTGGGAGTGTGTGTGAGTGTGGGAGTGTGCTGGTGGTAGTGTGGGAGTGTGGACTGATGTGTGTGGGAATGTGTGTGTGGGAGTGTGTGCTGGAGTGTGTGTGTGGGTGTGTGTGCTGGTGTGTATGGGAGTGTGTGTGTGGGAGTGTGTGATGGTGTGTGGGAGTGTGTGATGGTGTGTGGGAGTGTGTGTGTGTGGGAAGAACGTGTGTGGGAATGTGTGCTGGTGGGTGTGGGGGAGTGTGCTGGTGTGAGTGTGTGACTGTGTGCTGGTGTGTGCAGAGGGGAATGTGTACTGGTGTGTGTAGATGTGTGTGGGTGTGTGTGCTGGTGTGTGCAAGTACGTGTGATGACGTGTTCACACGTGAAGCAGTTTCACTGGTTTTGATTCTTCAGGGAGAAATGGGGCCGCAAGGCGTCCGTGGGGTCAGAGGTCGGAGAGGTTTCCAGGTAATGGACATTCCCCAACACAGCCCCTCCAAACACAGCCCCCGGAAACACAGCCCCCCCAAACACAGCTCCCCCAAACACAGCCCCTCCAAACACAGCCCCTCCAAACACAGCCCCCCCCAAACACAGCCCCCCCAAACACAGCCCCTCCAAACACAGCCCCTCCAAACACAGCCCCTCCAAACACAGCCCCTCCAAACACAGCCCCTCCAAACACAGCCCCTCCAAACAAAGCCCCTCCAAACACAGCCCCTCCAAACACAGCCCCCCCAAACACAGCCCATCCAAACACAGCTCCCTCAAACACAGCCCCTCCAAACACAGCCCCCCCAAACACAGCCCTCCCAAACACAGGCCCCCCAAACACAGCCCCTCCAAACACAGCCGCTCCAAACACAGCCCCCCCAAACACAGCCCCCCCAAACACAGCCCCTCCAAACACAGCCCCTCCAAACACAGCCACTTGAAACACAGCACTCCAAACACAGCCCCTCCAAACACAGCCCCTCCAAACACAGCCCCCCCAAACACAGCCCCTCCAAACACAGCCCCCCCAAACACAGCCCCCCCAAACACAGCCCCCCCAAACACAGCCCCTCCAAACACAGCCCCTCCAAACACAGCCCCCCCAAACACAGCCCCTCCAAACACAGCCCCCCCCAAACACAGCCCCTCCAAACACAGCCCCCCATAATACAGCCCCTCCAAACACAGCCCCTCCAAATACAGCCCCTCCAAACACAGCCCCTCCAAACACAGCCCCTCCAACACAGCCGCTCCAAACACAGCCCCCCCAAACACTGCCCCCCCAAACAAAGCCCCCCCAAACACAGCACCTCCAAACACAGCCCCCCAAAACACAGCCCCCCCAAACACAGCCCCTCGAAACACAGCCCCTCCAAACACAGCCCCTCCAAACACAGCCCCTCCAAACACAGCCCCCCCAAACACAGCCCCTCCAAACACAGCCCCCCAAACACAGCCCCTCCAAACACAACCCCTCCATACACAACCCCTCCAAACACAGCCCCCCCAAACACAGCCCCTCGAAACACAGCCCCCCCAAACATAGCCCCTCCAAACACAGCCCCCCCAAACACAGCCCTCCCAAACACAGCCCCCCCAAACACAGCCCCTCCAAACACAGCCCCTCCAAACACAGCCCCTCGAAACACAGCCCCTCCAAACACAGCCCCCCCAAACACAGTCCCTCCAAACACAGACCCCCAAACACAGCCCCCCCAAATACAGCCCCCCAAAAAACAGCCCCCCCACCAAACATAGCCCCTCCAAACACAACCCCTCCAAACACAGCCCCCCCAAACATAGCCCCTCCAAACACAGCCCCCCCAAACACATCCCCCCCAAACACAGCCCCCCCAAACACAGCCCCCCCAAACACAGCCCCTCCAAACACAGCTCCTCCAAACACAGCCCCTCCAAACACAGCCCCTCAAAACACAGCCCCTACAAACACAGCCCTTCCAAACACAGCCCCTCCAAACACAGCCCCTCCAAACACAGCCCCTCCAAACACAGCCCCTCCAAACACAGCCCCCCCAAACACAGCCCCTCCAAACACAGCTCCCCCCTAGCACAGCCCCTCCAAACGCAGCCCCTCCAAACACAGCCCCTCCAAACACAGCCCCCCCCAAACACAGCCCCTCCAAACACAGCCCCTCCAAAAACAGCCCCTCCAAACACAGCCCCTCTAAACACAGCCCCTGCAAACACAGCCCCTCCAAACACAGCCCCCCAAACACAGCCCCTCCATACACATCCCCCCCAAACACAGCCCCTCCAAACACAGCCGCCCCCTAGCACAGCCCCTCCAAACACAGCCCCCCCAAACACAGCCCCCCCAAACACAGCCCCTCCAAACACAGCCCCTCCAAACACAGCCGCTCCAAACACAGCCCCCCCAAACACAGCCGCTCCAAACACAGCCCCTCCAAACACAGCCGCTCCAAACACAGCCCCCCCAAACACAGCCCCTCCAAACACAGCCCCCCCCAAACACAGCCCCTCCAAACACAGCCCCTCCAAACATAGCCCCTCCAAACACAGCCCCTCCAAACACAGCCCCCCAAACACAGTCCCTCTAAACACAGCCCTCCCAAACACAGCCCCCCCAAACACAGCCCCTCCAAACACAGCCCCCCCCCCCAAACATAGCGCCTCCAAACACAGCCCCCCCAAACACAGCACCACCAAACACAGCCCCCCCAAACACAGCCCCTCCAAACACAACCCCTCCAAACACAGCCCCAACAAACACAGCCCCTCCAACCACAGCCCCTCCAAACACAGCCCCTCCAAACACAGCCCCCCAAACACAGTCCCTCTAAACACAGCCCTCCCAAACACAGCCCTCCCAAACACAGCCCCCCCAAACACAGCCCCTCCAAACACAGCCCCCCCCAAACATAGCGCCTCCATACACAGCCCCCCCAAACACAGCACCCCCAAACACAGCCCCCCCAAACACAGCCCCTCCAAACACAACCCCTCCAAACACAGCCCCAACAAACACAGCCCCTCCAACCACAGCCCCTCCAAACACAGTGCCTCCAAACACAGCCCCTCCAAACACAGCCCCCCCAAACACAGCCCCTCCAAACACAGCCCCCCCAAACACAGCCCCTCCAAACACAGCCCCTCCAATCACAGCCCCTCCAATCACAGCCCCTCCAAACACAGCCCCTCCAAACACAGCCCCCCCAAACACAGCCCCCCCAAACACAGCTCCCCCAAACACAGCCCCCCCAAACACAGCCCCTCCAAACACAACCCCTACAAACACAGCCCCTCCAAACACAGCCCCCCCAAACACAGCCCCAACAAACACAGCCCCTCCAACCACAGCCCCTCCAAACACAGTGCCTCGAAACACAGCCCCTCGAAACACAGCCCCTCCAAACACAGCCCCTCCAAACACAGACCCCCCAAACACAGCCCCCACAAACACAGCCCCCCCAAACACAGCCCCCCCAAACACAGCCCCTCCAAACACAGCCCCCCCCTAATACAGCCCCTCCAAACACAGCCCCTCCAAACACAGCCCCCCCAAACACAGCCCCCCAAAACACAGCCCCCCCAAACACAGCCCCTCCAAACACAGCCCCTCCAAACACAGCCCCTCCAAACACAGCCCCCCCTAATACAGCCCCACCCCCACAGTCCCAACACCAACCCAACCACGCTATAGAGACACTGCCACCCCCGCACAGACTCAACTCCAGCCCAGCCACAACCGCACCCTCAGTACCACTCCGCAAACAGCCCCACCCCTAGCTGCTCCCTAGCCCCGCCTGCCCTGCCCCGAGCCCCGCATCTTCAGCCCCACCTCCCAGCCCCAGGCCCCCCACCCCGCCCACATACCCCCTCCACAGAGACTGCCCCCAGCCGCTCTCCCCCCCCCCCCCCCCACCCCATGTGGATACTGTGACCCACAGTAGTTTGATGTCACACACAGGGTCGCAAAGGTGATATTGGGGAGCCAGGTGTCCCAGGACCTACAGGCCTCCGAGGGGGCTTTGGAGAACGAGTAAGTGTCTGTCTCTCTCTCCCCCTGTTTCTGTGACTCTCGTTGTATCTGTGTGTGTCTCTTTCTATGTCTCTTTCAATGAGTCTCATCAAGAAGCTGTAAATATCTTTGATTGTGTTTCCAGGGTCCAATGGGAGCTTCTGGCCCCAAAGGTAACCAGGTAAGTGGCTTATCTCCCCTCCCCTCCCCTACCCACGCATTCAAATGTTTTGGGGGATTTTGTAAAGGTTCAGCCAGCAAGCGAACCTCCTTCAGGGGCTTGGGATTTCAAGCAGTTAGCGGTGGGTGGAGCAAGACAATGGTGGTACGGGCAAAGGGTGTGGCAGGCAGACTGGACAGGATTGGCGTGGGCAGTCAGGGCAGGGGTAGGCGGGCTGGGCAGGGGTGGTGCAGGCAGGGGAGGGGCGAGCAGGGCAGTGGACGGGCAGGCAACGCAGGGGCAGTGAGGGCAGGAGTGGGGTGGGCAGTGGCATGGAGGGCAGTGGCGGGGTGGGCTGGGGTGGGGGTGGGCAGGGCAGGGTGGTGTGGATGTGTATCCAACGGCTGCTGATTGTGTTTCAGGGATTGGCTGGGGCTGATGGACTTCCTGGTGACAAAGGTGAAATGGTGAGTCTGGGCTTGGTCACAATTGGTTGAATAAATAAATGACAAATCAGTGTGTGAGGAGCAGGGCCGGGCTCCATATCGCAGCCAGTCCCACTGGGTCAACATGTGACTGTTGCTCAATTGCACAAATACATGTTGTTGTCACTTTGTAACTCGGGTAATTTGGTTGATTTGCGGTAACCACATGGAGCTTTTCCGCACTGAGACACATCCCCCCCCCCCCCCCGCCCCACATCAAGTCTGTGTAACACTCACTGTGATGTCAGCATCAAATCTAAACAATAGATACACATTGAGGATTGTCATGGCTTTGTCTCCTGTCTCCATCAGGCAAACTACACCTGGGGGTTTGGGGGGGTGGGGTGGGGGTTTGTGGGGGGGGGTAATTACCTGGACAGTCTGGTTGAATTTGGGAATTTGGCAGCTGTGAGCCCCATATACCCTTGGGCTGCTGTGAGCAGCAATGGATAGGGTCAGACTAGCATCCTTGGAAAAGGCCCCTCTCCCCATTGCCCTCCCCTCCTCCCCATCGCAAGAGTAAGCACCTCCATCAGTGTGGGAGGATACAATTGTCTAAAGCAGTTGTTGGGATTTCTGATCCCGAGAGTTCAAAATAATGACCCAACAATCCTTAATAAAGATATAGTGATTTAATGATTATAAGCAATTTTAGAATGATAGAATCAAAGAATCACACTCCCAGTTCTATGTAGAATACAAAGCTAGATTCCGGCTGTCACACCATAAGTCATTCAGGATTCAGGCTTTTTATAATACTCACCTTCTAACTGTCCTTCTCTAACTGACCCTTCTCTGCCTGTAAAACAAAACAACTGGAATCATGACCCATCCAGTCGTTCTGGACAACAGTGGCCAGCTGGAGATCTCGGTTTACCCTGAGACACTCCCCAACTGTTGTAATGAGCCACTCTTTCTCTCCTATCTTTATACTTCTCCACCATAACTAACTCAGCCAGTTGATCACTTGGACATTGTCCAGAAGCGATGTCAAAACCAGACTATCTAAAGGCCAGAGTTGGAGGGAGATGTTCTCCTCCCTTCTTTTCCCAGACCTTGAGATGTCTCTCCTGCTACTCACTTGGCAATTTCCCAAATGAGTCCAATCCTTTGCGCCTTTGTTGATCGAGTCCTCTGTCCCTATCTATATCTCGAGCTGCCTTCCTTCAATTCTTTATTTATCATAGAAGCTATTGATGTTATTCAGCTCCTTGGATTATTGGCACAGACCAGTACCCAAGGTTGTCTCAGCGCAGGGGAATGTGCACCTGGTGTGTTGTGTAGACAAGTTGTTTCTCTCCTTTTGCTCAAGGTTGCTGACCATGCCTGTGTTGTGGATAGATTGTTTTAATCGGTGCCTGATTGGAACTAACTATGATTAATTTTTAATGCAGTACCTCCATATCCCAACAGACCCCACCTTGAGAGTGAGAAAATACAATTTTCGATCTCTCACAACTCAACTATGCCCGTATTAATTTAACAAGCTGTAAATCCCTTTTGTATCATTCTTGCGCAGCCCTCGGCGTAAATAGCATGTCAGCAGAAAAGAATATAAAACCACAAGACATTGTAAAATCACAAAAACATAAGACATGAGTAGTACAGTTCAGAGCAAGACATGTGTAGTACAGTTCAATACAATTAATTAATCAGATTGATACAGTGGCTGTGATTAGGAATCGACTTTTTAAAAGTGTAGTATAGTTTGTGTTGATTGTAGAATATCTCCTTTTTTTCCAAGATTGGTTAGACTTCTTTGTTCCCAAACTCAGACCTTTTTGGTCACACATCCAAATCTGTAGTGAGAAATTCAACAACTTGTTTTGACCATTCACTGGTAAGATGTCCTCGAAAGTCCATAGAGTCAGTTTGTTTCAGCAAACAAGTCCATGAGACTTTACAATTTCCTTTTTTGGTCAATGTAAGACAAGACCAGAATGTTCATTTCCCACCTCGAGTGAGTCAAACTGATTGCCATCATCACCATCATTGAAATCTTCACGATTCCCTTTTACCTCAGTCACCACATCAATCGTTGCAACTTATTTTAACATCTGTAATTACAGCACATCATTATCAATGATATCATGATTAACATAAACAGTACAGCCACAAAAATGATGAATAGCATTATTGAAATACTGGAATAAATAAACTAAATGTTACATAAAAATATTGCAGAATACTGACATTCTTAATACTATCACTTCTCGAACTTTCATGGTGTTTATTCTACCTATCAACCCAGTCACCTCACACTCTACAATACCCGACGCATACAAAACACATACGGTTGCCAATGTACGCGAGAGCGAAATTGAAAGCGTAGACCGGCTTTGTGGGTGGTGGAGTTGGAGAGAAAAGTATAAGTTGACCGAGAAGTGGCTGCATGGAACGGTATCTGTAAGAACTAAATTACAAGGTGAAATCTCCTGTTTAAACGTTTTCAGTTGTTAACTAGGGACTGTCGATATGAAAATTTTCCAATTTAGATATATCGATGGGCTCATATAGAGATATACTGATATATCGATATTTTCGGGGTTTTCATACTGCGCATGCGCGCACGTTGTGAGATGCGCGCGCATTCAGGGCCTAACTCCTCAGGAGGTAAATATCTCTCTCTCGCTGGGTCTCTCACACTCACTCTCTCCATCTCTGTGTTTTTCTGTCTGTGTCTCTGTCCTCTCTCACATCCCCCCCATCTCTCTCTCTCTCTCTCTCTCTCTCTCTCTGTCTGTCTGTCTGTCTGTCTGTCTGTCTGTCTGTTATCACATCCCACCGTCTCCCCCCCCCCCTCTCCCCCCCCGTCTCTCCCCCCCATCGTCTCTCCCCCCACCCGTCTCCCCCCCGTCTCTCTCCCCTCCCCCCGTCTCTCTCACCCTCCCCCCCCGCGTCTCTCTCCCCGTCTCCCTCCCCCCCTGCCATCTCTCCCCCTCCTCCCCGCCATCTCTCTCCCCCCCACCGTCTCTCCCCTCTGCCCCCCATCGTCTCTCCCCCCCCCGACTCTCCCCGCCGCCGTCTCTCTCCCCCCCCTCCCCACCCTCCCGTCTCTATCCCCCCGCCCGTTTCTCTCTCCCCCCCACCCCTCCGCCATCTCCTCTCCCCCCCCCGCCATCTCTCCCCCCCCCACCGTCTCTCCCCGTCTCTCCCATCACTCCCCCCCTCCCCCACGTCTCTCCCCACCCTCCCCCCGTCTCTCCCCCCCCTCCCTCTCCTCCCTCCCCCCGTCTTTACTTGTTCCTTGTTCTTTCCTTCTCTATGTCGCTAGTACTCTGTCCTACTTTCTTGCATATCTTATCTTCATACTTACTCACCCACTGCCTAAAGCTTGCCTTTATTTTTCCTCTCTGCCCTTCTTTGGACTCATTTCACACCATATAAGTCTAAGCCTAACGTTACCCTGACCTCCTGGCTCGTATGACCCATCGGAAATATTCCGTGTATTCCCGTCCCTCTCTCGGTCTGGGCTCAACCTTGTGATAACCCCTCAAGACCCCAGGAACACGTATTTCCCGTCTACACAACCCTTTCTGAGATCCTTCGTTAACGTTTCTTATACTTATTTATCACAAGCAATACAACACTTTATCACAAACAACACAACGCTTCAACATTTAGACGCAGGTTCTTCCTAACTTATGTGAGAGCTGATTATCCTACTCGAATTACATGAACAATTAAATCACTATTTTGTTGATTCCTTTGTGGTCACCAATTTGTTGGGATTTCCTATCTCGAGAGTTCCAATGATGACCCAACAATCCTTATAGATATAAGTAAGTTTAATGTTTGATATAGGTATAAATCATAGATTTCAAATATAGTTATTAGATACCGTAATTAGAACACAAGGTCTTAAGGTATAAAATGAGGATAACGAGCATAAGTATAAGTCACACAAAATATATGTAAGTATACTACCAGGTTCACACTGCACTCATCTGAGAAGTCGTGAAGAGGTCTGCTCCCTTATACTCATAGTTGGAACCACTGCACCCTTGCCTGCTCCTCGAGCCTCATTCTCTCCTTTTCCCACCTCAAAACTTCTCCAATTATACTCTTTTTCCCAAACTTCGACCCTCACTAATTAGATCGGAATCCTCGTGGAATTCTTCGTTTCTTTGTCCTGTCTCATTATAATTAGATTGATTCAGTGGGACAAAGTTCTCTAATCCTATCTCGAAGATGATGGAGTATCTAACCCTTTCTTATCAACCGGGATCAGGGTCCCATACTCCAGTCGTTCCCTGCGGAATGCAGTCTGGTCCTGGCCAAAAATACGTACTTTCACTATATTTATACATTTGGTTGTTATATTTGGATACAGAATGATACATACAGACACATGTTATGTCTAAACTTGTTTTTTCCAACACAGCGGTTCCCAACCTTTTTTTGCTGCGACCCTAAATTAACCACCAACAGGTCCTCCTGACCCTTCAGCCAGGCCGGGCCACACTCTGGGCAAATACAACAACAACAACAACAACTTACAGTGCCCTGAAACGAAGCTCAGCCAAGACAATATCTGCTTCTCTTTTGTGGACTCAGTCCAACTCGCTAATACGGTCTTTCATACTAATTGGTTGGCGGTGTCGCCTCAGGCACTTTTCAGCTTAAAAAAAAGCAACAATTTATTTTTCTGATAACCCTTTGCGACCCTACTGAGGACCCCCACAACCCTGGTTTGGGTCGGGACCCGAGGCTGGGACCCGAGGTTGGGAACCACTGTTCTAAAGGAAGAGCCAGGTCCTTGGAGCTGCAGTCCCTGTGAAATCGGTTGTTACATCAGCAGGTGACTGAGATCAGTGATACTATGACATTGTAATGAATGTTTAAACTGTTTTTCCTCTTTAGGGTCAGACAGGTCCACAGGGTCAGAAGGGAGAGGTAAGTGTTTTCAGCCGGGCCGGGCTGGGCTATACTCTGGGTAAGAACAACAACAACAACTTACAGTGAGGGCCCTTCATTGCCAGTACACACTAGGTCTATAGCCTTGCCGCTCTGTGATGACCATTGCTGAGCAGTGAGAGATGGCCTCCAGAAACACAATAATAACAATAATATTACATTGGAACAGACATGCCCCATGTAGAATTAAGTGAGCAAAATATAATGTTGAAACTAGCAAAGGAGAGTAGCAATCTGCAACTCTATCTCTCTTCCAAAAAGGCTGTGGGTTATGGCTAGATCCATTCACATTTTCAAGAATGAAGTGGATAGATATTTGTCAGATCAACACATTCAGGGATACACGGCCAGGGTCAGTAACTGGAGTTGAGGTATGTACCTCAACCATGAACTTATAGAATGGCAGAACACGCTTGAGGGGCAGAGTGGCCTTCTCCTGTTCCAAACTCTCAAGTTATTGTCGAAAACTGCTTTTGAGGAGCAAAGTTTATCTATTCTGTGAGTTCACTGAGTAAGTATATTCGTGAGACAGTGTCTGTCGGAGTGGAGATGGGAGTGGATGGGGAGTTGGGGATAAGGAAGTGTCTCCATATCATTGATTGATTATTGATTTGTTGGTAGCCAGGGCCTCGCGGCAATGTTGGAGTCAAGGGATTCTTTGGGCCGTCGGGAGTCGCTGGTGTGGATGGAGTTCCGGGGCCGCCTGGGCTGATGGGGGTGCACGGAGACAGAGGTGTCCCTGGTGTCACTGGCAAGCGAGGCCCTCCTGTGAGTAACTGCAGCAAACTCGCTGACAATCTGACCCTGTTCATTGTATCTAATAAATCAGGTGAATGTGAAGCAGCTGAGTTTTGGCATCACATTCCTGCCAGGGAGGACACACACAAACAGCATTTGTGGGTTTTTCACACAGAGGTATGCGCTTGTCAGGCTTACGTACACAGTAGCAGGGCTGTACGCAGGATTTTTTTTGGGGGGGTGCGAATTGCTAGTGATGGGACCAACAATGGCCGGGGGCTTGGGGGCTGCCCCCGAGGCCCCCTTGAGGTCTCCGACGTTTTACACAGTTTGAGGTCTTATTTAATCAATTCAGAAGATCCGATATGAACGGTAAATGTTTCATGCCCTTGGTGTTTAAGAGCATCATTATTTATTCAGTGTTTATATTTTCCCCGGTAGTCCGTGTCTAATTGGGAAGGTCGAATGTGTTCGCCGATAAAAGCAAACACGATTGTTGACTCGATGATGTAAGGAATGCGAACGATAAAGTAAATTACAATCCAATTAACACAGTACAATGACGAATGCTTGATAAATGTATGCGTATAGAGAAAATGATCATAAACTACAGATTGACGGTAATTAATAAGTTGTTCTGCATTGTTATCCTAAGACTAAATTTCTTTCGGACTGTAAGCAGAGGCGTCTTAGGTTTAGCGGACATAGCTGGAGAAGCCGGGAGGAAACTGTCCATAGTCCTACTTTCCTATGGGAACCATTGCACGGTCACAGAACACGAGGTAGACCGACCCTAACCTACCTCGCTACATGAAATGCACGGATTATATTATTATTCAAAGAGAGAAAGAGTGACTTTCAGAGGAGTCACGTTGAAGAGATTTGTGTAGGAAGAGCTGTTGCTTTGCAGACTCGACTGCACCTGTCCTTTATATCCCGCTGGTGTGAGGCAGCAGTTCTGGGGACCTCAACTCTAACAGGTGCAGGTTAACAATCCTTTAAGTTATAGCCAATTACGTGACACTGCCCACAAACCCTGAAAAGAAAGCTCAGTTGTCAATCAGTCAGATATGCAACCTCGACCTTGGGAATGTCTTCAGATTCAGAGGCACTGAGTAGGAGGGAAAGAAAGTTTCCCACAGGTGATAGAAGACAGCAGCATCACCTGGCGAGTCGCCTGGCACAGTGAATAGCACTCTGGCCTCTTGAGTCAGAAAGTTGTGGGTTCAAACCCCACGTCGGCACTCGGTATCACACAGAGGAAGCTGACACTTCAATGTGGTGCTGGGGGGGGGGGGGGGGGGGGTTAGAGGCTCTGTTCTTTTGGTTGAGATGCTGAACCGAGGTCTGATCCGTCTGTTTAGATGGATGTGAAAAGATCCTCTGACACTACTCGAAAAGCGGAGGGAAGTCTCTCTCCTGTTGTCCTGGCCAACAAACGCCCCCAAATAAAATCGGTGACTCACTCCATCGGTGTTTGTGGGACAATCCTGGGCAAAAACTGGCCACTTTACAGTACGTTCTGTGAAGCGCTCTGAGCTGTCTGACAGTGTACTAAGGCACTATTATCAATTGCTAACATTATCAGATTAAAATACGATTTCAGCTTCCACAAAGTGTTGCTACCTTTTTATGTAGTGACTGTATACGGGATGATTTCCGATTGACACACCATGTGGAATAGGCGCTAAAGCCTAGGTCTATGTCCATGAGTATTTTTGTTAAAGATAGGCATTCCCGTCCAGACACATATAACTTTTTTGTTGGGTTCTCAAAAGCTTTAATTTCTCAGAAGCTTGTACATATGTTGTCATTGTTTGCTGGCATTACAGTCACACCTCTCAAAACTTGAGTCATTTTTACTTACGGTGATCAGATGAAAAGATGATTTTAACTCCAGAATTGGTGCTGCCCCTTGTGGCTGTTTACGGGATGATTTCCAAACGAGGATTTGAGTCTTGGCGCCAATGTTTATCCAATCACGAGTCACAGACTCGCCGCGTCATGGACTGGTCTATCGACGCGGTATGTTTTGGGGTAGACGCCGATTCTGGTGTGTGACTCGATAATTTTATATTAATACTAAATCATTCAAAGATGTGTGTTTATAATTTATACATAGTTTTGAAGAACTGATTGTTACACAAATGTTCAATAAATTTACTTGGTATTTAAATTTGATAAAAAAATACAATTCTCTACCCCGGAAAATGTGGACCTTTTATAATTTGGGGGGGTGCGTACGCACCCGTCGCACCCCCCTGCGTACGGCCTTGAGTAGTATGTGTGTTTGTGGAATACACACATAGCAGGTGAGCTCTTCTATGTTACAAATTATGCAACATATTGTTAATATTGAATCTGGATCTGTTTACTGCTCAGATGGTGATAGGATCAGAGCAGCTGACAAGGCTGTGAGTTGTGATCTGTGGCACATGTGGAACTGAGTAACGAGCAGACAGAACAGTGAGGGTAGCAGTTGGATCCTGTGTGTGTGTGTGTTATTATCTGTGTGTGTGATTGTGTATGTGTGTGATTATCTGCTCCCCACATCTCTCCTCACCTCCCAGCTCCACCTCCTGGCTCCTCTCCTAACCAACATCATCAACCTCTCCTTATCCACAGGCACTGTTCTCATCCCCTTAAAATTAGCTGTCATCACCCTCATCCTGAAAAATCCTTCCCTGGTCTTCCGTACTTTCTAGTTACCATCCCATCTCCCATTCCTTTCCAAAGGTTCTGGAATGAGTCATTACTTCCCATCTTCGCTCCTTTTTCTCTCGCCATTCCATCTTTGAACCTTTCCAATCTGGCTTCTGTGCTGCCTACAGCACGGAGACAGCTCTGGCCGAAGCCTCTGACATTCTACACATCTGCGATCAGGGCTCTCCCTGCCTCCTTGTCTTCCTCAACCCCTCTGGCTACTTCAACACTGTTGTCCACTCTATCCTCCTACACCGCTTCTCCTCCCAGCTCAATCTTCGTAGACCTTCCCTTGCCTGGTTCAATTCTTACCTCTACCACCGTCTCCACTTTGTCGCCATTAACGGCTTCTCTTATAGCCCCCGCACTGTCACCTTTATTGTTCCGTGAGGCCCTGTCCTCAGGCCTCTCTTTTCAACATCTATATGCTCCCCTCAGTGACATCATCCGCAGACATGGGGTCAACTTGCATATGTATACGCAAGACATCCAACTCTATCTTTTTGTCTCTACCCTCGATTCTAGCACCACTACTGTCTGACAGACTGTCTGTCAGACATCAAGCCCTGGATGAGAGCTAACTTTATACAGTTGAATGTCAACAAGACCGAGGACCTCCTGATTGGGTCATGCTAGTGCCTCCACACCTTAGGAAGCATCAACCTCCATGGTTGCACACTTCACCTCACCAAGCCAATCAGAATCGAGGTCTTGTTCGATCCTCAACTGTCTTTCCTCCCATACATCCATTCCGTGACCCGCTCTTCCCTCACCTCCGCAACATTGCCCGACTCCACCACTTCCTCACCACTCAGGCTGCTGAAACTCTCATTCATGCCTTCATCATATGGCTCGACTGTGCCAGTACCCTGCATGTTGGCCTCCCCAACTCCTCCCTGCATAGGGTGCAGATCATCCAGAACTCTGCAGCCCATGTCCTCTCCCACACCAAGCTCTGTGACCCTACCATCCCATCCTCACCCGACTCTACTGTCTTTCCATCACCCAGAGTTTCAATTCAAGATCCTAGTCATCACCTTCAAAGCACTCTGTGGCCGTGGCCCCCCCACCATCTCTGTGACCTCCTAACGCCCTACCAACCTGACCGCTCCCTCCACTCAGCAGGCTCCAGCCTGCTCCAGCGACTTCCAACTGACCCATCCCACCATTGGTGTGCGAGCCTTCAGCCACTCTGCCCCCAAACCTTGGAATTCCATCTCACAATCCCTCCGCCTCACTCCTCCCTAGCCTCCTTCAACACCCATGTCATTGACCATGCCATCGGTTCCCCTCTTCCCTTCACTCACTGAACTCGACCCCAGCTCGGATCCGAAACACTGTTCAGCGTCTTGGGGCGTCCTACCGACATGAAAGGCATTATACAAATGTAATTTTGTAGTTGTTATTTTGTCTGTGTCTATGTTGTGTTATCTGCACAATGTCTGTCTTTATGATGTATGAATGATGATGATGTTGGAATGTAACTGTTCCTTCATATAGACTCAGCAGGTCCAAGACATGATTATAGTTGTAGTAATTGTGAGCTAGTGTGAGTGAGAGTGTGAGTGCCGTGTCCGAGGTCAGCCGGTGGGTGTTTACATGGGGCTGTGAACCATAGAGCAGGATCACAGAATTTTACAGAACAAAAGAAGGGCCATTCGGCCCATTGAGTCTTTGAAAAGAGCTGTTCAAATTCGAAATAAAATGGAATCTTTGTGTTGGAATCTCGTTGTGGCAATGTTAGAACAATTTGCACTTGTACAGCTTCCTCCACTCTGGGTAGCATCTCAATACGCAACTCTATCTTTTTGTCTCTACCCTCGATTCTCAATACGTGTAATGAGGAAAGTGGGGACAGAAATCTCAAACTAATTCTACCTCTCCCTGTTCAGGGTAAAACTGCGAGTGAGCAGCGGATCAGGGAGCTTTGTCAAGACCTGATTAATGGTGAGTTCAATTCTTGTTTTTCTTGTCAATTGAGATTAAGAAAGTGAAAGATTGTGTGGACATAAACTGCAGGAGAGTTTGGTTACATTATACAAATGTAGAGGGCAGTGCGGTGTGTAATGTGGGTCTCTCTATAACCCAGGTTCGTGTTTTATTGGCTGTGAAAGGGACTAGATATACATGGTCCTTTTGAGAACAGTTACATCACATCGTTGTGTCAATGGAGGACTATTGCTCAGAACAGACTGAAATTCATGGTAATATTGAGATGTTGGCAGAGTGGAAATCAGTGATTTTGTTTTCTTTATCAGATCAAATGACGTTGTTGGCCAATAACCTCCGGCGGCCGCTGTCTCCGGGCATGACCGGCCGGCGAGGGCCTCCGGGACCCTCCGGTGTACCTGGTACTAAAGGTAACGCTGGGCACCCAGGCAAGCGCGGCCCCCCAGGGCTGTACGGACCTTCCGGAGAGCTGGGTGACACTGGCACTCGCGGTAAGAATCAATCCAAATGCTAAAATTCTTCCTGTTGAACATCATGTGTGCAGTACAGGTTACACAGACTTGTGTCGTGGAGTCCTATAGCTCAGTGGTTAGAGCACTCGCCTCGCAAGCAAGAGGACCTGGATTCGATTTCCAGGCAGGGAGAATCGTTGGACTGGTTTCCTTATTCTACAAACCTCTGTTTATCAAGCAGAAGGAAAGAACCCGGTTGTTTGTCAGTTGACAGATCGCTTTTCTGGGGGTAATAATCCCTTAAAAAATAATTATTTGGTTACTCAATCCACGATTGTTTGTGGGACACTATTGGCTGTCATGTTTCGATTGTGAAGTGCTGTGAGACTTGAAGATGTGATAAGGCACTATATCAAGTGCAAAGATTACTATTACAAATACAGGTACCCCTCCCCAACCACGAGGGATACGTTCCTGTAAACTTTTGCATTTAGTAAAATCGCGGTTGGAAAAAGCAGGGCCCTCTGGCAAACATGGGGAAGGGGGAGTAAGTTCTCATTTAGTAAAACTAAACACAAAAAAAACACATATAGTTATAACATACATGGGGATAGGGGGATTAAGTTTGGGCGCATCTGTAGCAATCTGTGAGGCTGTCTGACTGACTGACTGGTCTACAGAGAGAGGGAGAGAGAAATCATGGTGAGTGATACGGAGGGTGGGGAGGTGGGTGGGCGACACAGAGGGTGGGGGGGTGGGTGTGTGACACGGAGGGTAGGGAGGTGGGTCGGTGACATGGAGGGTGGGGAGGTGGGTGGGTGACGTGGAGGGTGAGGGCGGTGGGTGGGTGACATGGAGGGTTGGGGGGTTGGGTGGGTGACACAGAGGGTGGGGTGGATGACACGGAGGCAGGGGTGGGTGGGATGGGTGACACGGATGGTGGGGGAGAGAAATCAACAGATTTACCTTAATCCTAAGAGAGAAGCGACATCTTGCTGGTTGATTGCGACATAGTAACTGGGTCCTAGTGCTATACGCTAAACTTGAAAATTTAAACCCGCGGATTTAAATCACGGATATGCCTGAAACTCAAAACGCGGTTTGCGAGGGTTGTTGCATTTAGTAAACCGTGAATACGTGAGTTTTGTGGTTGGCGAGGCTGCGGTCGGGACGGGATACCTGTATTATTATTCTGATGTTTAGTGTGGATTACCAGTGCACACTCCGGTGTACATTCAGCCAAATAGTGACAATGCAGCAAATCATTCCCAGCGTTGAATTGCAGTGTGAACAACCTGTGAACTCAAAGTACCAGATAACATGGGCTTGAACACACAACCTAGTACTAACATAAAAAGTGAAAGTGACACTAACTAATAAATCAGAGTTGTTGTTGTAATTAAGCCAGGCTGACGCCCGGTTTACTCAAGTCTGTCTCCCAGCTGCTCACACACGGTAACTTGTACTGTATTGCTCTTTGGAATCTCAGGTGACAGCGGTGAAAAAGGAGACAGGGGCAGGATTGGCAAAGCTATTGATGGTTTGGTTGGGCCTCAAGGACCTACAGGTAGGTCCAGAAATAATGTATTTAAACAACTTTAAAAACTTCAGGAGGAAAATTGTACCCTGCTCTAGTGGTTATACAAATGTATTTCTGTGTTGTATTGTAAACTGATATTATGACCCTCAATATGTTAGATGCTAAAGTCAGGAATGCCGTTCTCTGTCCCTGACTTGGAGACAAAGTTTGTAACTAGAATCATTAACTCATAACTTACTTCAATAGAAACTTGCAGCTGGACGCTTTCCGCAAAATCCACAACATGTACCCCTCCACCCATTACATACACTATATATCCCCACTACATACAGTGTGCTAGGCCCCGGGCCTCTTGTGGGGAGTGTTGGGCTGGGGTGGATGGGGGGGAGGGAAATGTTGGGACACGGGGTGGGGGAGTGTTGGGATGGGCGGGGAGTGTTGGGATGAGGAAGGGGAGTGTTGGTGCGGGAGGTGGGGGGGAGTAGTGGGTCAGGGGGGAGTGGTGGGATGGGGGAGTATTGAGACGGGGGGCGGTGCTGGGACGGGTGAGAGGAGAATGTTGGGACGGATGGTGGGAGGGGGGAGTGTTGGGCCGGGGTGGAAGGGAGCGGGCGGGGGTGGAATGCTGGGATGGTGGGGGTGTTGGGCAGGGAAGTGGCACGAGTGGGGAATTGGTTTGTTTGGCGCTTGCGGCTGAAACTCAACTCCTGCGACCAATTCTTGGTAAGTGTTGCATTCACATTAACATTTTTAGTACAGTATTTTACAGATAGCTACATGTTCAGGAAATATATGCCTATACAGTAGTTTTAATCTGTGTTGTTTCACAAAATACACGTCTCAATAGCTCCAATCAATAGTACACCCAGAATTTCCTCACTTTTCTATTGATTGGCCCAGCTCATAAGAAACTCAACATCACTAACAGGAACCAGTCTCTTCCCAGTTTCAGGGAAGACCTTTCTCTTCGACCAAGCTTTTGATCACCTTCCTGCCCCTGCTCCTGGCTCGGTCCTGGGATCCGTTAATGTGAAGCGCTCTGAGTCTGGCGTGGAGGGCGCTATATAAATTGAAGTTGTTGTTGTTGTTGAACCAGCAGCCTGTTACAGGATCCCTGTCCCCGAAGCCCACAGTAAGTTTTCCTCTTGCGTTTCTTCCTGTAGGTCCCACAGGAATGATGGGGATCAGCAAGAATGGTCGCGATGGGGCTTTAGGAGACCCAGGCCTTCCCGGAGAGCCAGGAAAATCGGGATCACAGGGAGCGATGGGATCCCCTGGAATCTGTGACACTTCGGCCTGCCAGGGAGCCGTTGCAGCTGGAAAATCCTCTCATCCCAAAAAGTCATGAAGTCGGAGCTAAGATGTCACTGATATTTTTGAAAAACAACTTGAATCAGATGTAGGCTCAGCCCAATTCTCCTGAGATCCACGGCTCAGAGAGGGAAACATGACAATCATTGTTCCAACTCCAGGAACTGAAGTGCCTCGTCAACCTGTTCAGTGTGGCTGAAACAGATTTTAAAACAGCTTATCTATTCTTTTCACATCGGCCTTGCCTTGTTTTTGAACCCGGTAATTAATGTAAGACTCATCCGCCATTAGAGTGTTCCATGGAATGCTGTACTTTTCTTCACCTTTTCCATTTCTCGCTATTTGTTTCCTGAACAAAACTATCCTATATAAAAACACATATCTCAATAAGTAGCAACCTTTGTAATTCCTGACCTCTCTATTGGTGAGGAGGGGTATTGTATATATAAATGTAGTGCTCAGACATTTGTGTTGTTTTTAACTTCGGAACCGAACTTCACCCCCCCACACAAAGCCTCCCATCACCCCTCACTGCCCTCCCACCGTCCCCCCCTATTCAGCACCCACCCTTCAGTTTCAGGCTTTCATGTGATCACTTGACTGGCAAAGTCTTACAATTAAGGTGCCTTGCGACCTGCCTGCCCCTCCCCCCCATACTGCCCCCCCTCCCCCCCACCCGACACACCACCGTGCTTTGTAAACACAGTTGCTGAATCCATCATTATTTTCTAAGTGAATCCCAGGTGGCTGTTGCTGTTGTTGTTCCACCCTATTTTGTAACATTTTCCACAATTGAATAAATTCCTGTTGTATTTCCTGCCTGCACGCTGTATGGTGATGTAACTCGTCAGTGTCCTTGACTTAAAATAATATATTTATTTTCTGTGGGTGCCTGTTGATTGTAAAATAAAGCTGTTTACCATCATTTGTTGTAAGAAAATGAATAAAAGCCAATTTTCTGAAAAAAATCATATTCCAGCCAACTAGCTCAGTGACTGATAAACCATTCAAGCTAAAACTCCTTGTGAAATGGTTATTAAATAGTGGGAAGCAGGTGTTATTTACTTCCCTCTTAACTATCTGAACCAACCAGATTACAATAGATAGAAGGGTAAAAGTTACCAGTTTTCTAAATGCCATCTTTGCCGGTCTCCCAAGCTCCACCACGCACGGGATCCAAATGATCCAAAAATCTGCCACTCTCATACTTCCCGTACTAAACTCTGTAGACCCACCAGTTCTACCCACTAGCTCCCCATCACTGAACTGGTCAATTTCAAGATCCTCACATGTGTTTTCAAAACCCGTCATGTCCTGGCACCTCCCTACCTTTCCAACCTGTTCACTGCCCAACCCACAACCTGCTGCCTCCACTCAAATGGCTCCAGCCTTCTGCAGGATCCCCATGTCCCCTGTTACACCATTGGTGGCCACTCTATCAGTCACTACGTCTCAAAACTCTGGAATGCTCTTCCCCTATCCCTCTACCTTGACCCTTCCTTTGCCATCTTTAGATCGTACTTGAAGACATTCCTATTCAACCGTGCCTATGATCACCTCTCCGCTGTTGTGCAACTCTGGGACGATACCCTCAGGGAGGGTTGTTGTGTAAATGCAAGCTGTTGTTGTACTTTTGTGTACTTTTGTGTACAGCTAGTACCGTAGAATGTTTCAATACTAATTCATACATATGTGGGTCACACTGGCTTTATTCTGTGCTGCACTACAGGTGGTAACACTTACTATGTTGATGAAAAGGCTTCTAGTCATTAACATCACACTTGGATTGATGTAACAACTGAATGGAATGCATCCTTTTACTAATGATGTCATGACATAGAATTTTACGCCACAAAAGGAGGCCATTCGGCCCATCTAGTCTGTGCCGATCATGTGGCAGATCAAGCCTTTGACAAATATGAAGTTAGCACTAAACTGTAAAGGACCTAAACTAAGTTTGGGTATGGATGGGTAAGTTAGCTGCACTAGCTGAATAGGTGTCCTTTCTTTTATCCTTCCTATTAATGTTCTTCCTGACAGTGGCTCTGTACATTCCTTGCAGGTGAGCAGAGCACCATCAACATCTGGAGCAGCTGTTAAAGTGAAGTGAGATGCTCCAAGTGAATTCTCACCAAATTCAAATACTTTGCCTCCATTCAGTGCAGAGAATGAACTTGTTTTTTGCTGGGTTAAGAGGGTCACCCTGACATCAAAAATCAGACATCAAAAATCACAGTCCTTGTGTTTAGAATGATTACTCCACATCTGTGAAATGTTGATAGTGTTTTTTGATGCATAATTCAATTAAAAAAATGCTTTATTATGCATGACATAAAACCACTAAAGTGATTTGGAATCTCAGGCAGGTGTTGAACTAGCCATTTTATTTCAGTCTGAACTGTCCTCAAACTCTCAGGACAATTTGGGGTTTGTCCTCAAACCCCAAATTCTGTAAAACCATTTTGTTTTTAAATTCATGAACTGCAGAAAATCCTCTCAATTCATTCATTGATTCATTCATTCATTTTCAAGAATTAAAGCTGAGTGACTCAATCGGCAATCACTACTGGCTCTCAGTTGGGAGTATGAATTATAGCAGTAGGTTTTACCTGTGTAAAAACCTTAAAATATTAAGAACAAAGAAATAACAGAATGTGTTATGTTTAGTTTTCATTAAATGCGAGTGAACACAGTTTTTAATATTGTAATGAAAATTAGAATTCCTCTGAATTAATTTGCTATTAAAGATTAACTCAACAAAAGCTGAAAGTTCTTTGCAGAATCACTTTAATAGCTCAGAAAGATAAATACAAATCATTTGTTTTAAAATGCTATGTAAATTAATTGATATCTGAAGATTTTCATTTATATACTGCTAAACATCTCTCATTAGTTGTTGTTTGTACACTAGTAGGTTGACAGAAAACCCTTGAAGGACTTACTGTGTATATTTATTTTAAACTTTAACTAAAAGCAATCTGTATAATTTAAATAAATGCTAAATATACTAAAATGATAAAGTAGTACAGTGTATATTTTACAGTTTGCTAATTTATTAAACAAGTTCTGCACTAATTTATTTGGTCATCCCTTATTTCATGTTTGAAAAGCATCTTCAACAATTAACTGGTGATTGAAATAAAACAGCAAAACATGACAGCTTAATGAATAATATTTCCTCGAGTCAAGGAGTCATTTTATGTTGCTATTAAATATTATAAATACCTTATACTTTAGTATATTGCATAAAGGTTCTATAGAAGTAAACCGTCAAATTTACATTAAAGGGCCTTTTATTCTGGGCAAACACAGGCTGTCATATAAAATGTGTCAATCTTTTTAGCATTCTTTATTAAAGTGCTTTAACCTTCTGAAAAAGTTTTCCCCCATAACCTTATTTTTATACTGCAATATATAACATTTAGATTCAGTGCAAAATGCACATTTCTGCAGTTCTACCGTTGCTATCTTGTCATAGGATTAATTATTTTATGGTTAAATGGATACTGTCTCTTTAACTGAGTTTGGATATTGTGCGTCTAACGCTTATTAGCAGCATTTAGGGTGGAGCTGTTCCATATGTTAAAGGTCCTATTGACAAGTTTTCAGCTAACAAGTAAAAACAAAAACTCTTTACACAATTTTTGAATATTATGCTATTACTGGGATCCTCCGCCAACATCACTATTCCAACTCAATATTCCTACTATTCCACTATGTCCAAATCATCAAAGAAGGCAAGAGTCCCCTATGATTTATACAATACACAGGTTGACCAATAAGTCGTTACCATTACAATGTATGATAAGTCTTAAAAGAAAGATGAAGAATAAAACTAATTATTAAAAATAAATGGTTTCATGGCTTTTTGGTCACCCTGTATTTTACTGTGTTTCTAAGTATTTACATGAGGCTGAGAAATAGCCACAACTGCAACTCCCGATTGAGGGCCATATTTGAATGATTTTCCCATGTGGGCATGCTGATTGGTCTCAACCAAATTAGGAACACTGAAAATGGAGATGTGCCTTCCCCAAAATAAATTAGTTTGAAAGGAAACTGAAGTACAAATAAAGCCATAGTAAACACCGGATATGATGGTTTTTGTATTTTTTTGGGGGGTGGGGGGAATGACACTATCTGAGCAAAAATCTATATGGCAAAAATTACAGTGGAGATAGTGTGCTCAAATTTTCTGCTACAACCCTTGATTTACTGGGAAGTTTTGAGGTGTGAGTAGTGTCAGAGACAATAACACTATAGTGGGATGGCCCATGTCTTATGATCCTGTGCTGAGATTGTTCTCCATTTCTGAAATTGAGTTGGGATATAATGCATCTGACAAATACATCTACATACAGCTGTATCCCTTTCTCAGCATTGTAGTGTTACTCTGTTGGTATTCATTTACTTTCCACCACACCATGATTCTGTAGGCTGGCAGTTACTGAGTGATCTCCTGCTGCTTCTACTCTTGCTTGTTTCAATCGTCTGCCAGTTTTTCCACAGAAAACACTCTCAAATTCCTTTAAAATAAAGAATATTAATTTATCTATTGCTTCTCACAAAGGTTATCTATGATTCAACAACAACAAATTTACATAACGCTTCTCCACATCTTTCCAGTGGAGGAGCAAGAGTGCTACCAACCAAGCCCAGCTGACACAAAATGCCAGGAGAAATGGAGTGGAAAATAGGAAAAATTTAAATAAATAACTGACCTTTTTTAGCGTTTCACCATGCTTTTCTTGAATATACTTCAGGAAGGCTGTAGTCCACTGTAAGGTAGTAGCTTTATCTGTCTCAGAATTGCAGAACGGCACAAGGTAATTCAGCTCATCACAGCAAATACGGATTCTGCGCCTGTAAACATATGTAAATGTAATCTCGGATATAACGATTGACACTTTCTGTAAAAAAAAATCCAACACAACCAAGATTTGTTTCACGCATGATATAATTCTTCAATCTGCAATTTTCCAATTTGCCTGCTCCTTTGGCTTTATTCTCCAAATACCTTTTCAGGTGTTAATTGATCTGTTACAGATTTCCAACATTGAATCTTACTTTCTACCCCTGTTTTTTCCACCAAACCAGTGCTTATTGCTGTATTATTAAAGGACCAAGCAAATTGGGTCATGATGTTGTTGCTGAGGTCACTTTATGTGTGAATGTGTGTCATGCGCAGCAAACCCCGCTGATATCACATGCTATACAAAGTAATGTTTAATGGTGCTTTCTGTGCACATGGAAGGTGGCCATTTTATAGCCTGGGAAATTGGATAATCAGCACCAGAAGCTGGATGTACTGCACTGCCATACGCAAGTCAACAGTAGGCCCAATGCTGTTTAAAAAAACTGCTCAACCGGAGCATGTTCTATTGGGGTTATATATATGCTAGATTTGTGATTGCCTATTCCATTACACCTGTCACACAGCATGAAAAAACATTGCTTAACAATTCGCATTTGACTTGTACAACTGCCTGATTATGCAGTATGTATAGGGATGTGCAGGAAATTAAAAATTGTGGCCAAAGATCAGTAGAAGGTTAAGCCAGAAGGTTTAACAGGGCTTTTCCAATCAAATGCTAACATTAAATACACAGCCTATGTTCCCTTCTATGCTCTTTACTTAATTTACACCAACCGTATAAATTCATATCTATACTCAATTTAACAGTAAGAGTCCTCTCAACAATTTGCATTAAAATACCCAGGTTCCAATAACAAAAATTCCTCTCAAACAGGCTGATTTGAATCCCTGCTTTCCTGCACAAATTTTATTTTACTTATAATTTGAATCCTAAACCATATACTGTACTGTAGTTCAAAACTGAGCAGATTTGCAAGTGTCCCATTTTCAATTTGTATCATGATATGAATGAAATATAGTCTGAAATATAAAGAAGATCTTTACTGTATATTTCCAATTTGGCCAAGAAATTCCCATCCTTACTGCCATATTGATAGCTCACCTGCGATCTCTCTCCATTCGATTATGCCTCTCTCTGCGCTGGCAGTTCAGTTCCTGTTGGTTGCCAGGTGTAGAGCCAGGAGGAGTTGGATGTGTTGTTTGCCACTGACTACTTTGTGGCACATTGGCAGTCTGATACTCTGCCATGTTTGTCAGATCACCAAGGACTTTGTGTTCCGTTTCTACAGCAGTTTGCCGTGAACGACTGCGACAGCGTTTGTTTGCTACATGTTTGCGCAAAGTTTCATCTAGAAAGATAAACATTTTTTTCACTTAACCATCTTTTAGATTACCTATTTCAAAAGAAAATAAGCTATACTATTTGATAGCTATTATTTCAACTACTAAAATTTGATTTTTTATGTTTCTCATCCCATGAAATCAAAGTATATCTCATTACTGTCAATTTTTAGAATTACTAAAATTAAAAAGCAAATCTTCCATTTATAGAATTTTTAATAGAAATATTAGTAAGGATAGCCAGGAAATACCTTTATGTTTTTATTCCTTGATAACCTTTTTACCCATACTCAGTAGAGCAGATTCCATGATATTCCTAGAACATTGCTTTTGAATAAATCTGGAGCAATAGTATAGCACTATAATTTGTTCCAATTTTATTCAATGAAAATTTGCCCCCAAAATTATGTTTTCTTAACCGTTTTGACCAATAGAACCCAAATCTGTACTCACATTTTGATAAGACTACCAAGTTTGAAGTTTTGGAGGTATAAAATTCTTACCTTCTTCCTTAATCCAGACTTGATCAGACAACTGTTTGTTTCTATTACAATTACTTAGTGCCTGTCTGGCTGATTGAAGTTCCTGTTGAAAACATAAAGAGAATGCTCTAGGCAGGGTGAGCTCCTGAGGGCTAGCAGACTCCAGCACATGTGCCATGTTTCCTGTACCCTGTAAAAGCAAAGTAAAGCGGCCAAATAAGTTTCTTAATTTTAAACAAGTGGCTAGTTACATCCCTCATTTGTACATCGTAGAAGCCTGTAACAGAACCCTGAAGTTCAAATATTTAGAAATTCTTAGGGAGTTATTCTCACCAATTGGTAGAATGCGCAGAGAATTCTGCCCTTTAGTGCTTTATGTACAAAACTTAAATTTTCAGATTGTATTCATTATTTAACACAATCCTAAGCATCAATCATATTCAAATTGAACTTAATACTTATCTTAAACCTGCTCTCAATTTACTAGCTGTTTCTTTTTTAGGTCATTTGATAGGAAGATAAATTGATACAGGATTTATGCGGAAAGACAGTAGCACTATTTACATCATAAGGATCATGTCTATTTGTTGTTACCTAGATTAAGGTTGGGAATTATATTCTAAACTATTCACTTGTGTCTGAAGTTCCTCATCTTTTGTATTGTAAACTTTAATTTTCTGTTCATCGCGTTCTTTCCTTTTCTTCCCTTTAATGTATTAATGTCTTGGGTTTCCCTCTGCAAAACTGCTAAGGGAGCTGTACTGAAGATTAAACAAATCCAATTTAGTCTTTATTGAACAATAAGACTAGGACAATACTTCACTCTTCATCCAATTTATTCAATTATTCTTCTTCATCGAGGACACTTAATTTTCTGGAGGTAATAATGCCTTCCTCCCAAAATAGTAATGGTAAATTGGTCACCTAAATTCATGACTGTTTGTGAGATTATCTGCTGTGTTTTTCACACAAAATATGGTCTATTCACTTTACAGTATATTCTGTGAATCGTTTTGAGATGTTTTGAAGATATAAGGTGCTATATTAAATAATAATAATCCTTGCATTTTGATACAGCATCTACAATATTAAAATGTCTCAAAACCTTTCTCAATTATTTGCTGTTAGGTCTAGTGCAATGATGGCCTACCTTTTTGGTCGGACGTTTTTCTTTATTTAAATTTTTTTCATTTATGTTGGGCCATGGGTATGTGATACAGCTTGGTAGTTACCGGAAACACGTTGATGTGACACAAGCTTGCCTGGATTGGTGTGGGTGTTTGGCATGCGATTTCTTGAAGCCCCAGTAGTGGGTCACCAAAAACGTTGGCCACTGTTGGTCTAGTGTAACCACTGAGATACACTGACCTGTTGCTCAGTGGTTATAGCACTCGCCTTACAAGCATGAGACTTGTGTTTGAATCCAGGAAGATCCAGGCAAAACCTTGGGCAAGTTTCCTTACTCCACACCTAATAATAATCCCTCCAAAAAAACCAATAAAATTGGTCATTTCAATCCACAACTGTTTGTGGGACACTGCGTATGCAATTGGCTGCCGAGTTTCGCCCACAAATATACAGTAAATTCACTTTACAGTAAATTCTAGAAGATATAAAAAGCACTGTATCAAATACAAGGATTATTATTATTATATAGTGGCTATATGTGTGGAAAATACAGAAACAATTTTGTGCATAGCAAGTTCACATAAACAACCATGAAGTGACTGACCAATGTATCTGTAGATTGTTGGAGAGGACACCGGAAGAAAATGCCTCTCTCTTCAAATAGTATTATGGAGTCTTCAACATCTACTAGAACAGGCAGATAGGATCTTAATATAAAGTTTCACCTGAAGGAACCCTCTAATGCTGCACTGGAGTAGTATCGTGGACTATGAGCTAAACGCACGATGAGTCAGTGGGGCTTCAACCCATATCCTGACCTAGAAATAAGAGCTCTGCTGACTGAACCAAACTCAAACTGATCCAGTGGATGTCCTGGATCCAACATGACAAATTATACTGTGATTAATGTTTTATACTTAAGCAGGTTTGTTTTCTACAAAATTGTAAATTTAGCAGAACCAGCCAACTTTATTACCTGTGTTTGACCAGCACTGGTACTACCAGCTGGTACACATGCATTTGAAGTGTACAAGGGGTATGCAAACTGTAAAGTGGAAGGAGTCCCAGTCTTGCTCTTGACTAAAGCGGTACATTTGGTTTGCTGTGGTAGGAGAGGGATCCCCAACAATTCTGAAGGATGATGGATAAGAGCAACCAGACTACAAAATAAAACGCAAGTTAAGCATAAACAGTCCTACTTAGTTCATACCTAGCTATTTTAGTTTACTTATTTTTCATATATGTACTGTAAAACTCACCATATTTCATTTGTAAATCAAAATACAAGTTTTGTTACCCAAAGGTTTAATATAAACAAAATATTTAATGTATTTTTTAAAAATAGGATAGTATGGAGTGGACCAATATGATGTTAAAATCTGGCTTAAAAAAGTATTCATTAGCATTGTTCTCTCAAACCTGTGTTCACAAGTGCTGAGTGCAAATGTGATAACAAATAAGGGTTACAGATCATTAGTACGGGATTGGTATTCCATCAATTAGATAATTGAAAAGTAACCTGAAAATATTTTCAAACTAGTCACGGTACAGTTAATCTTGTTCTGTACTACTGTCTTAACATGGATAATTTTGCATTGACAGAATCTATACGTGCATAAGCTATTATATAGCAAATCTTCCATATCAGAAATGATTACTCTAATCTTTCTGTATCTTTGGTCCAAACAATATGCATATAATAAAAAAAACGGTACTAACTATTGGGACATGTATCTATTACGTGCTTACCCTAATAAATTTGAAAGTAGGCTCACATTTACTGTTCTAACTTCAAAAGTAAATGAATATGTTAATCTGAAAACAGGAACTAAATATTTTTGTATGAGGACACAACACAGGCAACACTTTGGTATTAAGAGTGGATAAAACCTGCTAAGTTTACAAATTGCTTAAATGTAATATCATACTTGGACCATGTGGTTTATCCCCATTCAATAAAAGCTACAAAATATCTGCACAATATGGTCTAACTTTTTTTTAAAAAAGGATTATGCTTTCTTAAAAAACATAGTCGACAAAATAAATGATAAGGCCTGATGCAATCTTTTGTAGAAAAGGCTCCACACCTCAGGCACTGACAGGATCACCATCCATGGATGCACATTTCACCTCACTGAACCAGTCCTGAACCTTGGCGTCTTGTTTGACCCTCAACTCTCCTTTCTACCCACATCCATGGCATGACCCGCTCTGCCTCCCCCCCAAGTCCGCAATATCGTCTGGCTCCGCTACTGCCTCCGAAACCACTACTGCCAAAACCATCATCCACGTATTCATCATATTTAGGCTCGACTACGGAAACTCCCCGCTTGTTGGCCTTCCCAACTCTTCCTTCCACACGTTGCAGATCATCCACAATTTTGCGGCTCATGTCCTCTACCACAGCAATCCCACCCTTGCTCAGCTCCTCATACCCCAGAGGATAGAGTTCAAGTTCCTCATCCTCACCTTCAAGGCCCTCCACAGCCTTGCTCCTTTCTACCTGTGACTGCTGATTCCATATCAACCATCCCACCCCCTCTACTCAGCAGGCTGTGGCTTGCTCCATGTCCCCTGCTTGGCTTGCCCCATTTTTGGTGATCAGGCCTTCAGCCTTTCTACCCCTATCCTTTGGAATTCCATCCCACATTCTCTTCACCTCGCTTCCTCCCTTGCCACCTTCAAAGCACATCCCCAAACCTTCCTCTTTAATCTAGCCTTTGGCCACCCTTTGACCCACCCTGATCCCAGTTTGGGTCCAAATCCAACTGTCCAGCAACTTGGGACAGCCACCGAACATGAAAAGCACTATACAAATGTCATTTTGTATTGTAAAATCATCAAGCCTACCTATCGCACCAAAGAGCCTTAGAAAGAATCTTTTCTTAAAGATTAACTTTAAAGGTTACCTATAATGATTACTTACAGATTCCTTCTGACTAATCTAGTTCAATTTTGGATCCGTACTGACAGATCACTGAAATCTTTCTCTTAGATAATCATTACAGACAGGTATCAGTAAATCTACTTTTTAACTATTCTTTCCTTTCTATGTACATTATTGATTAGTTCAGAAACACACTTGTTAAATGTTACTCCCGAATCCTGTGTCTCTTGATGTTCCTGGTTTTCATTTTGAACTGCATTAAATCTGTCCTCAAGACGCACTCTAGGTCCAGTTTTACACCTTGCTTCTTGGTTTGTCAGTGAGTTTTCTCCTGGATTCTTCTCCTTCTCTGAACTACTTGCTGTATCCCTACTTTTCAATTTGAGTCCATTAAGTCGCATTGTCTCAGTGGAAGAATTTTGTGAAATTTTTTCCATGTTTTGCAAACTATTGGCGTTATTTACAGGCAACGGTGGATCATTCAGAAGCATCATTTTCAACTCTTGGAAATCAATGTGTCCTAAACATTGACTATTACCCACATAATGAGAGTCTGAGGTTGGGTTTGCAGCACCGGTAACTGGGTAAAGATTCTGATTCGTAGAGTTAGCTGCTGAGTAAGGAGTCTGGTTTGCAGAAACGGCTGTCGGATAAGAAGCCGGATTAGTAGAATTGGTAGACTGATATAAAGCTGGGATTAAACGGGTCTCCAGCTCACCTTCCCCTGTCTGGGACTCCATGTGAGAATAAAGAATATGTTGCAGTTGTGTGTACTCAACCTCGCTCATGTCCACAAGGCTAAGCTCTGAGTTAGTAAAGCTTAGCCCAGTTTCTGTGAAGGGACACTCAGAGTTACAAGTTGTTGGTGTTGGTTCTGATGGTCCAGGATGATGAGATGGGGACTGGGGTGGTTCTGGTGTGGCCTCAGAAGAAAGCATCATCCAGTTAGAAGCAAGAATATCTCCTCACTTCTACAATAGTTGATGATGAGCAAAATCAAAATGTAAACTAATTTAATGCTTCCAGACCCTCCTTACTGTATTTTCACAAAGGAAAGAGCTTATTGATCTCTTCATTAAAACAATTATCGAGGGGTGGAGGTGAAAAATCAAAAGCAGCCTTCACACTCGCATGCTGTCCACTTTCTATGCGCGTTGTGCTTTTACAAGTTCACTACCCAGGAATTTACAGCCAGTTATACCCTTCTTCAAAGGCTAACACGAGTGCAGAATCGTTAGTAACTATAACTGGCACAAGTTGCAATGAGTGTGAATAAGCGCTGCGACGTCAAGTGTCTGGGGTGAGGACGCGGCGAACAAGGAGGGCGCGAGCGGGAAGGACGTATAATGGCGCCGGCCCGAGGAGCGCCCCCACCACCCCCCTCCCACAACCGTGAGCTTCCTACACACTCCTCACAAACAAACAACAACTCTCCCCCCACTCCCCAACTGTACGGGATCAAGAAAAGGTGACAAAGAGCCTTCCCCTACGGCCGGATGCCGTCAGCCACTGGCACATTTGCTCACTAATAGTTCACACTCACAACCCGCGAACACCAGAGACCGCCTCTGGCCGGGACTGCGCGCGCAGCTCGTGCTCCTTCCTCTCCGCGCGCTCAGTTCAAAAAGCTGCCTACCAACTGCCGCCTGCTCGCGCTCACCTTCGTGAGGCACGTGATCTGGCAAAGGAGCAGCGAGAGGGAGTCCTGTCAGTCAGTCAGTCAACTGTCATCTTGTCCAAGTAACTTCAGGTAATTCATAATGACAAATATAGGTAAGAGCAGCATATGATGCTGGTTGAAGTATGATGTGGTTAAAGCACTCGCTTTATAAGCGAGAAACCTGGGTTCAATTCTCGGTAGGGAGAAACCTTGGGCAAGTTTCCTTACATCACACGCCTGATAATAATCCCTCGAAAAAATCACAATAATAAATTAGTCATTTCAATCCTCGACTGTTTGTAGGACACTGCTGTGCGCAATTGGCTGCCACATTTCGCCCATAAATATACAGTCAATCTATTCTGTGAAGCACTTTGAGACGTCTCGAAGATGTGAAAAGTGCAGTATCAAATGCAAAGATTATTATTATCTTTACTCTTCTCCCACCGTACTCCTGGGAAGACGGGAGAGGAGGCGTTAGGCAGTAAGGTGTGGGGGGAGAGAGAGGGGGCCTTGAGTGGCAGAGTGATTGCGAGGCAGAATTCGTGTTAAGGCTGCAGAGGAGTGCTCACTGAGTGCCCAGCTCATTTCGCCTGACAGGGCGAGAGATTGAACAGCCTCGAACAGACTTAAATCACAAATGCGTCTCCTTATCCCTGGGTGATGGTGATTTTTTTTGGGTAAGGAAGTTGAAGCTTCAAGTCTCCCAACATAGAAATTTACAAGAAGGAAACAGGCATTTTGTCCCAACTAGTTAGTGCCACACTCAAGCTTTTACCCTCCGATTCCCCTCTCCCATACACTTCTATTAGCTTCTCGCCATGTATGCATCTATTTTTTTTTACCCATATCAATGCTTTCCACTTCAGTCATAGAAGGTCTTGTTTTTATTGGCCAGGATAAGAACATAAGAAGTAGGAGCAGGCATAAGAAGTTGGCTCCTCGAGCCTTCCCCACCATTTAATAAGATCATGGCTGATCTTCTATCCTAATTCCACTTCCCTGCCCTAACCCAATATCTCTTGATACTGAAACATACTATTGGGAGCACTGCTTTGTCGGAGGTGCTGCCCTTTGTATGAGACATTAGATGAAATAAATTCTGGCCAACATTAAAGATTTTTTTTGCTATTTGGAAGATGAGCAGGGAGCTTCTTCTTGCGCTGGTATCCCAGCCAATATTTGCTCCCTCACCCAACCTCACTTTTCTTAAATTTTACCCCTCGACCTTCTATGCTCCAGTGGAAAGAGTCCTAACGTCTCTACCCTCTCTTCATAGTTATATTCTATCATTCCCGGTGTCATCTTTGTGAACCTAACCTACAACCATAAGCTGCCAGGCAGCTTTGTAAAGTACTGTACTCTGAGACTTCCTTCTAATATGAAAAATAGTATATAAATAAAAATTGATGTTTTCGTAAACCATATCAGATGGTAAATACTATTTTATCACTGCCGTAACTGTTACATAAAGTGACTTGATAGCCAGGAGCAACAGAGGTTCAATTGAGGATTGAGATTGAGCAACTGAGCAAAAAGACAGTTCATCAATTCTTGCTGCAAACGATGTGGAATCCTATAGCTCAGTGGTTAGAGCATTTACCTTGTAAGCAAGAGGGTTAGGGCTAGGTTGATTTCCAGCAGGCCAAAATGAAGCAGCTAATTGCTGATGCATTTTGGAATGAAGAATAAGGAGAGACAACACGAAATGGGACAGTTTAAAGGAAGCTCAAGAGCAGAGAGACCAGGGGGTTCACATACACATGTCTTTGAAGATGGTAGGACAAGTTGATAGAGCTGATAAAGCCAATGGGATGTTTGCCTCTATAAATAGAAGAATGCAGTACAAAAGCACAGAAGTTCTGCTAAATCTTTTCAAGTCACTGGTTAAATAAATAAATAGGGAAAAACTGTTTCCACTGGCATATCAGTTGGTAATCAGGAGACATAGATTTCAAGATAATTGGAAAAAGAACCAGAGGGGAGATAAGGAGAATTTGTTTTGCACAGATCTTGTTATGGTCTGGAATCTACTGCCTAAAAGGGTAGTAATAATAATAATAATCCTTGCATTTGATATAGCGCTTTTCGCATCTGGACAACAGAATATACTATAAAGTGAATTTACTATATTTGTGGGTGAAACGTGGCAGCCAATTGCACACAGCAGTGTGTCACAAACAGTCATGGATAGAGTGACCAAATTATTAGGGTTTTTCAGGGATTATTATCAGGTATGTGTAGCAAGCAAACTTGCCCAAAGTTTTGCTCCCTGCCTGGAATTGAAAAAAATCAATAAATGGAAATTAAAAATTGCTACTGTTGGGTTATTTGCAAGATGAAGATTGTGTGCATTTTTTTTGTTGAGTGGTTATGGGGGGGAGGGGGTGAGGAGAAAATATAATGGAGTGTTACTTCACGCTGATTGGGTCTTGTTAGGATGTTCTGGCATAAAAGGTGCTATACAAATGGAATTTATTGTTGTTTATTTTTGCCTTCATTACATCGTCTATGCAAATGCCCTGCTTACCGGCTTTCCCAATTCCTCTCTCCACATGCTGCAGGTGATCCAGAACTCAGTGGCCCATGTCCTCTAATGTTCAAAACTCCATGACCCCATCTCCCCCATCCTCGCTTGACTCCCCATCTCCCCCATCCTCGCTTGACTCCCCATCTCCCCCATCCTCGCTTGACTCCCCATCTCCCCCATCCTCGCTTGACTCCATTGGCTTCCTATCACCCAGACGATTCAATTCAAGATCCTGGTCGCATTCCACAACCTCCCACACCCTACATCTGTGACCTTCTAACCCCTTACCAACCTGCCCGCAACTTCCGCGCAGCAGGCTCTGGCCTGCTCCACGTCTCCCGACCTATCCGCCCCACTAAGGGTGAGTGAGCCTTTGGCCATTCTGCCCCCAACTCCATCCCACAGTTCCTCCGCCTCGCCTCCTCCCTGGCCTTCTTTAATCTCCGCCTCAAAACTCTCCTCTTCCATGGTCCCAATGGCAACTCCTAATCCCCTCCTCACCCCATCCCCAGCTCGGGTCTGACACAGTGATTGTCCAGCGCCTTGGGACATCCTCCTGACATGAAAGGCACTATTCAAGCATAATTTTGTTGTTGATGTTGTTGTTGAGTGTGAAAAAGGGGATGACTTCTTATTCCATCTGGGAGATCTCTTACCTTAGTGATTGAAAAATGCTTCAGCATTTTGTAGCTGCAAAATATGTATTTATTTAAACCAAGGAGAAGTTGGTTGTACCGTAATGCGTTTTCTTCCTATGTATTGGAGAGTGAGCATTTATTTTCAGAAATTTAGCAGCAGTAAAAGCAATGTTTGAAAATGGTTTTAATTGGAGCTAAAATGGAGAATCTCACTTATATTGCCTATTTTGCAAAACTAGAATAAAATATTAGTTTTAACAAAACGATGTACTTCAATATACAAAAGACTGCAATACAATCAATGTTTACACAATGAGAAAAAAAAGTATTCAAAATCATTTTTAAGCATATATTGTATTCAAATTCTTAACTGTTTAAGAAAAAGTAGAAACAGATTCAATAACACCTTTGTAAAGGAAATTGGAAAGGTACTTGAAAGGAGAAAAGGAAAAACATGGGAAAATTTCAGGTGAGCAGGGAAGATTGGATAGCTCTTCCAAAGAGCTTGATGGACCGAATGGACTCCTTCTGTTCTGTAATATTCTATGATTCTATGCCTGCAAACCCACATTCTAGAACACTAACAAAGAATTTGTGGTTTTGTATATTTTCATCTGTTCAGGTGAAGAAAATTAAATAACAACTCACATTTTATAGCACCCTTCACATGGGGTAGTGTCTCAGAACGCTTAAAATCAATTTGTCTTCTCATATAATTAAAGGGAAAAAGTAAGTAGTTATTTGCAATACAGTTTTATCAACTTGTTTTTTTTTCTAATTTGTGAATTGGCTGCAGTCTTACACCCACAAAGTATGCGGTCAATTCACTTTTCAGTATATTCTGTGAAGTGCTTTGAGACAACTGGAAGACATGATAAAGTGCTATATCAAATGCAAGGATTATTATTGTTACTTCTCCCTGCTTCCCTTTATTTCAGGAAATACTAGTAAATAAACTAAGAACAAAGAGGAGCATATTTATTTGTTATTTATTTACACCAGAGATCATTTTCGTAAAGAAGATAGGAATAAAACTATGGATGTACGAAGATGAGAGGCGCAACTTCACCAGAAATGTGTATGTTTACTCTTCAATCGTTGAACAATATTCTCAGAGCAAAGGTTGGTGATTCTAATACAGTAGAAGCCTGGTTTGCGGTCACCTCAGTAATCCAGCCACCTCACAATTATGGGCACATTTTCACAGTTTCTTTCATTGTCTATGTTAAAAGTAAACTGGGCAGCTCACTTTTCATAGCAACGGCCATTGATTGTGGCCACTACATCACTCTCCTCCATTTCAAACGCGGTGGAAACACCCCTTCCGCTATTAACTTGTACACAGTGCATTAGGCCTTGGGCTTCTTGCACTGTTTCCTGACACTGCTTTTGTGGGCCGAGTGGGCTCCAGTCACACATATGCGGCGTGGGAAGTGTTAGGATTGTGAAAATTATGCGAGCGGAAAATTACCATCGTCCAGCACCAGTGGCCTAACCTGAGCTCCCGTGGACAATTCTTGGTAAGTGTTGTATTCGGAGCATATGATTTGTATGTAAGTTATTTGTTTTGAGTGTCGACAGGTGCTGTTAACATGCCACCACGGAAGAACTTTTGAGAGTGGACTTAATCAAAGAGTCAGGGCAAAAATCATGTACAGTTAGCTGTGATCTTTGGCATTGGTTGAACACAACTTTAATGTGTTCTTAGAAGGAATGCAGAATACACGTCAGCCTTTGTTTTAAATGGGACAATACCTCCATTTTAATGTTATTGCAAAATATGGTTTTGAATGTTCATCACCCTTGCCCATTACCAATGCCCTTAACATTACATCAGTGCCCTGACTCAACCGACCTGTTTCAGTAATCAGGTCACTTCATTAAGTAGGTCACTTGCCCAGTCACTTGAGTAATAATAATAATAATCCTTGCATTTGATATAGCACTTTTCACGTCTTCTAGATCTCACAAAGCGCCTCACAGAATATACTGTAAAGTGAATTCACTATATTTTGTTGAGGAAATGTGGCAGCTAATTACACACAGCAGTGTCCCGCAAACAGTCATTAATTGAATGACCAATTTTCATTTGAGCAATTATTATCAGGAGTGTGGAATAAGGAAACTTGCCCAGGGTTTTGCCCTACCTGGATTGAGTGACAAGATTAGTGAGGTTCTGCTGCAACTATACATTTTATGGAATACTGTACGTGCTGAAGCAATACAACATTCCAAGTGTAATAAAGTATTAAAGAAGGTATCGACAGATTACTTAAGAATTAACTAAAGTGCAGATCACCTGTTACAACAAAACTAAACCAGACAATCCTGATAATAAGTTATTGTTTACTTACTACTCTACTTTTGCCATTAACATTTATTATGCGTACTACACATAATCAGAAATTCTTAGGAGAAAGTATCAGTTGTAATTATCTTGATAAATATTGCATTTTATCTTTATGAGACTTAGCAGAGTATATAACAAAGTTCAGTACAATGTTACAAACCAATGAATTTACATATCACACTATTATATCACATAAGTCAGAGTGGTCCAACCTTTTGGCTGCTACAGACCGGATTCCCTATATGAGAAAGTCCGCGAGCTGCACACAGCATCCCAGGTAGCAAGCCCATGTGGGGCCCATATGGGCATGGATCAACCCAATTTGGCCCATATGGGCTTGCTATCTGGGATGGGTTAACTGGCAGGCCATATCCAGCCTGAGATCATTTTCAACATTCCACTCGATGCCTCCCTGGTGAAAATGCTCCCAGGGCACCAGTAGGAGCTGTCGGTTGGGAGGACGCAGTGCAGAAAATGGGAAAAATACCTGTCAATACTGCAGTCCGTCAGGAAGGCAAGTGCGTCTCTTACCAATCACAGCCTTAGTCCAGCCGCTCCAGACATTGAACCATGCAGCTAATTGGGATAAAGAGACTGTTAAGATGAGGTGGGGGGGTGAAGGGGCAGAGAGTGGGGAGGGGACTATCTCCTCTTTCCCTCTCTGTCTCTAATCAAACTCTCCCTCAATCTACCACTCTGTTTGTGTCTCCCCCCTCTCCTTCTTTCCCTCCCCGACAATTTCTCCGCCTCTCACACTTGCCCACTTTCTTAATCTCTCTGTTCTCTCTCAAACACTCACTCACACAATCTCTCCTGCTTTCCTACCTCTCTCACACTCATACTCTCCCCTTCCTCTCTCCTCCTCTCCCTCTCAGCAGGTTGCAGATTTAGGAAGGAGCAAGGCGATTGAGGGTCTTGAAGGAGAGGACGAGGATTTTTGACTCTATTCTCCAGGTTATGGAGAGCCAGTGGGCTAAATCATGCCCACCCCTGGTTATGGTGGGGGTGGGCATGATTTGGTCTTGGAGCCTTGTACGGGAGGGGACACCAGTTGCAGAGTTCCAGATGATAAGCAGCTTGTGGAGGGAAGAGTTGAGAAGGCTGACAAGCATGTAATTGGGGTAGTTGAGACTAGATGTGATGAATGGGTGGATGAGAGTTTCAGCAGCCTGAGGGGTGAGGCAGTAGCAGAGCTAGGTGATGTTGGGGAGGTGGGGGAAAGGCACAGCGGGTCATGGCACAGATGTAGGCTAGAAATGACAGTTGGCTTTCCTGCTCTCCTTAACCCTACCCTGACCCCTTCTCTTTCCCCCATTTTCCCCTAATCCCACTTCCACGACTGTTTGCAGGACACTGCTGTGCTCAATTTGGCTGCCATGTTTTGCCCACAATTATACAGTCAATTTTCCTACTCTTCTTCACACTGCTCCAATCCCTCCCCTGCTCTTGTCCCTACCTGACTACAGAGCCCTGGGACGTTCTCTCGACGTGAAAGGCGCTATTTAAATGTAAGTTTGGATTGATTGATTGAAGATCATAGAAAACGTGAAGGTTCCAGACTGGCACAGTGTGGTGGATTGTGCATCTGTGGATGGTGGTGGTGCCAGTGATAGAGGTATGGAGGTAATGACAGGAGCCAATCAGGCAGGCCTCGGACTTATTGAGGTTCAACAGTAGAACATGAGCGCTCACCAAGGACTTAATGTCTAACAGACATTCTGTCAGCACTATAATGTTCTTGATTCCAAAACACTGTAGATTTACTTGGTTGTTTAATTCCAACTTTCCAAATCAACCACTTTTGATATCTGCCCAGTCACTTTCCCAGAATCCTTTTATCCTTGCATCATTCATATTCAATTTTGACATAGGTCCTTAAAGCAATATGCAACAACTACAGCAGTTGTCCTGGATAGATGTAGGGTAGAAGTGGAGGCAGAGAGATACAATTGGGTGTCATCCCCATAGGAAGTTGACCCATGTCTGTGGATGATGTCACCAAGCAGGAGCATGCAGATATTGAAGAGGAGGGGACCAAGGACAGAGCCCTGAGGAACTCTGCACAGGATGGTGCTGGAGGAGAAGCCATTTGTGGAGATGAAGTGGAGACGATGTGAGAAATACATTCAGCAATGATTGTCACCCATTAATGTAAATTTTTAATAAAATAAATAGGCATACTTTAAGCCATTTAAAAGATGTTTTCATCACTGATGTGATCAGGTAAGATTAGGTAAGTGGGCAGTCAATGCACAGGTGGTTGGTGTGTTTCGAGGAGCCAGAAGCGGCGCTGTGGAGGCTGCTGCCAGTGCAGGAGGCGCCTCTAGGTCATGGGCGCTGCTGTATAATGGCGGTCGTGAGTTGGTGGCGGTTCGGCTGCTGCTACTGAGACTCGTGTTGTGTCCTTTGTAATCTCACCAGTTAGAGCTCTGGATAAGGATAACCCCGAGCTGTAGCGCCCCGAGTCGATGCTAGTGATGGAGTAGCGCTTGTGACGGGCATCAGTCGACAGTGAGTATCGCCGCGCGCGTGGGGGCCAAAGCCCCGAGTTTGTGCACTAGGCCTGAGCTCCGGGTAAACCTCAGGAATCGCTGAGGAGGCCGCGCAGCTCAGACTAACTCATGCACAAATGGACGGCGTTAGAATTTGGCTATTTTGTTCCCGAAAGCAGGGAGGGTGTTGGAGCTGGCGGTGAGCCAGACCTTGTTGGGGTGGAGGCTGTGAATAATTGACGCGGGGTTTGGTCTCGTTTTAGGCCTGAAGCCGCTTGGGTAAATTGAAAAGCGGGCCGCGCCTGCACTTTGGAGTCTATTTTATTTGGGGATAATCTGGCCAGTTGAATGCAACAGATTAACGTCGCCTTTGTTGTGAGCGAGCGTTTAAATTCACTAGCTCGCTGAGCGTGGAGTTTAAACGGCCTTGAATTGAACGTACCCAGGCCTGTGGAAGAAAGCGTCTTGTGGAAATTAGCATTAGTGGCAGACAACATTGTGTCTTGCTGAATTATACATTTAACAAGTTAGAGACGATCAGTCACAAAATACCATTCAACCATCATTTCACAAAGCTTACTACAACGGGGCTTCACCTACCCATTTTCTTTTAGGTGAAAGTTTTGAGTAGATGCTCCCTGGAATCTAAAGGGAATTGAGGAAAACTCAATTTGAAGGTGGTATCTTTCCTTCCACAACAGCACAGGGTGTGCTCAGTATTTGTATCTCAGTCCCATATTCTACAATATGTTCTCCAGCAGATTTATAACAAATTTTAAGTATCGCTTTTCTTGGGGGAATCAGCTTGTATTGTTCAACATATCCGCTACTCAAGATGTTCGTTCTTGTTGAGCTTTCTAATCTTATTTGAATCTTTTTCAAAGCTTCCTTTATTTTAGTAAAAACAAAACAGCTCCACTTTGATTATTATTTACAGTTTTAGGAATGGGAGAAATGTAGCTAAATTGTTGGCTTTAGGTATTGATTCCGTTCAATAGGTTCAATATCTCTGAAATCCAAAAAGGATTGAAGTGTATATATTCCTGCAATATTGCAAAGTAGAGTTTAATTGGGTTGAAGGGATATTCAAAGGAATGGTAATCAATCGATAAAGGATCAGTAAGATGCTGTAATATCAAATAAGCATTCTGAAATATGGGTAAGTTTTAGTCCCCTTCCTCCTTTTCAATTTTCCAATTGTTTTGTACCATTACACAAATCGATTCTGGCTGAACAGAACCTCCTTAATGGGACTTAAATCCATTGATTATCAAGGATAACGCATGCTTTACAGTTGATGGTTATTTGAAACAAATTTGATATCAATAGTAAAACATTTATTTTAGTTTTTAAGTGAAAAAAGTAGTGTTAAAATTATTTCTTTGAAATATTTAAGTTTTTTGTTATAACATTTCCAGGTGCCTTGGTCTGTAGCAAAATTACAGGATTTAACTAGAGAGGTAGTTTATTACAATGTGCTTCCGCACTCCACCAGTTTCATTATTCACAAACATTTACTGGTGTACAATGAATCGTTTGAAGGATCTATTAGTCCAAAAGATTTTGAAGGTTTTAAAAAAAATTAATAACACACAAATAGCTTTCTTATTATTCATTTGGATTTGAAACAGTGTCTTATCACGTTGGGCCATTTCAAAGTGCTTCACAGGAAAATTTGTGCATTCAGATATTCTGTATTATTTGCGCATTCAGATATTCTGTAGGATGGTCTTCTTAAAGAGGGTGTGATTGTGATTGGTGGTTTGTCTTGTTTCAGAAGTATTCTGTTCCCTAAACTAATGAAAATATCAGTGTGAGCTTTTTTTAAAAAAAGAGATGGCAAATAATGAGAAAGTAATAAATGTAAAGTATTTGGAATTCTGTAGCTCAGTGGTTAGAGCACTTGCCTTGCAAGCAAAATACCTGGGTTAGATTCCAGGCAGGGCAAAACCCTGGACAAGGTTCATTACTCCACATGCCTCACAATAATTCCTCAAGAAAAAAAACAATAATAGATTGGTCACTTCAATCCACGACTATTTGCAGGACACTGCTGTGCACTCTTGGCTGCAACGTTTTGCCCACATATATACAGTCAATTGACTTTACAGTATTTTCTGTGAAGCGCTTTGAGACGGCTAGAGGATGTGAAAAGCGCTATATCAAATACAAGGATTATTATTATTTACAGTGAAGTGCTGTGAAGTGCTTTGAGATGTGAAAAGAGTGAAAAGTGCTATATTAAATGTAAGGATTATTATTATTGTGTTGGGCCAGGATTGGGTCAATTAATTCTGACAAAGAATTCATGCTGAAATTAAATCTTTAGAGTACCTATTTACTAGGTTATTACATTTATGTCCCCCTATATGATTGTATATGATTGTATTGTGATTCACCAAACTACATCTAGGAAATATGAAATGTTCTGAGAAAATACATTATGGCCTGCAGTCTGGAATCCCGCCTGTTCTGTTGGCAATGTGCAATTAATGCCTCCCTATTTTCATGTAGCCATTATATAGAATTTTTGTTAGGAGGTTTCAGGAGGTGCATGACTCTGTTGTGATATATTCACTTCCCTGTTCCAACCCAGGCTTTGCTACCTGAAGTGTCTCAGATATTTTCTACCAATCAGCAACTACAGAAGATTTATTGGTACTGTATATTTTTCTTGTTGATCTTATCAGTATTGTGAGGATGCAATGTGGCAGCTTCTCGGGCTCCTGGTGAAGTAAAAAAGTCTCAAAAGGGTCCTTGGATAGTCTGTTTTATAGAAACAATTTCTAAATAGTCTCCCTACTATAGAGTTTCCACCGATGTGAAAGGCGCTCTATATATGTAATTTTAAAAAGTTTTTAAAAAATGTAATTTTGTTGTTGGCATGCCTGAAAAGCTCAGCATGATCCTTCTGGTAGAGTAAAATTGTATTCTATTCTATCTCCTATTCTTGAATCTGCTTCAACAAAGTCGCATTTGTATAGTGCCTCCCATGCAAGGTAACATCCTACAGACCAATACGTTGTCAGTCTGTCACCTGTTTGTTTGCAAAATTTTGACTGTCATCCACTCCACACACTCGCTGCTTTCTGTAAAATTATAATTTAGGTTTACTTAGAACCTGTCATGTTGGGAACCAATCTCAAAAAGTTTCACACAGCTATCTGGGTAAAATAGTTAAATCTAAGGTGTTCACTTTCCTTCTCAATCGTCACATTTTTGTCCTTCAATGAAAATTTCTTCTTGCAATAAAACAAAGCTAGCATTTTGAAGTGAGCTTTCTTTCTGTGTGCATTTGCATTGAATGGGATGTAGGCTGATTGAATGGCAATTGTGGCCTTTAACAGCGTTCAGTGGGATTCATTGGACTCCCAACAACAAGAACAACAAATTTGCAATTGTGGAGGTAAAAGGGAGAATTTGGGATGACCGATAGGACCGTCAAAGAGGAGGGTCTTGAGGAGCGATTTGAAGGAAGCTAGGAAGGGGGCGAGGTGGGGGGACTACAGGATGGAGTTCAGAGGTCGGGGCAGAGTGGCTGGAGGCTCACCCGCGAATGGTGGGGCTGTGGGACGTGGAGCAGGCCAGAGCCTGCTAAGCGGAGGGGTGTGGCAGGTTGGTAGGGGGTTAGGAGGTCGCAGAGGTAGGGTGGGGCGAAGCCATGGAGGGCTTTGAATGTGAGGACCAGGATTTTGAATTGAATTCTCTGGGTAATGGAAAGCCAATAGCGTCGGGCGAGGATGGCAGAGTTGGGGTCACAATGCTTGCAGCTCCATCCCAACCATCATGTTGTAACTGGGTATACTGCAATCTCATTCAAATTACTCATTTTTTTTGTTTATAGGTTGTTGCTAGCACAAATTATGTGCCATATTTACCTCCTTAACATTCACTTTGTTCTAATTAATGCTCATTAATCATTAACATTACAAGAAATGTCTACCCATTGTAATAATAATGATCCTTGCATTTGATATAGTGCTTTTCATGTCTTCCAACCGCTTCACAGAATATACTGTAAAGTGAATTTTTAATTGTGGGAAAAACACGGCAGCCAATTGTGCACAGCAGTGTCCCACAAACAATCGTAGAGTGAAATAATCAATTTTATTATTTATTTTTTCGGAGGGATTTTTATTACGCATGTGAAGTAAGGAAACTTACCCAAGGTTTTGCTCTGCAGGGAATTTAACCCACTTGCAATCCAGCTTCTGTTATGCTCACAGCACCTGGTCAAAGCCTCCAATGCCATTCAAAATATTTGCGATAAGGGCTCTCTCTGTTTCCGAGTCTACAGCCTTCGACACTGTTGTCCACTCCATCTTCACTGCCTCTCAGCTCAATCTTCGCAGATGTGTTCTTGCCTGGTTCAATTTTTACATCTCCCACTGTCTCCACTTTGTCGCAACTAACGGCTTCTCCTCCAGCCCCGCACTGTTACGTGTGGTGTCCCCTATGGCTCTGTCATTGGCCCTCCCTTTTAATATCATATGGTCCCCCTTGGTGATATCATCCACATTCATGGGGTCAACTTCCATGCAGCATCAACAAAATTACATTTATGGAGCGCCTTTCACGTCGGCAGGACATCCCAAGGCAGGTCGAGACCCGAGCAAAGGGAGCAGGGCAGTGGGAGGGGCGAGAGAGAGTTAGGAGGGAAGGGAAAGAATTGGGAGGGCAACAGAAGGCACGAAGAGGAGGGTCTTGAGACTGACCTTGAAGGAGGCGAGGGAGTGAGGCGAAGGGATGGAGTCCCAGAGTGTGGCAGAGAGGTTGGGCAGGGGACATGGAGCAGGCCGGAGCCCACTGAACGGAGGGGCTGGGAGGTTCATAGGGAGACAGCAGGTCGCAAAGGTCATGGGGGCAAGGCCATCTTGAATGGCCTTGAAGGTGAGGACGAGGATCTTGAATTCGGTCCTATGGGGGTTAGGGTGCCAATGTAGCTAAGCGAGGGTGGGAGTGATATGGTCGCGGAGCTTGGTGTGGGTGAGTACACGAGTTGCAGTGTTCTGGATGATCTGCAGCTTATGAAGGGAAAAACCAGGAAGGCCGACGAGGAGGGAGTTTCCATAGTCAAGCCTTGATGTGATGAATGCATGGATAAGGGTTTCGGCAGCCTGAGGGGTGAGGCAGTGGCGGAGTCTGGCAATGTTGCAAAGGTGGTGGAAAGCAATACTGGTCACGGCGCGGATGTAGGAGAGGAAGAACGGTTCAGGGTCGAATAAGATGCCCGGGTTACTGACTGGTTTAGAGAGAGTGCAGCCTCGGATGCTGATGGTGTTGGTGCCTGAGGTGCGGAGGCGCTGACGTGAGCCAATCGGGAGGGCCTCAGTCTTGCGGACATTCAGCTGGAGAAAGTTGTTTTTCGTCCAGGATTCAATGTCAGGCAGGCAGTCGGGACGCTGGTAGTTCTGGAGTTGAGGGTGGAAGCAAAAAGATAGAGTTGGGTGTCATCCTCATACAACTGGAAATTTACCCCATGTCTACGGATGATGTCACCGAGGGGGAGCATGTAGAGTGTGAAGAGGAGGGGACCAAGGACAGAGCCCTGAGGAACGCTGCATGAGATACAGGGCTGGAGGAAAAGCCGTTGGCAGACACGAAGTGGAGGTGGTGTGAAAGGTAGGACTGGAACCAGTCGAGGACAGAACCTGAAGGTTGAGGTGGGAGGAGAGATGGTGGAGGAGGATTGTGTGGTCCACAGTGTTGAACTCTGCAGATAGGTCGAGGAGGACAAGGAGGCAGAGGAAGTCCTGGTCACAGATGGTCAAGATATCATTAGTGACCTTGACCAGAGCAGTTTCCATGCTGTGGGCAGCACAGAAACCTGATTGGAAGGGCTCTTGGAGGGAGTGGGATGAGAGAAAGGAGTGAAGCTGGGAGACAACGACTCTTTCATGTAGATGACACGCAACTCTTATCTTTCTTCCGAGGGGCCATGGGTCAAAGTTGAGAGAGGATGGGAAATGGGATCTTTGTTTAAGGTCTGAAGTGGTTAAAATCAACATTGAGGCCAGAGGGCTGTGAGGTGGCTAAGGGTTAGATGAAGTGCTGTTCTTTGAGCTTGGGTTGTGCTTCATTCAGTCCATGGCCTTCATTGGGAGACCATGGACTGAAATCAGAGTGGGAAGGAGAATTAAAGTGGCAAGTGATCCGAAGGGAGGGAGGGAGTGGTCCCTCTCTGAGAGGTGAGGGTTGGAAAAATGTGTTGGTGGGAGGTGGAAAATGGCAGAAGTTTATCCATTGAAAGTGGCAGCTGATGGGATGGAAGGTAAGGAATAGGGGGATCGTCTCACTGTTCTGGGATGGTGAAGGGGGAGGGCAGAGATGTGGGAAATGGGACAGATATGGTAGAGAACCCTATGTTCATAAGGTACACAGGTAAAAAATTAATGCTTCTTGCTGCCACTTGGTAATATTTTGGTGTGTTGTGGTAGCTCCTTATTTCAGTGGAGCAGAAAATTGCAGGAAAAAAATAACTAAAATACTCTTATCTATAGATGGAGTACTATTTACTATGTGTGGTCCCACTTTTGGTTATGCCAAAGAGGGCTTTCTCTTAATAAAATAATATTATTTGAGCTCCTGTAGTTCAGTGGTTAGAGCACTCGCCTTACAAGCGTGAGACCTGTGTTCGAATCCAGGCAGATCAGGGCGAAAGCTCGGGCAAGTTTCTTAATTCACATGCCTAATAATAATCTTTCCAAAAAACCCACAATAATAAAAATGAGTTCAATTCGTGACTGTTTTGTGGGACACTGCTGCCATGTTTTGCCCACAAATATACAGTCAATTCACTTCACAGTATATTCTGTGAAGTGCTTTGAAACATCAGTAAGATGTAAAAAGCGCTATATCGAATGGAAGGATTATTATTATTTGTCTTGATGAAAATATTTGTTAAATACATTAGAATAAAATTAATATTTTTATTGAGCCTTTCATGTCGGAGGATGTCCTGCAGCATTTAAATGACTGGGCATCGTGCAGGGGGTGGTATTTATTATATCACAGGTTGATCTCCTATTCTACTGAAGTGAATTCTGGTATACCAGCATGATTTCTGCTCATGCTTTCTTATCTTTTCTCTCCTTCCTAGGAAATACCGTATATCTCCGCGTATAAGGCGCACCCGCGTATAAGGCGCACCCCCGTTTTTGACCTTTTCTTGGTGAAAAAAAACGGAAACATTTTCAATGATATTGCCGGCAGAAGGGAGGAGAGACAGGTAGGTAGGGAGAAAGAGAGGCAGGCAGCCAGGGAGGGAGGCAGGGAGAGAGAGAGAGGGAGGGAGGCAGGCCGGCAGCGTGGGAGAGAGAAAGGGAGAGAGGCAGGCCGGCAGCCAGGGAGAGAGAAAGGGAGAGAGGCAGGCACGCAGGCAGGGAGGGAGGGAGGGAGGCAGGGAGGGAGGGAGAGCGGCAGCCCGGGAGGGAGAGAGGCACGCAGGCAGCCTGGGAGAGAGAGAGAGAGGGAGGGAGGGAGGGAGGGAGAGCGGCAGCCCGGGAGAGGGAGAGAGGCAGGCCGGCAGCCAGGGAGAGAGAGAGAGAGGGAGAGAGGCAGGCCGGCAGCCTGGGAGAGAGACAGGGAGAGAAGCAGGCCGGCAGCCTGGGAGAGAGAGAGGGAGAGAGGCAGGCACGCAGGCAGGGAGGGAGGGAGGGAGGGAGAGCGGCAGGCCGGCAGCCCGGGAGAGAGAGAGGGAGAGAGGCACGCAGGCAGCCTGGGAGAGAGAGAGGCAGGCAGGCAGGCACGCAGGGAGGGAGGGAGGGAGGGAGAGCGGCAGGTCGGCAGCCCGGGAGAGAGAGAGAGAGAGGGAGAGAGGCAGGCCGGGAGAGAGAGAGGGAGAGAGGCAGGCCGGCAGCCTGGGAGAGAGAGAGGGAGAGAGGCAAGCCGGCACGCAGGCAGGGAGGGAGGGAGAGCGGCAGGCCGGCAGCCTGGGAGGGAGGGAGGGAGGGGCAGGGAGGGAGGGAGAGCGGCAGGGAGTGAGGCAGGCAGACTGGGTTCGGCAGAAGGTAAGCACAGCACTGAAGTCCGCTGCTGCTGCCGCTGCCCGGGCGGCCGAGACCGAAGCCCCATCACCCGCTCCCCCCAACCCCCGCCGGACACTGACCAAACCCCGGCTGACAGCGCGCCGGCCGCTCCTCCTGTTTACTGTATTTCCGAGGCTCAAAATCTCTTGTATCTGCGTATAGGGCGCACCCCCTACTTTCGAGATCTTCCGACCTGAAAAAAAGTGCGCCTTATATGCGGAGATATACGGTAGGTAATTCTTGAATAGCACATTGGAATACAAACACTCAATTCCCGTTTTCCTGTACATTAAACTTAATAATTACTACAAACTAATCTATTTTTATTATTGTGATTCATGAGTTTTTAAAAAAATTAGACATTACAAGCATTTGTTTCTGCATAAGATATATTGTAAATAATAATCCTTGGATTTGATATAGCACCGTTTCACATCTATGAGATGTCTCAAAGTGCTTCAGAGAATACAGTATACTGTAAAGTGAATGGACTGTATATTTTGTGGACGAAGCGGCAGCCAATTGTGCACAGCAGTGTCCCACAAACAGCCGTGGAATTCAGTCAATTATTTATTTGAAGTAATTATTACCCCACAAAAACGATCTGCCAATCAACTAACAACTGGGTTCCTACTTACTGCTAGGTAAATAGAGGCTTGTGGAGTAAGAAAACTTGCTCAATGTTTCGCCCACCAGGAATTTAATTCAGGTCTCACGTGAGGCGAATTCTTTAACTTGCCTCACAAGTGGGAGGAGGGCAGAGATGTGGGAAATCACATTTTAACCACTGAGCCACACTGATAATAGTGCCCTTGACTTGAGGTAGTGTCTCAGAGCACAACATTTGCAGAGCTAAACCTTGAGCCTGTGGGTGGTGGTGGGGGGGAAGGGTTAGCGTGGCATGACTAGGCATGGTTGAAGAGAAATGTCTTCAGATATAATCTGAAGATAGGTAAGGAAGAGGCAAAGTGGAGGAATAGATTCACAGTTCCGTAGTTCGGAGAGTAATGGCTGAATACATGGCCACCAACTTGGAGTGGCAGGTGCTGTCTAAGCAAAGGCACCGGTGATTGTGGTGTAGAGATAGGATAGGGAGGTGCCTGAATTAGGGAACCAGTGTAGTCTGACAATGTCTGGAGAGATTGGAGATGGGTAAAGTGTAGTGACTGTATATTGTATGAGAACTGTACATTTGGTGCTCCTGTAGCTCAGTGGTTAGAAAACTCGCCTTACAAGCGAGAGACCTGTGTTCGAATCTAGGCAGATCAGGGCGAAACCTTGGGCAAGTTTCCTTACTCCACATGCCTAATAATAATCCCTCCAAAAAATAATACAATTGGTCATTTCAAACCATGACTGTTGTGAGACACTGCTGTGTGCAATTGGCTGCCGCATTTCGCCCACAAATATATACAGTCAAAATCACCCTACAGTATATTCTGTGAAGTGCTTTGAGACGTCGATCGGGAATGAAAAATGTTATATCAAATGCAAATGCTTTATCAACAGCCAGTTTGTGCATGGCAATGTCCATTGAGTGAATGACCATTTTTATTTTGAGAGAATTATTGGCCAGGACACCAGGAGGAAATACCTTGGGATCTTTAACCTTGACCTGAACAGGCCGGTGGCTCCTCAGTTTAACGTATCATCTGATGGACAGCACTTACAACAATTCAGCACCTCCACTGCTGGCAGAGCAATTAAACTTTGAGAAATGGTTTACCATTATGAAAATGTTTTTTTTTAATTGTACTTAGAGGCACTTGATTTTCCAAACTGTTATTGATTCAAGGCTTATTTTCTAATCAGCAATCTTGTTCGCATTTCGCAAAATGTTAACGCAGTAGATGGTCCACAACCATTGATGGACCATTTGAGAATCTTAATTATTTTTCCTTTGCTCAATGGGCTCTGGCTTGCTTTACTTGCCTGTCCTCCTGTGCAGCGCCTTGGGACGTCCTCCCGACTTGAAAGGCGCTCTACAAGTGTAATTTGTTGTTGTTGTTGTTGTTGTCTTGCCCCTCCATTGCCAGATGGGCCTTCAGCCACTTTGGAACTTCTCCTCACCCCCTCCCTAAATGAATATCATGGCACATGTACTATCCTTGGAAAATGAAAATTTAGTCTAATAACATCCATTCTTATTGTCATACAATTGAAATAGGGAGAAGTTTTGATTGACCGTTCCCATGGTGAATGCTGGGTTTTCATTCTTTGCCATCAACACATAGTAAAATCTGTGTAATTGCTAACTAAATTGTAGGTAGAATTCAAAAATACTTTTATTAAAAGTTATCAAAAATGCATCATTTTGAAATGGACAACAAGTGACACTTGTATAGCGCCCTTCACATCAAAAAGGCATCCCAGGGCACAAAACAGTCAGGGATTTTTGGACACAAACTCAGAGTTGGGGTCAGAAGGGTTTGGGTGGGGGTGAGAGGATGGCAAAGGCATAGTCGAAGAAGAAGGTCTTCAGACAGGACTTGTAGGAGGCAAGGGAGGGTGTGAACAGAGGGATTGCAGAGTTCCAGAGTGTAGGAGTAGAGATGCTGAATGCTCGACCAACATTGGTAGGGTGGGAAGTCCAGGGGACCTGAAGCAGTGGAGGAAGTGAGTGGGCTGATATGGGATTAGGAGGTCAGAGAGGTAGAGGAGAGCAAGACCTGTGGAGGGCTTTGAAGGTGACGGCAAGGGCTTTGTATTCAATTCTCTGAGGGAAAGGCAGCCATGAAGTGGGCCAGAAATGGTGGTGATTGGTTTGCGGAGCCTGATGCAGGAGAGGACATGAGCTGTAGAGTTCAGAATAAACTGCAACTTGTGGAGGGAAGTGATGGGAAGTCCAGTGAGGAGACAGTTAGCGTAGTCAAGCCAGAATGTGAGGCACTGGTGGAGTCGGGCAATGTTGCAGATGTGGGGAAAGGCGGAACAGGTAATGGCAAGAATATCCAGTTTAAAGGGTGGGTGGGTGGGGTGCGAATCGGACATGTGAGGTTTTGTATTGATGAGGTGAGGAGTGGTAAAAAGAACTTGCACATATCTAGCAACCTCCACGCCAAGTAACACGGTTGAAGAGGAAGGTTTTCAAGCTGGACTTTAAAGAGGGAGAGAAGAGGCAAGGCGGAGGGATTCAGTGAGAGTGTTCCATAGGTTGTAATGGCCTATATCTTGCATTGCGCTGGAGGATAATCCAGTCCAATCTAGTCCAGGATTTTAAATCAGACAGATAGTTTGACAGGAAAGACATCAATGGTCCTGGAGTCATAGTTAGAGGTGGCAAGATAAGAGTTGGGTATCATCCGCATGCATGTGGAATTTGACCACATGCATGCGGTCACCAAGTGAGAGCATGTATACATTGAAGAGAAAGGGACCGAGGATAGAGATGAGGAATAGCAACAACAAAATTGCATTTGTATAGCGCCTTTCACGTCGGGAGGACGTCCCAAAGCAGTCGGGTCGGGACCCGAACGGGTGGTGAGGGGGGGTTGGAGGAAGGGGAAAGAAAGTGGGAGAGGGGGGACGAGTTAGTGGGGCAGCCGAAGGCGTGGTCGAAGAGGAAGGTCTTGAGACTGGCCTTGAAGGAGGAAAGGGAAGAAGCAAGACGGAGGGGCTGCGGGATAGAGCTCCACAGTGTTGGAGCAGAGAGGCTGAAAGCCCAGCCGCCGATGGTTGGGCGGTAGGGGCGGTGGACGTGGAGCAGGCCTGAGTCTGCTGAACGGAGCATGCGGGCAGGCTGATAGGGAGACAGTAGGTCAGAGAGATAGGCAGGGGCAAGGACGTGAATGGCCTTGAAAGTGAGGATGAGGATCTTGAATTCGATCCTCTGGGTGATGGGGAGCCAGTGGAGACGGGCGAGGGTGGGAGTGATGTGGTTGCGAAGCCTGATACGGGAGAGAACACGAGCTGCAGAATTTTGAATGATCTTCAGCCTGTGAAGGGAGGAGCTGGGAAGGCTGACAAGGAGAGAGTTCCCATAGTTGAGCCTGGAAGTGATAAAGGGATGGATGAGAGTTTCGGCGGCATGGGGGGGTGAGGTAGTGGCCGAGTCTGGCAATATTGCGGAGGTGGTGGAAGGCTGTGCCGGTCATGGAGCAGATGTGTGGGAGGAAGGATAGCTCGGGGTCGAACAAGACGCCCAGATTCCTGATTGGCTTCGAGAGGTGGAGAGAGCAGCCTTGAACGCTGATGTTGTCAGCGCCTGAGGTGAGGAGGCACTGACGTGAACCAATCAGGTGGGCCTCCGTCTTGTTGACGTTGAGCTGTAGGAAATTTGCCCTCGTCCAGGACTCAATGTTGGACAGACATGCAGTCAGAACGCCAGTAGTCCTGGAGTCGAGGGTGGACACGGAAGCTACATATGACAGTGTGGGTGTCAGCTGAGATGTCATTGGTGGACACGAAGTGCAGATAGGTAGGATTGGAAACGAGGCAAGAGTGGAACTGTTAAGGTTGTAGGTGAGAGGAGACAGTGGAAAAGAATAGTGTGGTCAACCATATTAAAAGTGATCGAGAAGGATGAGACAGTGACAGTACTGGTGGGAGGAGGACAGAATGTAATTTGTCACCTTGACTAGTGCTATCACTCCTGTGAGCAATACAAAACCCATATTGGAGGAATTCATACTGGGAGAGAAAACAACAAACAAACCCAAGATGGGTACAGGGGGGAGGGGGAAGGGAGGGATTAGGAGTTGCCGATGGGACCATCAAAGTGTAGAGTCTTGAGGCAGGACTTGAAGGAGGCCGGGATGGGGCGAGATGAAGGGATGACGGCTGTCTTTGGGGGATGGATACAATGCCAATGGATAGGTTAACTAGGTCTATTAATAGGGAGTCAAGCAGTTGAGTTTGGGAGGGGAAGCACAGGGTCAAGAGAACAGGTGGTGGGTTTCATATATTGGGTCTTATAGCTGTTGATTAATAATAATCCTTGCATTTGACATAGAACTTTTCATATCTTTTAGACGTCTCAACCACTTCACAGAATGTACTATAAAGTGAATTGACTGTACAGTATATTTGTGGGTGAAACGTAGCAGCCAATTGCGTACAGCAGTGTCCCACAAACAATCATGGATGGAAATGACCAATTTTATTATTGTGTTTTTTGTGGCGGTATTATTATTAGGTGTGTGGAGTAAGGAAAGTTTCCCAAGGTTTCACCCTGACCTGCCTGGATTTGAACACAGGTCTCATGCTTGTAGGGCGAGTACTCTCGCCACTGAGCTACAGGACATCACATTAAGAGAAGACCTTACAATGAAAAACTCTAGGAATGTGCAATTTGGGGGTTATATATTTGTTTATATAGCGCCCTCCACACCAGACGGTGTCTCACATTAACGGATCCCGGGCCTCAGCCAGTGGGAGGGGGAAAAAGGTGACTGAAGGCGTGGTCGAAAAGAACGGTCTTCAGCTGAGTCCTGAAACTAGGAAGAGAGGGGGAGAGACAAAGGGAGTGAGGAAAGGAGTTCCAGAGCTTTGGGGCGTAGTGGCTGAAGGCACAGCTGCCGAAAGTGGAATGGAGGATTCGGGACAAGAACCAGAGGTTGACCAGAAGGCAACGGGTGCTGTGTTGGGGAGAGAGGAGTTTAGAGAGTTAATGGGTGCAGAGGAGTAGAGAGACTTGAAAACAAGAGTGAGGATCTTGAAATCGATCCTCTCCGGGACTTCAGTTATGAGGAGAGGCTAGAGATGCTAGGATGATTATCTTTGGAACAGTGAAGATTAAGAGAAGACTTGATAGAAGTTTTCAAAGTTAAGGGGATTAGATAGGGTGAACAAGGAGAAACTATTTCCACTGGCGAGTGGGTTGGTAACCCGAGGACACCAATTGAAAATAGTTGTTAAAAGAAACAGATGGGAGGTGAGAAGAAATGTTTTCACACAGCGAGATATTTGGATCTGGAATGCATTGTCTGAAAGGGTGTTGGAAAACAACTTTTAAGAAAGAAGTAGATAATGATTTGAGGAGGACAAGTTTGCAGAGCTATTGGGAGAGAACGAGGGGTGGGATTGAATTGGACAGCTGTTTTAAAGAGCCGGCACAGACACGATGGGCCCAATGATCTCCTGTGCTGTATAATTATGAGTGTGTGTGAAGTCAGTTATTCGGTTGGTGGTCTTGACACAGTTGAAGATGTGATCTGAACACCCCTGGTTTTTTTTACCCAAAAATTGTTTAAAAGTCACGAGGGTGTCCCAAGGCGGTGGACAAACAATTTGGTCCAGAATTTGCAGGTGGCTTAGTATGATTTGAAATAGGGATAGCCACCTTTATTACCTTAAAACTGTTTAAATTAATATTTCTTGGGGGGAGGGGAAAGAGAGGGTTGGTTGAGAAAGAGAGAAGAGTGGGAGGGGAAGAGAGAGGTGGGGGAAAGGAGAGAGAGAGAGGGGGGGGGTGAGTTGATTAATTTAGATGGAAAATGAGAGGTGTGGAGTCCGCCATTGACATGCCAGACTGACTGAGTGTGTGTGTGTGAAAGAGAGAGAGGGAAGGAGGGAGAGAAAGAAAAAAGAGGTAAAAACAGTATAGTACCGCTTTAAGCCACTGCAATCTGCCGTTGTAGAAGTTTGCTTTGTGATTGTTTGCTGTGTTTATAGACTGCAATCGATATTTATTGGTAAGTATCCATACAATATTCTGTTATTATTTAGTCTTTCATTAATATGGTATGTTTAAAAAAAAGTAATTAATTTTTTAAAAAGTTTTTTTTGTACTGGGTTTTCGGCAGCTGGCCTCCTGAATACCCAGCACGTGGTTTAAGCGGCATTGGCCAGGTTCCGAGGGTGCTGGATAAACAGGCTTTTACTGTATTTTGTTAATTTCTATGATTATTTTGTTGGCAAACCAAAAAAGTTAATGCCTAAAGGAAAGGTTGGAGGAGAGTTTTTTGATGCTACGTTGCCTGGGAGAAATGCTTTAAGGAATATGAGCGACCTGCTGGATTCTCCTGGATCAGCACTGCATTATTGAGTCCATGGTTCAGTAGCAGATGCAAACACATTGTGAATCTCACTGGCATGTAATAATAATCCCTGGGTTTGATATAGCTCTTTTCATGTCTGTTACTCTGTTATATATGTTACTAAGATAATAATAATATTCCTTGCATTTGATAAGGGGGGATTATTATAAGAAACTTTAACCCAGGTCTCTCGCTTCCAACCAAAGGATCAGGTAAATTGAATAAATGTCCCAGAACGGTTTGCAATATTGCTATGGGGCCTCAAAGCCAGAATATGAGTTACTGTCTTGCCTTTCACCAAGCACTTATTTATAATTGCAAGCTTCTTTTTGATACATGTGATGGCAGACACGATTCTTTCCATGTCTCTTGTTTAATTCTCAATGTGGTTCAAATGATTTGTGCCATGCTTATACTGCCTGCAGCAAAAGAAGCTTGACTTAAACTCCCACTTTTGAATTCATAGAATCATAGAATGGTACGGCACAGAAGGAGGCCATTCGGCCCAACGAGTCTGTGCCGGCTCTTTGACCGAGCAAGTCACTTTCATTAACCCCAATCACCAGCTTTCTCCCCATAACCCTGCAAACCTGTCTTCCCCAGATACCTATCTCGTTCTCTCTTAAAAGCTGCTATCGAATCGGACCTCACTGCCCTTTCAGGCAGATCATTCCAAATTCAAACAACTCGCTGAGTAAAAAAATTTATTCTAACCTCCCCTCTGCTTCTTTTGGTAGATATCTTAAGACTGTGACCACGGGTCACAGACACACCTACCAGTGGAAACAGCTTTTCCCTATCTAGCCTGTCGAAACCTTTCATGATCTTGGAAGACCTCTATCAGGCCCCCGAGTAACCTTCTCTGCTCTAATGGGAAAAGTCCTAACTTCTCCAGTCTGTCCTCATAGCTAAGGTTCCCCATTCCTGGCATCATTCTCGTGAATCTCCTCTGCACCCTTTCCAGTGCCTTAATGTCCTTCCTGAAGTAAGGTGCCCAGAACTGGATGCAGTACTCCAGCTGAGGCCTAACCAGTGTTTTGTATAGATTAACCATAACCTCCCTACTCTTATACTCTATGCCCCTACTAACAAAGCTCAGTACACCAAATGCCTTTTTTACTGCCTTATCTACCTGCCCTGCCTCCTCTAATGATTCGCTTGAGCTACCAAGTCTATATTGCCTCCTATCATTTTTCCTACCTAAGTGTATCACCTCACACTTATCCACATTGAAATCCATCTGCCACATGTCAGCCCATTCCACCAATCTGTGTATGTCTGCTTGCAGTTGGTTACAGTCCTCGTCACTATTTACTACCCTACCTAACTTTGTATAATCTGCAAACTTGGCAATAGTGCTCTCTATGCCCAAGTCCAGATCATTAATATATATTAGAAAGAGCAGTGGTCCCAATACCGATCCCTGGGGGACACCGCTGCACACCTCCTTCCATTTCGAGAAATACCCATTAACCACCACCCTCTGCTTTCTGTCACTCAGCCAGTTCTTAATCCAAACTGCCACTGTCCCCTTAATACCGTGGGCCTCTCATTTTTTTATTAATCTCTTATGCGGTACTGTGTCAAAAGCCTTTTTGAAATCCGTGTAAATAACGTCCACCGCATTTCCCTCATCAACCCTCGCAGTCGCCTCTTCAAAAAATTCTATTAGATTTGTTACTGGAATAAATAAGATTTTAATGTTAATGCATCAACAACTTTTTTTGTTTGTTACAAAAGGTCTACTTGTATGATTAGCACTAAAAAGACTGTTGCAAGGTCCTGAATTTTGCAGATCTTTAATTAATCATAAGGGAGTACAAATACAATTAGTACCCATTCAGTCTACAAAGTACTGTGCATTATACTGCTCCCAACTACCATGGTGTATGGAGTAGCAGCTCTAGATCAATTCCCATGCATTAGAATATCATCACCAACCACCTCCTCCATTCACCTTCTCACACCTGCCACCTCTCCTCCAATGCCAACTGCGGGGAAATACTGGACTAACTCGAGACCAAAGTTCAGGGGATCTGCTCAGTTGTCTCTGCCCTTCCGAATACTACCCTCTCCTGCAGCTCAGTGGTTAGAGCACTCTCCTTACAAGCACAAGACCTGTGTTCGAATCCAGGCAGGTCAGGGCAAAACCTTGGGCAAGTTTCCTTACTCCACACACCTAATAATAATCCCTCAAAAACAACACAATAATAAAAATTGGTCATTTCAATCCATGACTGTGTGTGGGACACTGCTGTGCGCAATTGGCTGCCGTGTTTTGTCCACAAATATAGTCAATTCACTTTACAGTATATTCTGTGAAGTGCTTTGAGACGTCTAGAAGACGTGAAAAGTGCTATATCAAATCCAAGGATTATTTTTATTATCTCCCCCTCAAACCACGGCCCCTACCCATCCATCCCTCTACACATTCAAACCTGTCTCCCCCTACTCTCTCACCACAGTATAACCACGTGCTCCCTCGACTCCATCGCTAATTCCATCCCTACTCCTTAACTCCAAGCTCCACCTCCTTGCCCCACTACTCACCGAGCCAATCCATAACCTTGGTGTCTTGTTTGATCCTCAATGTCCTTGTACCCCACATCCGCAACATTTCCTGCCTCCAACATTGTCATATGCTCATATGGTCATTCATATAACATCCTGGATCGACTACCCATACTTCCTGCTTGTTCTCCTCCCTAAACTCCTTCCTCCATAGGCTGCAAATCGTCCAGAACTCTGCAGCCTGTGTCCTCTCCCGCACCAGGCTCCGCGACCCTATTGCCTTCATCCTCGCCCAACTCCACTGGCTTCCCATCGCACAGAGGATACAGTTCAAGATCTTGGTACTCACTTTCGAAGCCTTCCACGGCCTTGCTCTTCCCAGCTCTGAGACCTCCTAACCTCATACCAATCTGCCCATTCCCTCTGAACTGCTTCATATCCCCCGCCTCGCCCACCCCACCATTGGTGGGCAGCCTTCACCCACTCTGCTCCCACACTCTGGAATTCCACCCTGTAGTCCCTTCGCCTTACCACCTCCCTTGCCTCCTTCAAGACATGTCACAAGACCCCTGTCTTTGGCCCTGTCTTCGATCACCCTCATTCTCCAGAACCCCCCACCAACTTGGGTCCAAAATGCTGATTGTCAGGCGCATTAGTATGTTCTGACATGAAAGGCTGTACATTATGCAATTTTGTTCTGCTTCACCACAGATTAAGACAAGTTAGTTGATCTTAAGAGTTATTCATCTAACCCATGGGAAGGCAGTACTTTAAGGCACTGAGGCTAGCATTGCTACTTTAAACACTGGAGGTACTTTAAGCGGCTGTCTTCACAAAAGAGGATGCTATCAATGTAAAGGAGAAGGGGGTAGAGAGCTTTGACAGGATAAAAATAGTTAGAGAGGGAATACAGTAAAAGCCCGTTTATCCAGCACCCTCGGGACCTGGCCAATGCCAGTTAAAGAGCCTGCCGGATATTCGGCCAAAAACGCAAAAAAAAAATGTTTGTAATTTGAAATGCATTTTTCCGGATGAATTCCAGTTAATTGAATGTGGACCTTTTTTTTGTGATGCCGGTTATATGGAAGTTACTGTTGATTGGGTGCCGGATAAACAGGCTTACTGTTCAAAGTAGAAACGTCACCTGGTCTGGATGGGATGCATCCTTGATTGCTGCGGGAAGTTAGGGTGGAATCTTGGATATGGCAGCAGTGCTTGAGGACTGGAGGGTTGTAAATATTACACTGTGGTTCAGAAAAGGGGTGAGGGGTAAACTAGTAACTACAGGCCAGTAAGCCTAATGTCGATGGTGGGGAAACTTAATCTGGGACAAATTTAATTTGCATTTGGAAAAGCATAAATTAATTGGTAATTAATTAACCAGATAACCAGATTTTTTTTTAAAAAAGGCAAACTATGTCTGACAAATTCAGTTCTTTGACAAATTCACCCTCGCCCGTCTCCACTGGCTCCCCGTCCTCCAGAGGATCGAATTTAAGATCCTCGTCCTCACCTACAAGGCCTTACACGGCCTTGCCCCATCCTACCTAACCGATCTACTCTCCCCCTACACGCCCACCCGGACCCTCCGTTCAACAGGACTTGGCCTGCTCCAAACCCCCCGCCCGAACTGCCCCACCATCGGAGGCCGGGCCTTCAGTTTCTCCGCTCCCACCTTATGGAATGCCATCCCTCAATCCCTCCGTTTCGCCTCTTCCCTTTCCTCTTTCAAGGCCGATTTGAAGACTTTCCTCTTCGATCGCGCCTTTTGTTCCACCCCGAACTCTTTTACCTCCCCTTCGTGTTTCACCCCTTCCCAAACACTCCCCTCCCAGCTCGGGTCACACGCCTCTTGTTTAGCGCCTTGGGACGTCCTCCCGACGTGAAAGGCGCTATATAAATGTAAATTGTTGTTGTTGTTGTAATGCAGTTGATGTAGTGTACTGTTTATGGATTTTCTGAAGGAGTTTGATAAGGTGACACACAATAGACTGGTTAGCGAAATTGAACCCTATGGGATAAAGAGGACAATTGCAGCATGGATACAAAATTGGCTGGAAGACGGAACAACAACAACGACAACAAAATTACATTTATAGAGCGCCTTTCACATCGGGAGGACATCCAAAGGCACTCAACAGTCAGGTAGGGACCCGAATGGGGGCGGAGTGGAATAGAGGGAAGGAGAGTTGGAGAGGGGGGAGATTTAGGAGCAGAAGGCGTGGTCAAAGAGGAAAATCTTGAGACCGGCCTTGAAGGAGGAAAGGGAGGAAGCGAGGCGAAGGGATTGTGGGATGGGTTTCCAGAGTGTGGGGGCAGAGAGACTGAAAGCCCAGCCACCAATGGTGGCTGTACAGGTCATGGTGCGGATTTGGGGAAGGAAGGACAGTTCGGGGTCGAACAAGACATCCAGATTCCTGACTGGCTTCGAGAGGTGGAGAGAGTAGCCTTGAATGCTGATGTTGCCAGCGCCTGAGTTGTGGAGGCATTGACGTGAGTTAATCAGGAGTCAACGTCTTGTTGACGTTTAGTTGGAGGAAGTTGTCCCTCGTCCAGGACTCAAATGTCGGACAAACATGCAGTCAGAATGCCAGTAGTCATAGAATCATAGAATTTTACAGCACAAAAGGAGGCCATTCGGCCCATCTAGTCTTTGCCGGCTCTTTGAAAAGAGCAACTCAATCCCACTGCCCAGCTCTCATAGAATCATAGAATTTTAGTCCTGGAGTCGAGGATGGAAGCGGAAAGGTAGATTTGGTTGTCATCCGCATATATGTGGAAATTTACCTGATGTCTGCGGATGATGTCACCGAGAGGGAGCATGTAGAGGGTAAAGAGCAGGGGGCCAAGGACAGAGCCCTGGGAGAACACCGCATGAGACTGTGCGAGGGCTGGAGGAAAAGCCATTGGAGGAGACAAAGTGAAGGCGGTGTGAGAGGTATGACCGGAACCAATCAAGCACAGAACCTTGAAGGTTGAGGAGGGAGGCGAGGCGGTGGAGGAGGATTGCGTGGTCTACGGTGTCGAAGGCGACAGATTGGTCGAGGAGGAAGAGGGAGCCCTGGTTGCCGATGGTCAGGATGTTGTTTGTGATCTTGACCAGAGCTGTGGGCAGCATGGAAACCCAATTGGAGGGGTTAAAAAAGTGAGTTAGTTGAGAGAAAGAGCGGAGCTGGGAGGCAACCACGCTTTCGAAGACTTTGGATAGGAAAGGGAGGTTGGAGATGGGCCAGTAGCTTGAAAGCTGCGACACATCAGGGAAAGGTTTCCTTAGGATGGGGGTGATAGTGGCAGTTTTGAGGGGAGTGGGAACGGTGCCAGATGAAAGCGACAGAGGGTGGTTTTTCAGATTAGAGGGAAATATAGGTAGACCTCGCTTAAAGTTGCTTTGGTCAACGTTTCATTATTACGTTGCTGATACATAGGAAACATATATCCATTTAATGTCATGATGTTCGCTATTATATCGTTCGTCATCAACCTTCAACCTTTCCCTCTCCTCAGGCACCGTCCCTACCTCCCTTAAAACAGCCACCATCACCCCTATCCGTCGCAACCATCAAGCTATCGACCCATCTCCAACCTCCCGTTTTTATCCAAGGTCCTTGAAAGAGTGGTGACCTCCCAGCTCCACTCCTTCCTTTCAACTCACTCACTCCTTGAACCCCTCCAATCAGGTTTCCGCCCAATTCACAGCACTGAAACTACCCTGGTTAAGGTTACAAATGACATCCTAACCGCCTGTGACCAGGGCTCCCTCTGCCTCCTCGTCCTCCTTGACCTATCTGCTGCGTTCAACACAGTCGATCACACCATCCTCCTCCAACGTTTTTCCTCCCCCCTCAACCTTCAAGGCACAGTCCTTGACTGGTTCCATTCCTACCTGACCCACCGTTTACACTTTGTTTCTTCCAACGGTTTTTCCTCAAACCCCCGCACAGTTTCTCACGGCGTCCCTCAGGGCTCTGTCCTCGGCCCCCTCCTTTTCACCCTTTACACGCTCCCTCTGGGCGATGTCATCCGCAAACATGGGGTAAATTTCCACATGTATGCGGATGACACCCAGCTGTACCTTTCTGCCTCAACCCCCAGACCATCGATGTTCTGACAGCATGTCTGTCCGACATTGAGTCCTGGACGAGGGACAACTTCCTGCAATTGAACGTGAGTAAGACCGGGGCCCTCCTGATCGGCTCAAGCCAGCGCCTTCGCACATCGGGCGCTGCCAGCCTCAACATCCAAGGCTGCACTCTCCACCTCACAAAGCCAATCAGGAACCTCGGCATCATGTTCGATCAAAAACTCTCCTTCCTCCCCCACATCCGTGCCTTGACCGGCACCGCTTATTTCCACCTGCGCAACATTGTCAGGCTCCGCAACTATCTTACCCCCCGCGCTGCCGAAACACTCGTGCATGCGTACATCACCTCGAGGCTGGACTATGGGAACTCTCTCCTCGTCGGCCTCCCCAGTTCCTCCATTCACAGGCTGCAGGTCATCCAAAACTCTGCAGCCCGTGTATTATCCCGCAACCGCCTCCGCGACCATATAACCCCCACCCTCGCCCGTCTCCATTGGCTCCCTATTCTCCAGAGGATCGAGTTCAAGATCCTCGTCCTCACCTTCAAGGCCTTACATGGCCTTGCCCCGCCCTATTTAACCAATCTACTCTCCCCCTACAAGCCCACCCGGACCCTCCGTTCAGCAGGACTTGGCCTGCTCCAAGCCCCCCGCCCGAACCGCCCCACCATCGGAGGCCGGGCCTTCAGTTTCTCCGCTCCCACCCTATGGAATACCATCCCCCAATCCCTCCGTCTCGTTTCTTCCCTTTCCTCTTTCAAGGCCGGTTTGAAGACTTTCCTCTTCGACCGTGCCTTTTGTTCCACCCAGAATTTTTCGACCTCCCCTTCGTGTCTCACCCCTTCCCAAACACTCCCCTCCCAGCTCGGGTCACACGCCTCCTGTGCAGCGCCTTGGGACGTCCTCCCGACGTGAAAGGCGCTCTATAAGTGTAATTTGTTGTTGTTGTTGTCAGTGGGTGGAAACGAACTACAGTACTTAGGGTAGGGGAGGCTACCACCTGGAATTCTGACACAGCATCCATCCATAGTCTCAACGTCGCCATTTTAACTTTGTGCGCAGGTGTGAGATCGGTAATATTTTTTAAATCGTGATTTCTTTATGCAATCCTCTATAAACATGAGTCAAAAACACCCAGGAAGTGATGGTTGTGAATCTGGTAGTAAAAAAAACAGGAAAACTATTACTCCCAAAATGAAATTAGATGTTTTAAGCCGTTTTGATGTTATTTCAATTTTTTAAAATATTTTACATTTATGAATGTACGTATATTTAAATTTATAATGTTTTTTTTAAAGAAACTTTTGATGAAAAATATCCAAAAGAACCTAACTCCAGTCTATACGTTCATTCTTTTGGGAAGAATGTATTCACTTAACTTTGTTTTGATTAAAGTCGCACTTTTCAAGAATACAACTATGGTGTTAAGCGAGGAGTAATTGTGGTGTCCCCCAAGGGTTGGTCCACTGCTCTTATTAGATTATATCCACTACTCGTTTTGATATATGTGAATGACTTAAAATTGGGTATAGAGAATAACATTTTTAAGTTTGCTGGTGGCACAAAACTTGGCACCGTGGTAAACAGTGAGGAGAATTGTAGCAGTCTGCAAGAGGACATAGACAGACTGGTGAAATGGGCAGATATATAGCAAATTAAATTTAATGCAAAGAAGTGTGAGGCGATGCATTTTGGGGTGAAGGATGAAGAGAGGCAATATACACTAAGTTATACACTTTAAAGGGGGCTCAGGAGCAGAGAGGCCTAGGGGTTAACATACACAGGTCTTTGAAGGTGGAAGGACAGGTTGATAGAGCTGCAAAAAAAAAGCATATTTTTGGCTTTATCAATAGAGGCACAGTGTACAAAGGCAAGGGTGTTCTGACAAACTTTTATAAGTCACTAGTTAGGCCTCAACTCAAGTATTTTGTCTAATTCTGGGCAGTACACTTAAGGAAGGATATCAAGACCTTTGAATGGGTGCAGAGGGTTTACCAGAATGGTACCACAGGTGAGGGACTTTAGTTATGTGGAGAGACAGCAACAACAATTTAGATTTATATAGCGCCCTCCATGCCGGATGGCGTCTCAGAGCACTTCACAATGAAAGATTCCGAGGACGAACCAGGAGCAGGGGGAGAAAAGTGACCAAAGGCGCGGTCGAAGAGAAAGGTCTTTAGCTCAGATTAGGGTCCGGCAATATGGAATTTTTCAAATATTGATATATCGGTGGGCTCATATCAATAAATACCGATATATCGATATCACCAGGTTTTTCATCTTGTGCACATGCGCGGAAATGGTGATTAGTGGGAGGAGGGGGAATGACTGATTGTGTTTGGTGGTGGGGGGAGGGAAGAAGGGGGATGCGCACAGATATGCGTGCTCTACGCCCAGGAGGTTTGCAATGCAGGCGACAAGGTCAGTTAAATGCTATCAATGTTTTTTTGTTAGTTTAAGGGAGCTTAATGGGCATTTGAACCTTTGGTTGTATATTTTCTGTGTGCTGTAACATGGCATTTGTTGACGATATACCGATATTTTGCGGATATACCAATTTTTCAATATACCGATATATTCAAATTTCCGATATCGGCATATCGATATGAAAAATGATACCAATATAATTGATATATCGCTGGACACTAGCTCAGATGTGAAACAGGGAAGAGAGGGGGAGAGGCGAAGGGAGAGAGGAAAGGAGTTCCAGAGTTTCAGGCCATAGTGGCTGAAGGCACGGCCGCCAATGGTGGAGTGGAGGATTCGGGGACAAGGAGGTGGCCTGGTGAAACTGGAATTGTTCTCCTAAAGAGCAGAGAAGGCTAAGGAGAGATTTAATAGAGTTGTTCAAAATTATGTGGGTAGATACAGTAGGTAGTGGGTAGTGTAGTGTACAATAGATGGGGAGAAACTGTTTCCACTGGCTGGTGGATCATTATCCAGGTCACATACATTTAAGATAATTAAAGAATCAGAGGGGAGATGAGAATTTTGTTTTTACGGAGAGTTGTTATGATCTGGAATGCCTTGCTGGATTTTTTTTAAAAGGGTGGAAACAGATTGAATAACAACTTTCAAAAGAAAATTGTTTAGGTACTTGAAAACGAAAACTTTGCAAGTACTGTACCTGTATATGGGGAAAGAGCAGATGAGTGGGACTGATTGGGTAGCTCTTCCAATGACATCTATACTGTAATATTCTATGAATTGTGTGGAGTTACAATGAGATCTGGAGCACTGAAGGTACTTTAATAAGCCCCAAGAGTAAAATTAGTTTGTTTAGTGGATGGCTAACACTGCAGTGATGGATGTATCTTGCCAAAAGAAAGATCAAGATATTGATTAGAAGATTAAAAACTGCTTTCAAAACAGACATTTCGCCTTTATTAGTATAGATAGATTATTATATAAATATATATACACAAGGGGAAGGCCTAAAGCCCAGCCCCGGATGAGGCCCCGAGTCCAGTCCCAGTTTTCACCCTCCCTGGTTAGTCGCTGCTAGGCACAGAAGAACCTGGAAAATCTATGGCCTTACTGAGCCAACTCTCACCCACCACAAGCCCAACTCCGACATGGTACCCGCCAGCAATTATTGAGGTCTTGGCTGATATATTTTACATATAAATATTATGTACATATATATACACACACACAGTGATTGTCCTTTTATTTGTATAGATTACCTGCAAAGACAGAACTGTAGATGGGTGGAACATTTGCAATTCTCCCATAGAGGTTCCTCATGAGAGGTCTTAAGAATTAAGCTGTGTAGGTTTACCGGTACTTTTTAAATAGTATAATGAGTGCATCTGCTTCCAATAAGCTGCTATGATGTATTTATTGGCTAAAGGAGTTGACACCAATACTTTCATTTCTGTATTCTGGACTATGTTGATTACTGATGTTATAATTGGCAAGTCCAGCTCTCCTGATTGAGGATTTTATCTCCAAGCTAACACACATATATTAATATATAGATAATCAGTGTTTCATAGTCTAAATGGAGACCATGCAGTATTGTCATATCCTCAGTTATCTGGCTGCTACATTATTTGCATTGCTCATGCAGAGCTGCCAACCAGTATGTTTTTGCTGTATTTAGTATGATAAATTGAAGTAAATTCGTCAGTACGATTTTTCTTGTTAAAATACGTTTTTTGGAAAATCCGAATGTTCCATGCTCTGTCTGTCTCTCCTTCTCTGTGTCTCAGTCTCCCTCCGTGTGTGTCTCTCTCTCTCTTTTCGTGTCTCTTTCCCTCTCTCTGTCTGTCTGGGTCGCTCTCTCCCTTTCTCGCGCTCTGTCTCTCTGTATCTCTCTCTTTCTGTGTCTCTCTCTCTCTGTTTGAGTCTCTGGCTGTCACAATCTCACTCACAGTCTCTCTCTCTGTCTCTATCTCAGTCTCTTTCTTTTTAACTCTCTCTCCCTGCCTTCAAAGCAGTGCTACCTACCTTCTGCCGTCGCTGATACACTGTAAATGTTAGCGGTGGGCGCTAGGCTGGGCGCGAAGCATTACTGGGAATGATTTTTTTCATATATGGAAACACAGTAGGGACCTCCCTCTTAATGCAATTTTTGCCACATACGGGGTTTTGAAGTCCCATTTTACTTGGCGTCTTTTCTCACTGTAATTTTTTCGTTAAGTACCGGTAGGTTCTGGGGAAAATACTTTTTTTTACTACAAAATACTGTTTTTAGCTTTCAGGAGTACTTTTTTTGTTTAAAAAAAAGGTTGGCAGCTATGCTCATGGGTGATATTTCCAAAAATAATGAGATTATTGTGTCTGCCTCTTATTATTGAATCTTGTGGGTCAGATTTACAACCAAACTACATTAATCTAACATGTTAATTGTTAAATGTCTTCCTTTAATTGGTACTATACAAGTCACACCTTTTAAAATAAAACTCAGATGATATTTAGCAGCTTTATGTCCTGTAATCTTAAAGCCATTTATTCACTACAGCAAACCTTTCCTGGCAAAAGCAATGAATGTGTATCCCACTAAATTAAGACATTTAAATTATTGACTTTTTTAACCTAGAGCATAGAATTCCTTGAGGCTTCCTAATTTTCATATTAACCAATTCAAATACTGTCTTAACAAAAGCATGTTAAGTGATCAAGTGTTCAAGTGATCTAATAAAATTTGTATTAAATTCTGCAAGTCCAGTGGCTTAAAGCCATCTGAGACGACAACCGGTGTGGAAGCCACTATATAATAATAATAATGATTGCATTTTCTGTGAAACAGCAACAAAATTGGAGTTGTATAGCACCTTTCACATCAGGAGCACGTCCCAAGGCACTGTATAATAATCCTTGCATTTAATATAGTATATTTTAGATGTCTCAAAGCACTTCACAGAATATACCGTAAAGTGAATTGACTATTTTTGTGGGCAAAACGCGGCAGCCAATTGCTCACAGCAACTGCCCCACAAACAGACGTGCGTTGAAATGACCAATTTATTATTGTTTTCTTTTAGGGATTATTATTAGGCGTGTGGACTAAGGAAATTTGCCCACGGTTTGGCCCTGCCTGGAGTCGTACCCAGGTCTCTCTTTTGCAAGGCGAGTGCTCCAACCACTGAGCTATGAGGACTCCGTACATTGCTATCTAGTCATCTATAGCAATCTACATCTGTGATGCTTATTAATCGATCATGACTGATTCTAGGCATATTGTCACCAAATTTAAATTCAATTGGCTGCCAATACTATCAAAACTGATTGTCGGTTTATGCTTCAATACCTTTAAGCGATTGTTACTGGAGTTATTTTAATTTAGACTCTGAAATAATAAAAATAAACAGGACCTACTTGATCACATTTTAGTAAGAATATCAAATAACATCTAACAAGAGTTACTGGATCACACCATGCCACTACTGTGCTGTTTATTCATACCTATAGACAATATTGTGCCATGTTACAGTTCTTAATTATTTTATCGTTTGTTGCAGCAAATCATCATGAGGATCAGTTGTTGGACGTCTCTGAATCTCTAGGTCCTTTCCCATCAGCTGATCATTCAAACCAGACTCTTGATGAAAGCCTTTTGATCAGCCATACGGATTTATATCAATCTGCACATACTTTATCAAACATGCTGAGTGATAAGGATCCACTGCTTCCATCATCCAGTACACCATTCCGATTGGAGCTGCAGACAGCAGCTAGCGAAACCCCAGGTACTGTTATGTTCATTCTATAAAAATATAAAAATACAGAATTGCCCAAATTGACTAATCAAAGCCAAGCATCTCTTCCTCACCCACTCTCTTCAAGATTGAAAATGTGAACTTATTCTTGAAATTATTTTTTTTAGCTATTTGAGAATTTGATTAAAATCTCAAAGCACAGTAAAAGCCTGTTTATCCGGCACCCTCGGGACCTGGCCAATGCTAGTTAAAGCGCGTGCCGGATATTCGGCCGACAAAGCAAAAAAAAAACCAAAAAACATTTCAATGGATTTTTCCGGATAAATTCCTTTTAATCAAATACGGACCTTTTTTTTTGCGATGCCGCTTATACGGAAGTTACGGTTGATCGGGAGTTGGATAAACAGGCTTTTACTGTATTACTTGGAGTACACAGGTAATATCTTCTTAACAAGTCATGTATACAAATATGCAATAAATATCTTCTTTTCAAATAAATTGAAGTGCTACTACTTTCAGATCTAAAGTTAAATGATGTGGGAGCAAACATCTCTGCAACAGCAGAAGACGAGAATACAGAACTGTCAGGTCTTCAAGAGTGTTCACAGGATAGCAATAACTTGGAGTCCAGTCTGGCTAATTCAAACAGGAAATCTCCCCGTCTGCATTCAGCAGGTTAGTATTTATATTGGGGTAAATTAAAAATGCGAGTCTTGAATCCAGACCTGCTCACAGTATCTGGATAACATTTTATTTTGGCGAATTGTATGTTTTCCTTTTCCTTCTCCCCTCCACCCTCCCATCTAATCGATGAAACCTCCACAATACTGGAAGCCCGTTTATCCGGCACCTGCGGGACCTGGCCAATGGATATTCGGACGGCCTGCGGCCGAAAACCTACTACAAAAAAATTAAAGTTCTTTTGACACACACCATACACACCAGACTACCGTATATCTCCGCGTATAAGGCGCACTTTTTTGCACGTCGGAAGATCTCGAAAGTTGGGGGTGCGCCCTATACGCAGGTACAAGAAATTTTGAGCCTCGGAAATACAGTAAACAGGAGGAGCTGCCGGCGCGCTGTCAGCCGGGGTTTGGTCAGTGTCCGGCGGGGGTTGGGGGGAGCGGGTGACGGGGCTTCAGCCTCGGCCGCGTGGGCAGCGGCAACAGCAGCAGACTTCAGTGCTGTGCCTGCTGCCTGCCTTCTGCCAAACCCAGTCTGCCTGCCACCCTCCCTGCCGCTCTCTCTCCCTGCCTGCCTCTCTCTCCCTCCCTGCCTGACTCTCTCTCCCTCCCTCCCTGCCTGCCTGCCTGCTTCCCTCCCTCCCTGCCTGCCTCTCTCTCTCTCTCTCTCCCTGGCTGCCGGCCTGCCTCTCTCTCTCTCTCTCTCTCTCTCTCCCCCTCACTCCCTGCCTGCCTCTCTCCCTCCCTGGCTGCCTGCCTCTCTCTCTCCCTACCTACCTGTCTCTCCTCCCTTCTGCCGGCAATATAATTGAAAATGCTTCCGTTTTTTTTCACCAAGAATAGGTCAAAAGTGGGGGGTGCGCCTTGTACGCGGGTGCGCCTTATACGCGGAGATATACGGTAAGTAATAACGGAATATTATATTGGTACTTATTGTTAAAACTACTCTCTTGCACTTCTCACCTTTACTGATTGAGGTTTACAGTCCAGCGATTCTTTTTTAAATGGAGCCAAGCGGGTGAAAAAAACGGCAGCGCGATTTTAAAGTCGCGCGACTTTACTAGGTGCAAGGCGAAGCCCTAGACTCTACTAGTGGCAAACCAAAATACTGCACCTGCGCGACAATGTGGGTTATCGGCTAGCATTATTGGCTTGCCGCTAGTATGACTTTAAAGTTATATGCACTCTTTTTTTTCACCCGCTTGGCGTGCTCCATTTTAAAAAGAATCGCTGGACTGTAAACTTCAACCGCAGCATCATGACTTCAAGCGCAGCATCTACCAGCAAAGGTAAAAAGCACAAGAGAGTAGTTTTAACAATAAGTACCAATACAATATTATGTTATTATTTATGCATTTACAAATGCTCCACCGCTATGGTTCTGGATAAGTTCCGGTTTATTGCATGTGGACTTTTTGGGGGGCATGCCGGTTATACAGAAGTGCCGGTTCATCGAGTCACGGATAAACGGGCTTCTACTGTATGTTCATTCGCAGCACATGTCTTTTGAATTATTCTAAATTCTGTGTTTGCTTTTCACAGATGGTCACAATATCATTTGGATTGGCTTGCTGCTTAGTGTTGACACTGAAGTGTTATTCTACGGTTTACAGGACTTAGAAAATATCATTGCAAAGATTCTCATTTCACATTAAATGATTATTCTTGTTTTATTTCCTTATAGTGAGATCATTGCCTCTTTCAATGGGTTTCGGTTACTCCCTTCACCCCCTTTATATTATATACTCTTAATGCTATGTTTACCTGAGTGTGGGACAGTCAGTACCACAGTCACCAGTCACTTCTCTGATTCTCTTTATAAATTGAGCACAAAGTGCTTAAATAAAGATGCTTTGAGTTCAGGAATTCTGTTGCATTTTCAACCATTCAAAGTTCATTTCTAATTAAAATTGCCTGGTTCAGTTGTGCGCACTAGCCATTTTGTGGGGGTGGCTTTTGGTTATTTATTATTCACCCTCAAAATACAGTCTTCCATTTCACACTAAATGCTGTCCGCACTTTCACATGTCCTCCTGACGTGAAAGGTGCCTTTTTTCTTTTATGCCAGATAGTAGATTTTTGCTGTAACCTGGATTATAAGAAAGTGAAAAAAGCACATTGCATCTACTTATTACACAAAAGAACTATAGTAAAAGCCTGTTTATCCGTGACCCAATCAACTGTAACCTCTGTATAACCGGCACTTCAAAAAAAGGTCCCCATTCGAATAACCAAATCTTATCTGGCACAATCACGGTGGCACATTTAATGAGTCGATTGTTGCACGAGAGTACAGTACGATTAGTTCTGAATGCTGTCGGTAGTGGCACTTGTGGTTTTTCCATCTTAAAGGGGCACTGTCGTTTTTTCCTCTCCCTCTCTCCTTTTTCTCTCTCCCTCTTTTTCTCTTTCTCTCCTTCCTTCCTCTCTCTTTCTACCTCTTCCCTCCCCTTTTTTTAATCTTATGGCACAAAAGGGGAGGTGAGGAGAATTGTTTTCACTCAGTGGGTTGTTCGAATCTGGAATTTTGCCTGAAAAGGTAGTGGAGGCTAATTCGATAACAGCTTTTAAAAGAGAATTAGATTTTTATTTAGGAAGAACGGGTCTGTTAGGTTATGGGGGGAGAGCTGGGAAGTGGGATTGTTATCGAATTGGCCTCCACCAGCTTTTTAGGCAATGCAATTCAGATTCGAACAACCCGCTGAGTGAAAAGATTTCACCTCACCTCCCTTCTGCCTCTTTCTTTCTTTCCCTCTCTCTGACGCATATTACATATTGCCTGTGTAGCCTTATTGTATTGTGGGTTTATACACTGTTTTGATGGGGGGTGGGAGAAGGAGAGAGAGAATGGGGGGGAAAGATGAGGAGGAGAAAGAGAAAGGAGTGGGAGAGGGAGAGAGAGGTGGGAGAGGGGAGGTGAGTTGATTAATTTAAATGGAAAATGAGAGGAGTGGAGGGGGGTTAGGTTTGGAGCCATTGAGATGCCAGACTGACTGAGTGTGAAAGAGAGAGAGGGGGAAGGAGGGAGAGAAAGAAAGAAAAAAAAATCGACAGTACCGCTTTAAGACGAAAAAACTCTTCCGTCCGCCATTGTAGAAGTTTACTTTGTGATTGTGTGCTGTGTTTATAGACTGTAATTGATATTTATTTATTTATTGGTAAGTATCCATACAATATTCTGTTATTATTTAGTCTATTATTAATTTGGTATGTTTTAAAAAAAGATTTTTTGTTTGTTTTTGGCAGCTGGCCGCCCAAATATCTGGCACGCGGTTTAACCGGCATTGGGGCCAGGTCCCGAGGGTGCCGGATAAACGGGCTTTTACTATACATTGTTACCTCAACTGACTGACTTGTCTCTTTACAGCAGCAGACAATAAAAGCCAAAACAAGGATGAGCCTTCACGAATCATCCACCCAAGCAGTAAAGAGTTTAAAAAAACCTGGGGATTCCGACAAACCACTATTGCAAAGCGTGAGAGTGCTCTGGATGCTGAGGGTTCTGACACAGCTTTAAATGAAAATTCAGACCAACAGGCACAGCTCACATTGCGTAGGAGTAGACGACAGACTCAGCGGACAGCACGAGTACAAGAATTCATTTCAGCTGCTCAAAAACGTTATCGTCGAACCTCAGGCTTTGACGAAGGTGGCGAATATTTGTCCATTGCATCAGAAGTTGAGGCAGGGTCTGACGGCAGTGTAGATGCAGTAGAGGAGAAAGGACCAGACTCAATCATAGATCTGGGATCTGATAATTTAGTTGAAGAAATGAATGAGGGAAGTATTTCTGATAAAGGCAGCAGCACTAATAGCGACAGTGATGAACTTACACTCAAAGAGCTACAGAATCAGCTTAGAAAACGTCGTGTTCAGGAACGGCGCGAATCGCCACAGACCACACAATTAGTGCAGGAAATATCCAGTGAGGAAAATCAGTCAAAGAAAGGAACAAAGTTGGCAGAAATTGTAAAACCTAAGAAACCACTGAGTACTTCTATAAAGAAAGGAAATAAATCTAGTGCTGTTGCAAAAGATTCAGTACAGCTTGTTAAAAAAGAACTGAAATTGCGAACGGAAATTAAATCAGAGACTGAAGAAGATGAAAGTTTGGTCAGCCAATCAGACAATGACTATAATGACCCGGACAAATTGTATTGTATTTGTCGGCAACCACATAATAACAGGTATGTGTCAGTGTCTAGCAATCTACCTTCCAAATGCTCCACCTTGATACCTCATCAACCATATATATGCCCTGGTAGCAGAAATACACAAAACACCTATCTGAAATGTTTATTTTGTTTGTAGATGAACTAATGCCTCCTAAAAGTATTCTCTTAATGTTTTCTTGAGGAAAGGATAGAAAAGCATCATCTTCAAAGCACTCCATGTCCTTGCTTCCCCCTACTTCTGTGACCTTGTAACCCCCTACCAACCTGACCACTCCCTCAGTTCAACAGGCTCTGGCCTACTTCATGTCCTGCACCTCAACCCCCACCCCACCATCATGAGGTGGGGGCATTCTGCCCCCACCCTCTGGAACTCCATTCCGCAGTCTCTCCGCCTCACCCCCTCCTTTGCCTCCTTCAAGACCTGTATGAAAATCTGTTTGACCGTGCCTTCGATCATCCTCCTCCTCACCCTCCCCGATCCCCAGCTTGCGACCGAAACACTGATTGGGGCATCCTCCTGATGTTCAAGGCTCTATTCAAAGATAAATTTATTGTTGAATTCTGGCTACCGTTGAGTAGTCAGGCATGTTGAGATTGAGACCTGGACCTGAGGTTGAGGTAAGTGTGATGCCCCAAAGCTACCACAAAGGCACGTGTAACCCCAGAATCTGCACAAGGCTGGGAGTGGGGGTATTGGCATTTGGTTGAGTCACATGCTAAATTAATTCAACTGGAGTATTTGTATAAAATGGTTTATTTACATAAACAGTTCATTCTTAGCATGGCTCAAGCTTGCCTGCTTTGCTTCATTTCCTCAATCACTCGTTGGAATCTACATCTTCTTTTGCTGTGAGGTCAGAGACAAACATCAACAGGCAAGATAACATGGATTATCTCTAACAACAACAACAAAATGACACTTGTATAGCACCTTTCACATCAGGAAGACGTCCTAAGGCACTGGGAATGATACATATGTTAGGTGAAGTGAAACCACTTTCAGCAGGACAATAGCAAATGTAAATGCTTGTTACCTATGTAAATGAGGGCCAGAAATTATTGTCTCATTGAAGTGGCTTAGGTTCATGTATTCAAATATGGAAAGCTTATCATCTCACCCAAGTTTCTTGAATTAATGCTAGTTTACCCTACATTGGTAGTACCAAACTTGTACAACATGTAGACACCTCAGTGGTTAGAGCACTCGCCTTACAAACGAGAGATCCGGATTCAATTCCAGGCAGGGCGAAACCTTGGGCAAGTTTCTTTACACCGCACGCCTAATAATGCCCCCCAAAAATACAATAATAAATTATTCATTTAATCAACGACTGTTAGTGGGACACTGTTGTGCACAATTAGCTGCCCCATTTCGCTCAGATATATAGTCACTTTACAGTATATTCTGTGAAGCGCTTAGATACGCCTAGAAGAGGTGAATAGTATCAAATGCAAGGATTATTATTATATTAAATGCTAAAAAGGAAAGATTAAACAGACATAAAAGAACTTTCAAACCGAACATCCCTGTTTGAGAACAATTTCACATCTTCAAAATAGTTGTCTCATCAATGTGGGACATCCAGTAGCTCAGGGATTAGAGCACTTGCCTTGCAAGACAGAGACCTGGGTTCGATTCTCAGCAGGGCGAAACCTTGGGAAAGTTTCCTTACTCCACACACCTAATAATCCCTCAAAAAAAACAATAATATTGTAATTTGGTTATTTCAATCCACGACTTGGTGGGACACTGCTGTGCGCAATTGGCTGCCGCGTTTTGCCCACAAAATATACAGTCAATTCCCTTTACAGTATATTCTGTAAAGTGTTTGAGATGTCTAGAAGACATGAAAAATGCTACTTCAAATGCAAGGATTATTATTAGTAAGAGCTTTTAGTAATTACAGCCTTGCTTATTATAAATTGATTAAATAAGCTAAATTATTGTGGGCTGAAATCATGATAGTTGTTTTGATGATAAGCCTTTGTTAAAATTATGACCTTAATAATGACTGTTCTTGCCTATTTTAATCAAAAACAACAGCAAAATTACATTTATAGAGCGCCTTCACGTCGGGAGGAGTAAGTGCCTATGGTTCATGTATTTTCAGAAGATGTGAGGATCAACGAAAAGATTATAGAGAAATATTCTTTCTCTGTATCATGCTCAGGATTGAGTTGCCCAAACCATTCTACAGTATTCCCTAAAAATGTCCTTCAGCTGACATTTTGCAGTGTGTTTGCTTACTGTGTGTTTGGTTGAAGCCTTGGGACGTCCTCCCAATGTGAAAGGCGCTCTATAAATGTAATTTTGTTATTGTCATACAATGGAGGATCTATGTAGCTTCTAACTTGGAGATTCCCTCCTCTTCTTCCTTCTCTCCCTCGTCTACCCCCCCCCCCCCCCCCCCCCCCCCCACTCCCAACCTAACCACCACCACAATTTCTGAACTGTGGTGAGAGATATTAAAGAATATCTGAGTGACCTGTGGCGGAGAGCTTCACTACCTGTAGAAGCTTTGAGCGAATGCTTGCAAGGGAAGTTTGTTTTGCTGTATGTTAAGTTGGGAGGTTGTCTGCTACATCAAGTCCTAATGTTGATCAGAATACTTGCTCTCTGACTTGCTACTGTTTGAACCTGGAAAATAAAGATGTAGCTAATTTGCCAATGGACCCCCTACACAAGCTGAAGGACTATTATTCAAAATAATCTTTCCTGCATTTATTTTAAAAAAATTACGTTTGACGTGAATAGTACCATTCACGTCGGGAGGACATCCCAAAGCTCTGAAAGCAACTACAGCATTAAAATTTTACATTAGTGTTTTACGTAATTGAATTCTGTCATATACATTATGGATTCTAATACCTGAGCTTACAAGTGTATGTTTTTTTTAAAGTATCCAGTATCAATTAAGTCAGAATTAGATAGAACATTATAGCACAAATATAGGCTTTTCACCCCAATTTATCTATGTCACTGATTGACCTCTACACAAGCTCCACCACTTCTAATCCACTCTCTATTTTGTTTCAACCACAGTGAGTTTCACTTTCTCACCATCCTCTGCATAACGAAGCTATAAGGAAGTTGAATTCCCTTTTAGCTCTGCTATTGGATAACTTATCTTTGTGGAAACAATAATAATACAGTAATAATAACCTATTTATGTCAACCTTATCAAATTAAAATATATATTTTAAACACTTTTACCAGAGAGAAAAGCTTCAACCTGTCTCATCGATGTTGATAGTTGTATCCACTGAGTGAGTCCAAAGGAGATAGAAATACAGTTATTCCTCGCTTAATATTGTAGTTTGGTTTTTGAAAAATGCGACTTTAAATGAACCGACGTTAAGCTAACACATTTTTCCCATAAGAATTTATGTATAAACTGGAGTTAGGTTCTTTTGGACATTTTTCATCAAAATTCTCTTAAAAAAAACATAAGTTGAAATACATTCAAAAATGTAAAATATAAAAATAAATGAATTTAAATAACATAACATAGTTGGTTCTTGAAAAAACAGGTTAAAACATCTAATTTCATTTCCCTGTTGTTTTTACTACCAGACTCACAACTGTCGCTTCCTGGGCGTTTTTGACTCATGTTTATAGAGGATTGCACATATCACGATAAAAAATTACCAATATCATACTGCACAAACATAAAATGGGGACGATAAGACTGAGGATGGAAGCTGCGTCTATATATGCCTACTCTACCCAAAGTAGTTTGTTTTCACCCTTTGGCGAACGACATAATAGCGAACGTCATGACGTTAAATGGATATATGTTCCCTATGTATCAGCAGCATAATAATGAAACAACGTTTTGGGGTGTTCCTCACTGGCTTTCAATCCTAGTCAAAGGTTCAAAAATACTATTTCAGTGTCCATTAAACACAGTGTATTGTGATTGTATCAATGTGCACAATGTATTCAACCAGTACATGATTGTACTAGTTGAAAAATGGCATGGTATAAATATGTTAATCCTGGCATTTGATATAGAGCCTTCGAACATCTCAAAGTGCTTCACAAAATATAGTTTCCACTGTAGTGCTCTAACCAATATGCTACAAGACTGTGCACCATTATAATTTACTGGATAGCTGGTAACCATATAGGAATTAGAAAATAATTATCTTAAAATGTATTGCAATATAATAATTTTTGCATGGATTTTATGCACAAATATATTTCAGTCGCAAATTATAACTTTATGGAGGCTGCAAAAGCCCTTTAATCTAGTTGAATATTAATTGATAACTGGAAATTAATTGAAGGAAAGGGTAGACAGAACAACAAATAAAAGTGGTTATTACTCATGGATGTTTGTGGGACATTCCTGTGCGCAGCTTGGCTGCATTTGGGATGGGACGTCCTGCATTTGGGATGTGAAATGCGCTATACAAGTGTAATTTTGTTGCATTTGTTGTTGTTGCATTTGTCGGTGCATTTGTCTTTAATACGGTCTCTATTAGACGCTATGTCAAATGCAAGTTTTTTGAATATATAGGGAACATATTTCCATAATGGGTTGTCACACTCCTGTGACTTTGTTTTGAATGAATGCTATATCTACATTTTGCTGACTGTAAGTTCCTTGGTAGGTTTATGATCTGCTGTGATCGCTGTGAGGAATGGTTTCACGGAGACTGCGTGGGAATTACAATGGCCAGAGGACGTTTACTGGAACGCAATGGGGAGGATTATATCTGCCCGGATTGTAGTCCATCTCCAGATAAAGACTCGAGCAGCACTGAGATGAAGTCTGGTCAGGAAAGCAAACCAGCACTTGCAAACACTGGTGACCAAAATACAGCATTAGAAAAAACAGATGGAAGCTCTCCCAATGACCAGGGAATAAAAGGCAGGATTGAAAAGGCTGCCAATCCAAGCGGCAAGAAGAAGATTAAAATATTTAAACCGGTATGCTGTTCAACAGCAGTTTGTTTGACATTTTACTTGAATTTTTGGCAGGAATGGATTTAGAATGTATCAGCATTGTGCCACATGTTTATGTGGAGATTAGTGTAGTTTATTAGATGATTCAGAATTATTAATATAGTTAGAAATAAAGTGAATGGACATTTGGTGACAATAATTTAAATAACATTGGTGAAATATGGATTCATTTAATTCTGTATCTCGACCCAAAGCCAATACATCTTGGGTTCATCAATAAATTGAAATCCATTAGGTTAAATGCAATTGGAAAACTGTTGTGTCGGGCTGCTTTGAGTTCAGTGCTATTTTTAGAACATTGACTTCCATTGGAATAATTATGTGGCAACTCAAAAATGATAAGATTGTTACAACAGCAAAGTGCAGTTTTTAATGTTTAAAAATATTGTGATTTCTAATTAATATGAGATATTAATCAAATATTGTGTATTTTACATTAGGGGATTTCCCAAGGCACTGGGAAATAGAATACTGTACTGGAATTTCTAATAATTATTCCAGTATTGCTTGAATCCTCTGATCTGTTGGTCTGCTTAAATAGTTCAATTTCTTTCCTAACTAAATGTTTATTTGAATTACACCAAAACACACATTTGTGCTTCAAATTGTTTTTGCTCAAATTATTGTGTGTAATTAATTTAGTAAGTTAAATACAGTTGAAGATATTGCCTGAATTACCACTTTTCATATCATTCATATTTTCATATCATTCATCATATCATTACCACTTTTCATATCATCTGAAACATTAGTTAAGTTTCATTGTCATTTGTGGAGTCCTGTAGCTCAGCGGTTAGAGCACTCTTCTTACAAACGAGAGATCTGGGTTTGATTCCTGGCGAGTCAGGGCAAGTTCCTAATTCTGCACCGCTGATTATAATCTCTCAAAAAGAAACAATAATAAATCGGTCATTTCAATCCTTGATTGTTTGTGGGACACTGCTGTGCGCCATTAGTTGCCGTGTTTCGCCCACAAATATAAAGTCAATTCACTTTACAGTATATTCTCCGAGGCAGTTTGATAAAGCGCTGTATCAAATGCAAGGATTATTATTCTTCATTTGTGTAACAGTAACTTCACTTAAATGTAATAGCTTGGGTGTGTTTGTTATTACTTCACTATGAATATGAAGTAGCAATGAGTCATATTTTCATTTCAAATTAACTTAACAAGTCTCAAGCTTTTTTCCAGGGTATTGTTTACAATGTTCAACATTGTAAAAAATGTTGTGTAACTATGGGTTACTCTGAATTTTGTTCGACCTTCAAACCTTTCATGCGGGCTCTGATTGAGTCCACTCTCTTATCTTCACCACCTCCTCACTGCAGCCATTACCATAATCCACCAGACTTGATTTTTCTAGCACTTCCACAATTGCGGACCATCCAGAATCTCAACAACTTGTATCCTCTCCTGCACCTACCTCTTTGAGTCATAGAATCAAGAGTATTAGAGCGTAGAAGGACGCCAGTCACCCCTTGGTACCTGTGCCAACTCTTTGGAAGAGCTATCCAATCAATCCCACTCCTGTTCTCTTTCCCGATAGGCCTGCACATTTTCTCTATTGAATCTGTTTCCACCACCATTTCAGGCAGTACATTTGAGGCTATAACAACTCTGTTTTTAAAAAAAATTCTCATCTCCCCTCTAGTTCTTCTGCCAACTACCTTGAATCTATGTTCCCTGGTTACCTTTCGATCCGCCAATGGAAAGTATCTCCCTATCCCATCAAACCCCTACAAAACTTTGAATACCTCTATTAAATCTCCCCATAACTTTCTCTGCTCTAAGGAGAACAATCCCAGCTTCTCTAGTCTCCCCACATAACTAAAGCAGCTCATCCCTGGTACTGTTGTGATTAAGTCAATCAACTGTGAAAATATGACCAAAGTGTCCTAGATATGAGTAATGTAATTTCAATGAACTATACTGTACTTTGTCAATAATTATTGGTGGATTGTTTTTACTATTAGGTGGTGGAAATTCCCAGTGTGTCGAAATGTATTGGGCCTGGCTGCACCAAACTGGCTTCTACAGACTCTGTATACTGCAGTAATGACTGCATCCTCAAACATGCTGCAGCTACGATGAAATCGCTTAGCCAAGCCAAGGAGCAGAAATTAAAGACTAAGGAGAAACACAAGCCAAAGTCAGAGAAGGCAACTTCATCGAAATCTCTTGCAGAGGTAAAGAGCATGATTAATGCAGAGTATAAACCTGCTTCTTCCCACTTGGAATCTATAACAGTAGTCTATATTTGTCAATTATTAGTATCTTTGAGTAAATTCCTTTAGTCAGATTGCTTCTGGGCCTGAACTAACATGCCTTTTGTGAGAATTAATATACTCAGTCATGGATATTTCTTGTGAGTAGGGTAGAATGGTTATCTACAAGGTGACTATTTTCTAAAGCAAGGATTATTCTTCTTCTTCCTTTGTGTAACTTAAGTTGCATTTCTTAAGAAAGACGTTAATGTCAGAAATCTGACCACCTCCTGTTTTGAGGTGAGGTGATACCCACTTTCCTTGGCAGCTATGCTAGCGGCATCAACTTGGTCTCAGTGACGGGCAAAATATACAAGTATCCAGGAAAATAAATGAGGTCAGCAAGAATATGCTGTTATAATAATTGTAGAGTGTAGAGATTGTAGAGACAGGGGGGTGGGGTTCCAATTAACCACAGAGAGATTGGTAAAGTGAAGGTGTACTGAGAAACGGGTGGAGATTTTGCCTCAAGTGCAGGACTTTTTACTGTAGAATACTGCAGAAAAATACTGTAGAAACTCTTGACATGATGAGAAGCACTCAATAAAACAGTATGCAGTCTGACTGTGTGGTAGTGTCAATAGCAGTTTGCACAGCTCTTATAGTTGATGGGATGATTCCATTATCACATGTTGTCAAAGGTGCTCTGTGGAATGCCGACCAGAACTTCAGCTAATAAATGTGGACTTCACTGTACTACTAGAGATGTGATGACATGGATGTTGTCCCTCCTGAATTCTCTGATATATAATAATAATCCTTGCATTTAATACAGCACCTTATCATGTTTTTGAGACGACTCAAAGTGCTTCACAGAATACACTGTAAATTGAATTGACTGTACATGGATGCCAATTGCGCACAGCAGTGTCCGATAAAGAATTGTAAATTCACTGGCTACATTTTTTTTAAAGGGATTATTACCCCCTTGAAAAGCAATCGCCTCGAACTTGCCCTTCCATATAAAAATATTATTTGAACAACAAAGAAACAGTGCCAAATGTTGTATTTTTGTTTCAAGTTTCCCAATCAGTTATGACTTCCTCCACTGATATTTCTATACAAATCACATTACCCACACCTTTAAAAAGTGCCGTTTAGAAGACTTAAGGGTCTCTTTTGTAATCTATGTTTTATATTCATTATGCATAAAGATTATTTATATAGCCCATGGAATCTATTGCTGTAATTTTTTTTAAAAAAGCTAAATGAGGACAGTACCATTCACGTGCTTCTTTGCTTAACACACTTGATGAGCTGTAATCAATACACCCAGAAACTCTGGAACGCTCTCCACAGTTCCTCCCCATTGCCTTTCCTTCCCCATCTTCAAGTTGTGCTTGAAGACCTTCCTCTTTGATCATGCTTATGGTCACTTTCCTCTGGCTCTGCATCAAGCTCTGCCTCTGCCATAGTGATTTGTGGAGGACAGGTTTACAGGGCTATGGGGAGGGAGTGGGGGAGTGGGATTGATTTGGACAGCTTTGTAAAGACAAAGCACTGGCACAGACACGATGGACTGAATGGCCTCCTTTTGTGCTGTATAATTATATTATTCTATGAATCCTCTTATTTGATTAAATACCAATTTCAGTAACTCCTGATAACTCCAAGGGAAAGGGTTCAGTATTTAGTTATCTGGAGTGGCGAGTTATGCTTATGTATAAATAAATGTGGTCATTATATTGACCGCATGATGACTTACGTGACAGGCTAAACCAGGGTCAAGGTATGAAAAGTTCACTGCATGTAGATTAAGATTAACAAATCTTTTTGCATCATTTGCATATATAGGATTTATGGTTGAGACTGAATTTGAAGTACATCAATGAGTAAATGAGGCTTTCATAGAATAGTTGTATCTGTAACAACAAAATTACATTTGTAGAGCAACTTTCACGCCGGGAAGACAAAACCAAGGTGTTAGACAATCAGTGTTTCGGACTCTTGCCGGGGTCGGGATTGGGGAGGTTGAAGGGAAGGTGGGTGGTGAACAGTCTTGAGGCGAGACTTGGAGGAGACTAGGGAGGGGATGCGGTGGAGCGATTGCAGGATGGAACAACAACAACAAAATTACATTTATAGAGCGCCTTTCGTGTCAGGAGGACGTCCCAAGGCGCTGAACAGTCAGGTTGGGACCTGAGCATGGGGGGAGGGGCAGGGGGAGTGGGCAGGGGAAGGGGAGGTAGAGAGTTGGGAGGTCGGCAGGAGGGAGGGAGGAGTGTCTTGAGACCGGCTTTGAAGGAGGCAAAGGCGACCACTGATGGTAGGGTGGTTTGGGCGAGGACAAGAGCCTGCTGAACGGAGGGATCATAGGGTGACAGGAGGTCGGAGAGATAGGATGGGACAAGGCCATGAATGGCCTTGAAAGTGATGAGGAGGAGCTTGAATTGGATCCTCTGGGGGATGAGGAGCCAATGGAGCCGGGCAAGGGTGGGAGTGATGTCCTTGTGTGGTGATGTGAAATGTGCGCATTCTTCCTGGAGGAACGCATCTTTATCTAATTCAGGTGTAGGTTGGCTAGAGCCAAAGCCTCGGGACTCCAGAGTATGTCTTAACCAGCTAAAACTGCAAAGCTTGCCATTGATATTGCTGTCTGGCAAGCATTCCTGCTGCTTTTCTTTTCAGGACCATCTGTTGGGGTTTGGCTTGCAAGGTTAACAGGAGTTGAGTGGGATTATTCCCTGCCCCAGTGACTTGTCTGCCCTTCTGAGTCTTGTCGGTGAGCTCAGCTGTGTTGTTATCAGCAGAGCCCTGGAATAATGTGGATCCACCTTACTCAGGAACTGGACTAGAGTCCATCATAGAGGACTGGCTCGATTTCGATATTCATTGCCAGGCACGTTACCTTGGAGCCAGTTCAGCTCCAAGTAGACCCCACTGTAATTGGGGATAGTGTAGACTTGGTTTCACACAGAACATATGAATGGTGATGCCTTGACCTTTCTTTGCAAAGCAGATATTCTTGTTCCATTTCACCAAGAGAGGCCGGTTTATTCTTAAATGAATGACAGTAGAAAAATAAAAGTTTATCAGCAATGCTGAATGTGCATTTGATTGAAATCACACATTATCATGTAAATAAAATATTGTATTGTTACAGATTAATTCAAAACAACTGCCATCAGGTCCTCGAAAAGCTATTGAAGGAACAGATACAAGTGAAACGTCATCCAAGCAATTGGTGGTACTGGTCCATAACAGGCCCATAACAACTCTAAAGGAAAGTGCAGCAGGTCCTGCTCTAGGGACTTGGACCATTGATCATAATTACAACGCTGTAAAGCCAGAAAAGACTGTGATATCAGCATCAGTGTTTTACAAATCGTGTATGTATCACATAGTAATTTTCAAAACTATTTTTTCCCTTTCGTTCTCTTATGAAATGAACTCTTATCTAGCTAAGCATTATTTTCCTTGTGAATAAGGTGGTTAATGGTAACCGCACGCTCTGTGTGCTCAGAGCACAGTGTTCTTGACAGATCTGAACCGGTGAAGAGCGAGTAATTATTGAGCTATAAAACACTTCTTTCAAATAATTTAAAACTGACAGAGATACAGCTGGACCTTGCATTACAAACAGATGTCAGGTTGGTTTTGTATTGTTTCTCCAAACGATATGTCTTCACAATGTTTGTGTCACATAATTTTTCCAACCAAGAGCACCAACATGCTCCCAGGCTTCTGCCAAAACCATCCAGGTGCCGGCCACAGCAAGTCTAATGGACTGTAGAGATTGATGTAGCCTCCAATTTTGGTCCCTAGTTTAAAAGGAAATGGCATGTCTCTGATTGGCATCTCCTCTGAGGTAAGAGGCTTGACGTGTGGTGTCAGGCCTGCAAGCTTCCCTCCTGTTATCCTGTGGTGCACTATGTTGGTGTACCAGCATACTGCCTCACTGCATTACCATCTTGTAAGGTTTCGGCAGTTTGACTTCAATACCCTTCAGCCAGGACCAAGCAAAAGGTTGGTAATCTATTTGTTAATCACAATTCTAATATATGTGAAATTCATATATTTAAATAACTTAACTGATATTATGAATGGCTGGGATATGCTTTAGATTTTGTTTAGTGGTAGCAATGCATTTGATCATCTGAAATGATTTTACAACCGGTTCATGTGATACTAACGATGACCAAATTGAGCTCCTCACTTCAATCCAAGTTCAAAGTAAGTTCTTTGGACATATTTATAGAACCAAATCTATTTAGAGCAGTTACTTATGACTATACATAATGGGTAATTGGAAGCTGTAAACCAACAGATTACAATGAAGTATTGAGTATTGTCTTACAAAATACAGTAAGTATGAATTTTAACTGAATGTCTACTGAGTATGGATTTTAACTGTTTAGCAATGTGAAAGTTTACATAAGTTATCAGTTTGACAGAATGTGATGTGCTGTGGTTATCGTAGAACAACAATGGAGGATATTAATGGGCTGTTTCAAACAACTTTTGTTTTATTTCCTCTCTAACTACCACCATTTGGTAGGAAGCTTGTGATTCAGGCAATAATATTCCCATCCTGATGATGGACAGTTATAATAATAAAATAATAATCCTTGCATTTGATATAGGGCTTTTCACATCTAGACGTCTCAAACCGCTTCACAGAATATATTGTAAAGACTTTATATTTGTGGGCGAAACACAACAGCCAATTGCAAACAGCAGCATCCCACAAACATTCGTGGATTGAAATGACCAATTTTATTATTGTTTGTGGGGGGTTTTCTTGAGAGATCATTATCAGGCATGTGGAGTAAGGAAACTTGCCCAGGGTTTCACCCTGCCAGGAATCAAACCCAAGTCTCTTGGTTGCAAGGCGAGTGCTCTAATCACTGAGCTATAGGACTGCACCAGTTGTTTGACCTTTGCTCAACAATTTGAGATTAGCAATTTGCAGTGTTATTAATTGCAAGTTAACCTCATTCTTTCACTTAATCACTACTGAACATGACTGTAGTACATCTTAACTTATAATTGAATATCCAAAAGTGTTGAAGGCAACCCAAAGTACTCTAAATCTGAATCTTTTCAAAAGTTTCTGATGAAATCTTATCTGTCAGGATTGTGAATATGCCAAAGAATGTTAAAAAGTGGATCTCTGAAAGAGCTTTTGAAATATTAACCTATTAGAACTTTTGTAAATAGTTGTGACATTATTTTTAAACTTAATGTTGCTCTGAGTGTCGTTAGGTGAAGAACACAAGGTGTGAAGCATGAGAATTCTGTTGAGATACAAAGTTATCCTATGTAGGTTATGAAAGAGCTAAAGCTACTTGTCAGCATAGGATGTGCTTGTTAATGACCAACAGCATTTAAATGCTATATTTCTCATTTAAAGTATGCCCAAATGGAGATTGTTCCTCATTTAAAGAATCAACTAGACTTTTTACAGAGTTGCCAACCAGTATGTTTTTGCCGTATTTAGTATGATAAATTGCAGTAAATACAGCAGTACGATTTTTCTTGTAAAAATACGCTTTTTGGAAAATCCGAATTTTGGAAATTCCATGCTCTGTCTGTCTGTCTCAGTCTCCCTCTGTGTGTGTCTCTCTCTCTCTCTTTCCGTGTCTCTTTCTCTCTCTCTGTCTGTCTCGGTCGCTCTCTCTCTCTCTTTCTGTGTCTCTCTCTGTTTGAGTCTTTGGCTGTCACAATCTCACTCACAGTCTCTATCTCAGTCTCCTTCTCTCTAACTCTCTCTCCCTGCCTTCAGTAGCAGTGCTACCTACCTTCTGCCGTCGCTGATACACTGTAAATGTTAGCGGTGGGCGCTAGGCTGGGCGCGAAGCATTACTGGGAACGATTTTTTTCATATATGGAAACACAGTAGGGACCTCCCTCTCAATGCAATTTTTGCCACACACGGGGTTTTGAAGTCCCATTTTACTTGGCGTCTTTTCTCGCTGTCATTTTTTCGTTAAGTACCGGTAGGTTCTGGGGGAAATACTTTTTTTTACTACAAAATACTGTTTTTAGCTTTCAGGAGTACTTTTTTTTGTTAAAAAAGGTTGGCAGCTATGTTTTTATTATTATCGACGGTTCAAGTTGCTCTTCAGAAGACTGCAGGGGATCCTGTTTGCTCTCGCTAGTTTTACTGGGTTTGTCAGAAATCTAATTTGGTAATTTACATTATAAACATTATTACCACTCATTTGAAGCTGCACATCCTTCACACCGGAACAATCAACTGGCAGCAACAGGTAAGTTCCCACCAGGAGCCATTCTTTCTGTTAGACAAGCTGGAATTTTATGTCTTACAAGTGCTAGAAATACAGTTGAAATTCATATTATCTACACTGTTGTGACACTGCACAATTGCTGTCAGACAGAAGTTGGGAATCACACATTAATTCTATCTTGAAATGTTAATGGATAGACAGATTGCTAATAATAACACATAAATCATTTGTACATATTTTATATACTTGAGAATTAAAATAACTGAGGACCTATATTAGCATGGCTGCTGACTGAATGTCAAGTTAAAAATAGAAATAGTGTTCAGTGACCTGATATTTTAGCAAGATTATTCAAGATTATTTTGACAGTAAACTTTCAGGTTAGCTGGGCTTCACCTTCAACTGCTGCTTTCAGAATGTGGTGTAAAAGACGTTTGGAAAATTCTTGCAGAGCTCCTTCCATTGCATTCTCATCTCGTTTAACACATTCTATTTTGATATACGTTTCTTTTCAAACCCTTATCTTTTGTCAGATTAGAGGGAATAGCACTTGTACGTAGGAATGCATAGGACAAGAAACACAATTTCCATCCATTTGGCTGGTTCCAAAGCTGAACTTAAAAAATGCTATAAATGCTAAAATTATATAATGGGACACCCCTCAATTTATTTACCAAATTGCTATCTAACTCCTACTTCAATTGTTCCAATCAGCTTCCACCATCTTCCTAGGTAGACCATTCTATTTGTAATTGAAATAGATGATCTGCTGCTAGCCTGAGCAGAAGGGTGGGGTTTGAGTATGCTTTGATCAGTTACCAATTTTATATATCATTTGATTCATTCCTGGAGAAGAAAGCAAGTTAGGTAAGAAACAGTACTTTGCCTGACTTGCCCTGTTTAAATTGTGTCTCGTTCTAACTAATTCCCATCATGGAAGATAGATCACCTGGTGAGTTGTGCCATTGTTGTCACTGAATCATATAATCTATTACTACCAAAACCATCCTCAGTTGAAGCAACTGATCTGACATTTCAAAACTGCTCCACGGTATTATACACTTCAAAATGCTCTCCACACACAAGTTTGAGAGGATGATTCTAACAGCTGGAGGTTTTTCTTGGTCTGAAATAGACCAGGTGTGCAGGTTTCATGTTTTGCTTAAATTAAATTGTCACTGCTCTCCCTGATTGGCTATGTGTGGTTTAAACATTGGGAGGGAGAAATGAATTTAGGAAAATATATTTGAAGAAATAAAACTTTCTTTGTATATTGACTTTTTCTGCTTGCTGTGTTTAATTCATCTGAGGAGAAAGCATTCTGCTGGGAGTGCAACTGTGCATCAGCAAGTCTTAAACCTTTATCTTCAGAGAAAAGGCAAACCTGAATTCTGGGTAATATAAACTTAATATAAACTTGACAATGGCTGAGTGAGCCCACACAGTGAAGGCTTGTATATGTGCTGCTCACAACCAGTGGGATATCGTTTTATAATTTACACAATAGCCTTAATGTCGGGAGGATGTCCCAAGGAATTTGGACTCAAATGGGGTTGGGATTAGGTAGGAAGATGACCAAAGGAGTGGTCTAAGTGTCTTGAGAGTTTTGATTTGATAGTGACCAAAGTAATCATGTACCTTCCCAGGTAAAGAACAAATTGTTTTTCTGACTGGAGAGCAGTGTACAAGTGTGATCCATATAAATAACCTGAAGTTGGGTATAGGGAGTACATTTCCACGTTTGCAGATGTTACTAAGCTAGGATATGTAGTAAATAGTGGGCATAGACAGAATGGTAAATTGGGCAGACACATGGCAGATGTTGTTTAATGTGGAGAAATGTGAAATTATGCATTTGGGGAGGAAGAATGAGAAGAGGTGGTATAAGATGATAGTAGAATCTTAAAGGGGTCAAGGAACCAAGGGACCCGGGGATTCATATGAATAAATTGTTGAAGGTGACAGGACAGGTAGATCAAGCTTTTTTTAAAAAAAAATAATAAAGCTTATGGGTTACTAGGCTTTATAAACGGGGGCATAGAAAGAAAAGTCAAGAAGTTATGATGAACTTGTATAAAACACTGGTTAGACCTCAACTGGAGACTGTTCAGTTCTGGGCACCACATTTTAGGAAGGATGTCAAGGCATTGAGAGGGTACAAAGGAGATTTACCAGGATGGTCCCATGAATGAAGGACTTCAGGAGAGGCTAGAAAAGCCAGGGTTTATTATCCTTGGAGCAGAGAAGGTTAAGAGTAGACTTGATAGAAGTTTTAAAAATTATGAAGGTATTTGATAAGGTGAACAAGGAGAAATTATTTCCACTGGCAAGTGGGTTGGTTACTCGAGGACACCGCTTTAAAATAGTTGTATAGAAAGAAACAGGGGACGTGAAAACTTTTTCACACAGTGAGTTGGTCGGATCTGCAATACATTGCTTGAAAGGATGGAAGCCGATTCGATAAATAACTTTCAATTGAGAAGTAGATTATTATTTGAGGAGGACAGGTTTGCAGAGCAATGGGGAGAGCGGGGGAATGGGATTGATTTGGACAGCTCTTTCTAAAGAGCCAGCACAGACACAATGGGCCAAATGGCCTCCTTCTGTTCTGTATAATTCTATATGAATTATACAGATTTCTCAGCACAGCCTGTACAAGATTATTATAATAATACCTTACATTTGCTATAGTGCCTTTCACATCGGGAGGACATATTGTATATGCTGTATTCTGTTGCAGTTAGAATAGGTTGCCAGATTTTTACATTTCATCAAATATAAACTTTAGTTCCCCGTATTTCTATTTTCCATTACCTTGCAAAACATTTTCACTGTTTTTGAGTTTAATAAAATTTAGTGGCTTTTATTTCTGGACTGAAAAGTAAAATATTTTGTAAGCACAATTATAACTGTTGATTATTATAAAATTATAAATGTGGCACTGCAATAACAACTCCAGAAAACATGACAGCAATTTTACACAATGGTTTGTTTACTTTTTCTGCAAACAAAACAATTTCTCAACATTTTAATATGTCTTAATTATACTTGCTATCAAGAATGGATTACTTTGTGCAATTTAAGCTACTGGACATAATTTATTGCAAATTAATTGTGACCAATGTTTTCTATCCCTTATCCTCAATTCAGTACAAGCTCCCAAAAAATATTTAATTAAATCCTATAAAAAGAATGAGACCTCACTTTCCTCATGTAGATGGAAAACAAGTAGGGCCTCCTTGGAGTTGAACTGGTGACAGACTCAAGCCAGCCCTCTGTGTTGGTCTCTTGTCCACTTCCTGAGCCAGGCGGGTCTGCATCCTCCAGAGCACTGACGATGACAGCACAGCCTGCCTGGCTCACTTGGAAGGGCAAACCAATCATTGGGGCCTGGGCGTCATCCAACTCAGCTCATTAATCCTGCAAGCCAAAGCCATAGTCCTAACGCTTAGGCCCTAGTTGGACAAGCAGCAGGAAAGCTGGTATTACCTTCAATTGCAAGATATGCATTTTTAGCTGGTTAGACTCCAGCATGTTTTCCAATGCAGGCTCTCTGGTCTCCAATCGTTTTTTGGCCAGTCTGCACCTAATACTCTCCAAAATGAGGTAATCAGGATGCGGCAACCAGGGAGAGAGAGAGCATTCCATTCCAAAAAATATCTCTGTTATTTTCATGTGCAAGTGGGCTGTTTGGAATTCTGTTTAGTTTCGATAATCGTGAAAATTCAAGAAAAATTAACCAATAAATTATCCAGTGTAATTTCCTAGGTCCAGGTGTACCAGACTTCAAACACTTTTAAGTAGGTCATTGCTCCAGGAGAATGACTGGAGTTTATTTTTTGGAAAAGTACTAGTACTCTGTACTAGTTCTGGATCCTTGTGAATTCATTGAGTTAGACTGCCAATTGATGCTGAATTATGAATAGTGTAGTTATGCCAATCATAGTGGATTGAGATTTTTCACCCACAGAATGTGGACCTTATAGCTTAACTTTACTAAAACTCTCAGGTGCTAAAGTAAAAAACATTACAACACTCAAAGGGTTTGAGTGTTGTAATGTTGCTCTCCTGAACAATAGAATTTCTGTTGTGAACTGAGCTGAGCTGTTCACAACTGAGCTGTTGAAGCTCAGTCTTTGAACATATACAAGACTGAGTTAGATAGGTTTCTCATTTATTTTTAGGGGTATTAAGGGGTATGGCAATAAGGCAGGTAGCTGGAGTTAGAGTAGAATATCAGCCATGATTAAATGGCGGGGCAGGCCCACTCCTGCTCCTATTTCTTATGTTCTTAATCTGTGAAGGTGCTGTTAATAACAACTTCTAATTTGTTGGAAAACAGAAACATCTGGACATTTATAGGTACTGATAGTAACATAATTTCAGGCTATGAAAGTAACTGTCAGATTATTTTTAAAAATTCTACATTTAGTAGATCAATGCAAACCTAATTAATAGAATTCAGATTATAATGCCATTAATCAAACAAATCTATTGCAATACATATTTTAATTTCCAAAGAACCAGGAAGTATTCAGTTTTCAGTTTAGTTATTTATACAGATCTGAAAATGATTGCGGCAATTTCTTGAAACACGCGATCGTCTGTATTAAATATTCCCTTACTCCTCTCCTTTTGAATAGTTCAACCATAACAATCATAACATACAGTATATCCTGCTTGTGACGTCTCAATGATGTGATAAGGTGCTATATCAAATGCAAGGATTATTATTTTCATTATTTAATTTTTACAGTCTGTATTAAAATAATAATAACCCTTCCATTTAATGTCTTATTAATTTTTATGAAATATACTAACCTGAATGTTTCTTTACACACAACACTAATGTGCCATGTTGTTTGGAGACAAAGGCTACCTGTATAATTTGTAGTGCTTTTAGGTATTACATATAAAATATTGTAAGTGAATATAAATGTAGTTGCAATGAAAACTTGGAAACGGTTCTCAAGAAGTTTGCTTCACATCACAAAAAGAGGAGAAAGCTGTGATTTTTGGAAGAGACAACCACCAACCATGGTAACATTGTTATAATGCACAATGTACAGACAAATGAAACCAAGGAACGAATGGCCAAATAAAAAATTTACCACAGAAAAATACTAAGTAGCGATAAATCCTGAAATTATTAATCAACTAGACTGAGTAGCCACATTTGTCACAGTCATTCAAAGAAAACATCACCTGAATTTGTCCATTAGGTATGGACAAGGTATATCTGAGAATTGTGATTCCTGGGAACTATAGAGCCTTGAGACATCCTCCTGACATGAAAAGCGCTATATAAATGTAATTTGTTCTTATAAGGTAGTATATAAAAATTACATTTATAAATTAAATTGGAAATGCAAACCAAATTCAGAAAATATTGGAAACCTTGCTACAAATGGCTCCTGAATCATTTGAATTACTACCAAACTAGTATTTGTACCTTACAAAATCTAGAAGTATATTTTTATGGGGAGCGGGGGAGGGAATCTGTCACAACCTCTCACTGGAAATGTTTTATATCACTTGTATATTATTAGCCACAAGATCAAAAGTCTTAAAACCAAAAAGGTTGGCCATCACTGCTTTACAAGATAGACAGTCACTACATTTACAGTGTAAAATGCTGTGAAACTCATTGAAAAGTTTTGATTACATGATCAATTGCAAGTTTATTATTAAAACAATATTTAAGGGAATATTCGTAGAATTTTACAATTTGTCTCCTTGGCATTTGTAGCCATTATTATTTCTTAGTGTAGCAGATGGGAGGAAATCCAGTCGTATCATTCCATTGATTAATAAGTGTAAGTGGGGAAAGTATTGAAGGAAAATGCAGTATCAAAAGTTTTCACTGAGATAAAACAATACAATTTACTGATGCTGTCTCAAGCAAACCAGCAATTTTGTATATACTACAAAGCATATCTTCAGGAATTTAGATTTAAAATATTCAAGAGATGTAACAATTAGTCTTCATATTATCTAGATTTTCAAATTTACAGCAATGTAGGTAACTATTTTTAATTGTTAAATAATTAATTCCTTTTTGTAGGAATTACCAAACTAGTTCAATTTAGATGACCTTCAAAATGACTTTCAAACTCTTTCATTAGAACTCTACCTAAGCAGTATTGCTGTAGAGGATAGTACAAAATGAAGCATGTTACATAGCTCTTAAATCCTAAATACAAAGATTGATCAGAAGAACATGGACAGATAATTAACGTTTGGCACACAGTAAAGTTCATCCCAAGGTCAGTGGAAGAGATGTTTGGAGCCAGTCTTAGCTTAGGGCTCTATGTTTCGCTACAGTTGTAACACAGTCAATTGAACATTCTTAAAATTTGATTTTTGTCCCATTCTGGAAGCAAGTTGCTATTTCCTTTCTAGAGCTTTAACCATTCTTTCAGGTGTATTCAAATTTATTTTCACTTCAGTGAGTCACCCCAAATCTCTAGTTAGTGATACTTTATTATTGTTGATTTGAGTGTAAATAGATAAAACTTCTTATGTAACAGTACTTATGCATTATATTATCCTTGGGATGTCCGCCTGAAGTAAAGGGCGCTATACAAATGTAATTTGTTCTTATTGTCAAGGGCATTATCTGATGCAGTAAATTGAGTTCTGTATTTCTTTTGTAAGACTTGAGGTGAATTTTAGATTAATTACAATTGCAAGTTGAATGAATTCGGCAATTTGTTTTAATAGTATTATTAAGACAAACTTGTACAGTATTTAGATTTCAACTAAATGAAAGTTAAAATGGGTCTTTGTTCCATTCCATCTTAATGCAGCTTTGCATTTCTTCAGTGGATATTCCAGCAGTGATAATTGGCCACTGTATATGTAGCCCATTTTTTATATGAATACAATTTCTGAATAATGTATCATTTTATAGGAATTGCGACCCACTGCAAATATGTGCACAATATATAGTTCATTGTTCATCAGTTCTCCAGAATGATTTATTCCATTCTATAACACTTGTATTGATTCTAACCATTTTAAAATGTATTTTCAGCATTCATTTTGGATTGATGCTTTCTAACAGAAGCATTTTAAAGAATATTTGTATGACCAATGTCCTTTTTGTTTTAATGGTGGAATGCACACGGTTTTGTTTCTTACTCTCAAATTCTTTTTCTTTAATAGTGCAAAAGGAGGGAGACACAAATACTAAAGTTGATTCTCTTTCTGCGGGTGAACGCTCCACTGGAGATCGGCAAATTTTACCTAAAACATCTGCCAGCCAGCAGGCCTCTAAGCCACCAACTCCTGCTAATAGGCAACCTGCCCCCAAACGACCTATTGCAACAACTCAACAATCTACTTCATTCAAACAGCAGTCTACAACAAAGCATCCTTCGACCAAACAGCCCGGGTCAGCAAGCAAGCAGCTCACTTCTGCCACCCCCAGTGGTAAAAAATCTGCTGATAGACAATCTGTTCAGCTTTCAGCCCCAGGTGCAAAACCCTCCAGCCAGCCCTCGAATTCTCAGATCAGACACAATATCCGCCGTTCACTTAAGGAAATTCTTTGTAAAAGGTGAGAAAGCTTGATACTGGAATTCGAGGCAGATGAATAATCTAGACTAGCACAGGTGCTCAGTCCTAAATATCTACTTTCTTAAAATGAAATTACAATTCTCATGTGCTGATTTTTATTGAAGTTCCTATTTTTGAAAGTCCTTTGGAAGTTATTAGGTTTTCTGATTGTACATGACATTAACTTCTTTGGAAATGACGATTTAGAAATGCTGTCATCAGAAATTAAGACAACAAATAGAAGTGAAACGGTAAACACTAAATTTGTTATGACACTTTTGTTTGGGGCAGGAATATAATATATGTATTCCAAATCACCACAAAATACATGTAAGTGATCCCACAATTACAATGGTTTGTAACTTTTTTAAATTATATAAATATATTGAAGAGGTGTGAATAGAAACAGGAGGAGGCCATTCAGCTCCTCGTGCCTGTTCTGCCATTCATGGCTGATCTGTACCTCAAAGCCAATTACTCTCCCCCAAGCACATTCCTAAATATCCTGACCTAACAAATATCAGTCCCCCTCAGTCTTGAATATATGAAGGTGTCCACTACCTTTTGGGGGACAGAGCTCCAGATTTCCTTTGGGTGAAGCGTTGCATCCTGATTCACTCCTAAATGGGCCAGCTCTAATTTTGAGAAAATGCCCCATTGTTCTGGATTCCCCAACAGAGGAAATAGTTTACCTGCAGCTACCCTATTATATCCCTTTATTATTTTTATGTCAGATCTTATGTCAAAATCTTATTTTTATGTCAGATCAACCTTCTAAACTCAAGGGAATAGAGACCAAGGTTACGCAACCTGTCATAATTCTAAATAATAATACTTGTATTATTATTTAACCCTGGTAATAGGATGATGAGTCTTCACTGTACTCCAAAGCTAATATATCTTTCCTGAGGTGCGGTGTCCAAAACTGAACGCAATCTCCAGATGAGGTCTAACTAAAGCTTTATACAGTTGAAGCACTATTTCCTAAATAATCCTGCCCCACTGAGATAAGCCTTTTTGATAACTTTTTGTACCTGTGAACTTGTTTTTAGTGATTTGGGTACATGAACACCCAAATCCACGGTTCTTAGTTTCTCACCATTTAGAAAATATTCTGTTTTGCTATTTGTGGATCCATAGTGGATGACCTCACACTTTCCCACATTTGATTCCATCTGCCACAGTTTTGCCCACAATTTACTGTACCTCCTAACTTTATGTCATCTGCAAATTTGGATATAATACTCTATTCTGAAATTCAAGTCTTTTCATATTTATGTATTATATATAATATGGCTGGCTGGATGGATGGATGGTACGTGCAGAACAGAACCCGGGGGAACACCACATGTCATGTCGTACTGGTCAGAGAACGTTCCTTTTACCCCTACTTTGTATTTCCTGCCTCCCAAACCATTAGCAAGCTAAATTGTAATGTTACCTCTGATTCCATGCAGTTTATTTTTGCTGATAACTTCCAGTGCAGAACCTTATCAAATGCCTTACGTGCATGCAAACATCAATAAATACTCTCTTATCCTCCATGTTAGTGACCACCTCAAACATTTTTATCAGAGATGACCTACCCTTCACAAATCCATGCCTTGGTTTGCTCATACTTCCAAGTGCTCAGTCACCCTGATGAGAGATTCCACAATCTCCTTGATAAGAGATTCCAGTCATTTCCCCACAACTTATGTGAAGCTGACAGTTGTGTAGTTAGCTGGTTTAGCCCTCACTCACTTAAATAATGGAGTAACATTTACAATTCTCTAGTCAAGAGCACAATTCGTAATATACAGCTTTGAAAAATTCTGACTTGAACACTGCAATTTCCTCCCCAGGTGCTATACAAATTTTGTATTGTATTTCTTTTAGTATCCTGGGCTGGAATCCATCACGTCCTGGAGATTAACCTATCTTTAGTCCCATTATTTTGTCCATTACCATTTTATATTTATAATTTTATATTAAATCCCTTTAGAACTTTAGTACAATTTTAACGGGTGAGAGACCTGGGGATTTGTGTTAGTGACTCTTTGAAAGTGACAGGACAGGTAGACAAAGCCATTAAGAAGGCATATGTGATACTAGGCTTTATAAATAGGAGTAAAGAATACAAAAGTCAGGAAGTGCTGATTAACCTCTATATAGGCCTCAGCTGGAGTACTGTGTGCAATTCTGGTCACCACACTTCAGGAAGGATATTAAGGCATTGGAAAGGGTGCAGAGGAAATTTACCAGGATGGTACCAGGAATGAGGGACTTCAGCTACGAGGAATGGCTAGATAGGCTAGCCTTAAATTTTCTAGAACAAAGAAGATTGAGTGGAGACCTAATAGAGATTTATATGATTATGAGAGGTTTCGACAGGGTGAATAGGGAAAGACTGTTACCACTGGTGGGCGAATCAGTGACTCATGGTCACAGATTTAAAATAGTTTCAAAACGAAGCAGAGGGGAGCTGAGGAGAATTTTTTTTCACTCAGCGGGTTGTTCGAATCTGGAATGCATTGCCTGAAAAGGTGGTGAAGGCAGATTCCATAACAGCTTTTAAAGGGGAACTAGATCTTTATTTAGGAAGAGCCGGTCTGTTAGGTTATGGGGAGAAAGCTGGGCAGTGGGATAGAGTTGCTCTGTTCAAAGAGCCGGCACAGACGATATGGGCCGAATGACCTTCTTTTGTGCCGTATGATTCTATGAACTTCTCTTTAGCTTATGTTTGGGTTTGTTGTACCATTGGTATTTTGTCCTCTTCCTCTACTGTGAAAATGGAAGCAAAGTATTAATTCAACAAGCTGCCATTTCCTTATTGTCCATTAAAAGAGAGATAGATGGTTATTTGGGGAGGGCGGGTTTGCAGGGTTATCGGGAGAGAGCTAGGGAGTGGGGTTGACTTTAAATACCTATGTTCAAAGAACCGGTACAGACTCGATGGGCCGAATGGCCTCCTTTTGTGCTGTAAAATTCTATTTCACCTACATTGGTCTTTAATGTGCCCGCATTGAATTTAAAAGAAATGGGTGAGAGACTGAGACAGTGAGATATATTGTTTGTGTGGGTGGGTGGGCTTTTTGTTTCTATCCCAAGAGGCCATTTATGAATCACAATGAGGAAAGTGGGGTGAGAGCATTTTCACAGGCTTCAAATTCACTACCTGATTTTCTTTCCTGCCTCCCTGTAGGAAATGTTTCCTTGACAGCTCCTTTGAAATTCAGAACTATTGTGTTTGGGGAACTGTGCCTCAGTGTGTGCCTCTGTGCCTCACTATGCATCGATGCCATGTGTTCCCACAATTCATCTTGGTGTTTCCAAGATTGCCCAGTATAGACTGGGTGTAATGGAGACTACAATTAACCTGCTATCCAGTACTTCCTACTTTCCTGAAAAAATCTTCCCTGAACCCATCACTACTCTCCAGCTACCGCCCCATCACCAACCTCTCATTCCTCTCTAAGGCCTTGGAATGATTTGTTGCTTCCCAGCTCCACTCCTGTCTCGCCATTCCCTCTTTGAAACCCTACAATCCATTTTCCATGCTTTCCACAGCACAGAGACAGCTCTGGTCAAAGTCACTTAACGACATTCTAAGCGTCTGTGCTCAAGGCTTTCTCTGCCTCCTTGACCTCCTTGACCTCTCTGTTGCCTTTGACACTGTCAACCATTCCATCCTCCTACACCGCCTCTCCTCCCAGCTCAATCCTCACAAACCTGCCCTCGCCTGGTTCGATTCTGCCTCTCTCACCGTCTCCACATTGTTGCTACCTTCTCTTCAAGGCTTCTCTTCTAGCCCTCACCTGTGGCATCCCCCAGGGCTCTGTCCTTGGTCTCCTACTTTTCAACATGCTCCTACTTGACCCCGTGACTGTGGACATCATCCGCAGAACACGGGGTCAACTTCCACACATATGTGGATGACACCCAACTCTATCTCTCTGCCTCTCCTCGACTCCAGGACCATTGCTGCCTGACAAACTGTCTGTCAGACATCAAGTCCTGGATGAGAGCTAACTTTCTACAGTTGAATGTGAACAACAACAAAATTGCACTTATATAGCGCCTTTCATGTCGGGAGGACGTCCCAAAGCGCTGAACAGTCAGGTCGGGGCCCGAGCGGGGTGGGTAGAGGGTTGGGGTAGGGGAAAGGAGAGTGGGAGAGGGGGAAGAGTTGGTAGGGCAGCTGAAGGCGCAGTCAAAGAGGAAGGTCTTGAGACTGGCCTTGAAGGAGGAAGTGAGGCGGAGGGGCTGCGGGATGGAGTTCCACAGTATGGGAGCAGAGAGGCTAAAAGCCCGGCTGCCAATGGTTGGGAAGTTAGGGCAGTGGACGCGGAGCAGGCCTGAGTCTGCTGAACGGAGAGTGCGGGCAGGCTGATAGGGGGACAGTAGGTCAGAGAGATAGGCGGGGGCAAGGCCGTGAATGGCCTTGAAGGTGAGAACAAAGATCTCAGGCCAAGGCCTCAACAAGACTAAGGCCCTTCCGATTGGCTCGCGCCAGCGCCTTCATACTTCAGGCGCTGGCAGTATGAACCTCCATGGTTACACCCTTCATTTCACTAAGCCAGTTAGGCACCTAGATGTCTTGTTCGATCCTCAACTTTCTTCCCCCACATCCAAGCCATGACCCACTCTGTCTTCTCTCACCTCCGCAACATTGCCAATTGCCAACTCCGCCACTACCTCAGGCCATTAAAACCCTCATTCATGCATTCATCACATCCAGGCTTGACTATGTCAACGCCCTGCTTGTCGGCCTTCCCAATTCCTCCCTCCATAGGTTGCAGATAATCCAGAACTCTCTGTGTCCTCCACCAATCCAAGCTCTGCGACCCCATCTCCTTCATTTTCGCCTGACTGCATTGACTCCCCATCATCCGCTAGGTGCATCAACTAAAGTGTGGTGCCCAGAACTGAACACAATACTCTAGCTGAGGCCTAACCAGCATTTTATACAGATTAATCATTTATACAGATTAATCATATTAATCGTGACTTTTATACTGGGATTCCTCAATTAACATTGGGGATGTGTTCTTGAAAAGTGCGATTTTAAGTGAAGCAACATATAGCAAAACCTAAATGACCATAATCCCTAATGCTTCAATAGGGGTTACGTTCCGTCAGTACATTTCTGGTCTAAATTTTCGTACACTAATATTAAATAAAGACCAAAAACAATACCACTAGTATTGAAAATTAAAATGAAAGTTTAATAAATAAGATAAAAATACAATTAAGCGACACTTACTGGGGATGGTTGATGTGGTCAGGCCCCACTGGGGATCCGTACAAGAGGCAGGTAATCCCGCCCCTTCATCTGAATGACTCCGCCCACTCTCTCCTCCACTGACCACAACAACTATCTTCAGTGTTCTCTTAATTGTATTTATTATCTTATTTATATATTTACTAAATAACTAATAAATAAAATGCAATCAGCTAATATCCCTTCAATTAATCCAATTTTGGAATTATTTTTTCTAACTATTAACTATTTATTTATCAACAACGTATAATCAAAACAACGTATATTGGGATGACGTATAGACAGGAGTTCCAGTACTCTATGCCCCTATTTATAAAGCCTAGTTTCCCATATGCTTTTTTTAACAGCCTTATCTACCTGTCCTGCCACTTTCAAAGATTTACTTTGAAACCCCCAGGTCTCTCTGTTCCTTCACCCCCCCTTAAGATTGTACCATCAGCCTATATTACCTGTCTTCATTCTTCCTCCTAAAATGCATCACTTGCATTTCTCCACATTAAACCTCAACTGCCTTGTGTCTGCCCATTTTCCCATTCTGTCTATGTCCTCTTGCAGTCAGCTTCTATTCTCCTCACTATTTACTATTTTTCTCAGCTTTATATCATCTGCAAACTTGGAAATCTTGCTCCCTATACCCAAATCCAGATCATTTATATATATATTAAAAACAGCAGTGGTCCCAATACCGATCCCTGGGGGATGCTGCTGTACCGATCCCTGGGGGACGCTTCCCTCCAGTCAGAAGGAGTTGGGGAAAAAGTTGGTTATGTATTAAATAAAAAATTAAAGTACAAGTAACAGATGAGAGACAACAGATCATATGTTGCTTTCCATTGCATCTTACACAAGTTAATGGACTAGTTAAATAGCTACATTTCAAGTATTGTGTTCTGAAGATATCTACAGTCCACATTGAGCATGTTCCTCCAAAATATCTATAGAATTCTGTGCATTCTCCTTCACCTTGAGGTGAAAAACTGTATGTTTGTGCAATGGGATGAGACTATTGATTTGATTTTGCCCTGGCAGGGTGAATGACTGCGATGACCTTGATGTAACGGAAGAAAACATTGGCAAGATAGCAGTGAACATTGAAAAGGAATTGTTTGTGTTGTTTCGAGAAACTGACAGCAAGTACAAGAGCCGATATCGCTGTATCATGTTTAACTTAAAGAACCCCAGGAACCAGGTACAGTGCTGTCTCCATGTTGTAAACAAACCAATCCCTGCTTCCATCTCTATGTACAGTACAGTATACAGTACACCAGCAGCTCTAGCCTGCATTATCCTATATCAGATGGTCCAACCGTTTGGCTGCCATGGGCCGGAATCCCTCTTTGAGAAAGGTCCGCGGCCACATCTGGCCTGAGACCATTTTCAACTTTGACTCCCAGCAGGTTGGGAGGACACAGCGTGTTGAGTGGGAATAATACCGGCCATTACTGCAGTCTGTTGGCAAGCCAAGTGCGTCCCTTACCAACTTAGTCCAGCAAATAGTGAACACACGGCTGAATTGGGTGGGAGTGGGGCATGGGACACACACTCTCCTTTCCTCTCGCTCTCACACACGCACTCAATTACACTCAGTCCATTTCTCACGCCCTCTCACACTCTTCCTCCACCACATTCCAACTCCCCTTCAACCACTTCCTCCCCCACCCTCCTCTTCTCTCACAATCTCTACATTTCTTAATTACACTCTCACTCCCCTTCTCTCATAGACTATCCCCTCCCAAACTCACATCACCCTCTCAATTTCCCCCTCTCTCTTTGTTTCTCGCTTCTCCCTCACATTAACTCCCTCCTGCTCACAACCTCTCTCTTACACTCTTCCCCCCTGACAGACTCCACCACTCTCTCATTCTCTGCTCTCTCCCACTCTTAATCACTCTCACAGTCTCTCTCACTTCCCCTTTTTTGTCTCTTTCTCACGTACAAACTCTCTCCTCTCTACATGCCCCCTCTCTTACTGCCCTCTCTCTTCCCCTCCACTCTAATAAATAATAATAATCGTTGCTTTTGATATAGCGCTTTTCACATCTTCTAGATGTCTCAAAACCACTTCATAAAATATAGAATTGACTGTACATTTGTGGTTGAAACGCAGCAGCCAATTGCACACAGCAGCGTCCCACAAACAGTCGTGGATTGAGTGACCAAATTATTATTGTTTTTCTTGTGGGATTATTATCAAGTATAAGGAAATTTGCTCAAGGTTTCGTCCTGACCGGAAATTGAATCCAAGTCTCTTGCTTGTGAGGCAAGTGCTTTAACGACTGAGCTACAGGACTCCACTCCTCTCTCTCGCTCTCTCCCTGCTCACTCCCTGCTTCCTGGAACTCTCTTCTTCACTCTGTTCACCTCGCCCCCTCTTTTCGTATTTTCAGGTCGCGCCTTAAAGACTTTTCCTTTCAACCTTTTGGTCACCTTTTTCCCTCTTCCCCCAGCTTGGCCCTGGGATCCATTGTTTGAAGGGCTCTGAGATGCCGTCTGGCGTGAAGGGTGCTATATAAATCCAAGTTGTTACTGTTCTCTCCCTCCCATTCTCTTATCTTATTCTCTCCAACCTCAAACTCGCCCTCTCTGATTCTCTCCACATGTCTCTCGTATTCACTCCTTTCCACATACTCAATCACTCTTTGCTGTCTCTCTCTCAATATCTCTCACAGTCTCTTTCTCACTCCCTTTCTTAACTCTGTCTCACACGTATAGTCTCCGATCTCCTTCTCCTCTCTTTCCTCTCCCCTTCCCCCCCCCTTCAATGCTTCTCTATCCCAATTAGCCACATGGTTGACTGGAGTGGTTGGACTAAGTTGCTAAGGATGTGGTTGGTAAGAGATGTTGCGTCCTCCTGTGCTGCCCCCCAGCCCCCACAGTACTCCCCCACTGACTTTGACCCCCCACTCACTGAGACCCACCCCGCACCGAGCCCCCAGCACCAGTCCCCCCCACACCGAAACCCCCCTCACCGAGCCCCCCCCTCACCGAGCCCCCTCCCCGCACTGACCCCTCCCTACACCGTGACCCCCATCCCCTGCACTGAGCCCACGTAAAGTAGTAGCCTGTAGTTTCTTCTTGTAGTTTGTTTCTATCACTCCATTGTTTTGCCCAAATGATATTGTAATAATTTAGTGGCCTTGTTTTCAGGGGCTGTTTCGCCGGGTTCTGCAGGAGGCGATCGCTCCCTCGAGGCTGGTACGTATGAGTCCTGAGGAGATCGAGTCGAAGGAACTGGCCATGTGGGGAGAGAAAGAAAGCAGATCTGTGAGTATGGATCTAGAAACTAGATAAAAACAAAACTAGCTAAGGCAGAGTATCACAGGGACACCGAAAATACTGGACATCATGAAAGAAGCAATCCACCCATATTTAACCAGAGAAAGATGATCATTCCAAGGTACCTGCTCATTTGGAAATACAGTAAAACCTTTGTTACCCAGCACCCTCGGGACCTGACCGGTGCCGATTAATCAAATGTGCCGGATATTCGAGTGGCAAGTTGCCAAAAATCCAACCCCAAAAAATTAACTTATTTTAAAACATGCCATATTACAGTAATACTGTAATAGACTAAATAATAACAAAATATTGTATGGATTCTTACCAATAAAGCATTCTAGCACATGCGGTAAAATGATCCGTAAAATAAAAATTACAGTGTTTGGTAAGTTTAATAAATGCGCATGCACACGCATTGCATGCACGTGCAAAGTGAGCATACCGGGAGTGTCCCGGATGTCTACGGTATGAGATCCGGTTGCTGGAATGGTGAATTGTATTGGGAGTTACCGGTTGGTTGAGTGTGCTGGTTGGTTGGGTACCAGACAAACAAGGTTTTACTGTACTTCAGATTTAGTCAATGTGTCAGAAATAAACTGATTCATGATCTAAAAATACCAGCAAAGAACTGCTGTGGTCTTTAAAAGATAGCAGAATGGATTGAATGGCTTCTTCGGGTATCTAAACTTGATCAATTTAATTAGTATTGTGTGTGTTTAACATTGTTCCACAGGCAAGGGAGCAAAGTGCGAGATTGCAGCGTGAAACAAAACGACCAGCTTCACGGGTGATGAACAAGTCTGAAGTAGATCTTGAAGAGGCACCACCGATGTCTGATGCTGATGTACGTATAAAACTCCACAAACAAAAGTTTCCCTTCTCCCTACTCACAGTGATGGGCACAGTGTTGCACAGGAGAGGATAGATAATCTGTGCATTGGTATCCAGAGCGGTCATCCGTGTACAACAGCTTTGGCTTGCAAATACTTTGTACAATCACAATTATAGTGTATTTGCAAACCCCACTATTTCAGTATCGATCACATTTGAAGGTCAGGTTTGTAGCTTTCATCCACAGTTCAATCCCACCGCTATCTGTACCTGAAATTCCAAGTATGGCTGTGCTCTGGATTTAGGAAAAGAGCAAGGAATGAAATGAGAGTAAATACCTCCACCTCAGGGTTCTTGTTTGTGGGGGACACCTCATTAATACAGGCACATGTAGAAAGTGTAGGGGAATGGGAGCAAAATAGATAATAGCTCCAATAGGGGAACTAGCATAATCACAGACACATGGGCTTCCTCCTTGCTATTCATTTGATGAATCTATGATCTGGTAAAAGAAAGTGGTTAACTGTTTATTAGGGTTAGCAGTTTCTTCAACTCTGTTCTGACACATAAAAAATAAAAACTTTTGATCCTGTCTGGAGAACAACACTGGAGGAGAGCTTGAATGCATCACCTTGACCTGGGGACCTGTTCTCACATTCTGCCACACTATCAAGAGCTCCTGAGAACTGCTCTCTTTGGATTATTATCCTCGGGGAAGCAGCGCACACTCAACCCTTTAAACAATAATTCTCTATAATTAGATTTTTAATGAGTTTTTGTTATTTCTGAAATGGTATTCAATCATGGGATCTTCATAAATAACTAAACCAAGCATTCAATTGAGTATATCCATGCAACACATGATCTAGCCTGGCCCTCTGATGAGGCTAGTGTTCCAGACAGTAAAGGTTACTCCCATCAGAAGGATGTGGAGTGAAGACAACACTCGTGTGACCTGCAGACTCTCTCTGATGCACTTAAAGTGTTAGCAATGCAACTATTACTAATTTGCTGTAATAGGACCAAAGCAGAACATCTTTGCTAACGTCTGAAGCCTGGAGCACACAACATGTTAAGGTGACAACCATATTAAACACTTTCCATTATATTTAGTGAATCAATACATCATGTTGGTATTAGCATTGAGCCACAAAGCCTAGCAGGTCTTGCTTTCTGGTCTACACCATTGGCGGGAGAGCTTTCAGCCATTCTGCCCCCATCTCAAGTCTCTCTAACAAGCCCCATCCCTCCCCAGCTATCTCTTTAACAATGCTTTGTCACCCCACCATCTCTATGGTAGGTGCCTGGCCATCTATGTTAGGCTCTGAGAGATGGTGTATTGAGAGATATGGGGCCAAGGTCACTAATTGGACTTGAGATACAGATCAGACATGATCTTCCAGAATGGCAGAACAGGCTTGATGGGCTGAATTGCCTACTCCTGTGAGTAGGCAATGAGACACGAAAGGTGCAATTGTACTATAATTATTGAGCCTGGTTTTTTTTTGGGGGGGGAGGTGAGGCTTATTAATGGCTTCGATGAGAGACTATATCATGGAAGGGGAGTGAGCATTCAGCCTCACTGCATACTCCTTATTACTGTCCAATGACCCTTTTGGAAAATGGACATGTTTATACATCAAGTATGGACAAGATTGGACACTGCTCTTTTGGTGCACCAGTCAAACAGCGTAGTGACGTGCATCCTGAGCTGTCAATGAAGAATAGCATCGAAGCATTGTCGCTGCTGCTGGCTCAGGAACCAACCCCAGCAGGAGATTGACTTCAGCAGAGGAGAGGAGAGGTAAGGAGACAAATCTCATCGCACCTAAATGAGTGCACCTCAGTGGTGCACAACAGCAGATATTCTCACTGGTGCTGGCAGGTGCTCTAACAAGGTGAGAATGTCCTACCATCCATCAGAAGCAGCTATTTAGATGCACTAACTAGAGTAAGGTCTTTACTGCTATATTTTCTTCCCTGGACCTTCAGCATCAGTAATGGAAACCACACATTTTGTTCACATGTCATCAATATACAGTTCAATCTGCCCATCGGTAACATTAAATTGCAAAACTCAATCTAGGAGTCATGTGGATATTCAAACCTGCTTCCTCTCCCACCAATTTTCCATTTGTTGTGTGTGTTGGGATGGCTTAGTTAGCAGTACTTCAAGTACATGAGGCCGAGACCCGAGTAAAATACTGCCATTTAACAATTGGCATGGACAGGATATTAAAACAAATCCCTGTTCAGTTGAATGCCAAAGATCACAATATTGGAGAAAATGAAGGGTAGTTCTTCTGGTCTATTTAACAATCCTTCAGATAAATTGGTTATTCACTTTAATGCTCTTTGTAGGACCTGTAAAAGGTGCATGGTCATTCATTCCTATAAATACCAAATACACAGATCATTCTCCAAGGTAGTAGCAAAGAAGAATGATTGAACAGCACAGGATTTATCAAACAAAGTTTTAAACACTCCAATCAAGTGGTTTAGGGCATGGGTTTGATACGGGAAGGACAAGCTACTTACAAAAATGCATGAAACTCCAACACAGGGTAGGTAATCAATATTTCTATTTATCCTCCACAGATCTATAATTAAGAATTGCATTCTAAACTGAAAAGCATATGTAATATGTAAAGAGGTATTCCATGTAACACTGAAACAAAATCTACTCAAGTAATCATTACAACTGGGACTTAATTCGTACAACTCTCCACGCCAACCAATACTTCCAGCTGTAGAATAAGATGATCAGTAGCATGTTTAGAGATGGTAGTTCCCTCAAATCAGTTTCTCCAAGGTCATTCACTTGATAATGGAATCTCAGGGAGCAATGAAAGGCCTCAGTAGTACACTCCTGAAGTAGTAGGCCAACAGTACTCCAAAGTACTGTTGATGTCAAAGCTGCCAACCTGCCTTGATAGCGGGACTTAGAGTTGCAGACCTTTCCACTTGGCTCCAATTAACTTTGCAAACCATAGACAAATGACAGAAAGCTTTTTTGCTGTGGCAAGCTGGTTAAAGCTTTGAGTTATTCCAATGCCCAAACTTGGCTTTTGTGAACCCGTATCTGAACTTTCCTGGATTAGGTAAGAAGAGTATGTGTATAACAACAACAACAAAACAACAAAATTACATTTATAGAACGCTTTTCACATTGGGAGGATGTCCCAAGGCACATATAAAGCCAATGCACATTCCATAAATATGTATGTAGAACTCTGGACGAGGTAATTTGGTTTTGTGTCTCTCGATGTTGATGGGTTCCCCGGCTGATGATAAAAATCCTTATTGCATTGCCTACATGGAATAGAAAATTAGTGTTGGAAAATCACTGGCAGGTATGAATACTGCATCAACCCTTACTACATAGATCACAAGCATATCATTTTTCATTTATTTCTCCATGAAAATTTCTATGTGGGTGGATATTTCAACTGGTTGGAACTGTATGCATGTGGTCCATCTGCTCTTACCTTCCCTGCTTTATCCATCAAATGTAGACATGAGTGCCACTTATACAATCACAAAGAAAATCATCTTTTGATTTCAAGTCAATCAAGTTTCTCCTGCAAGCAGTAACTATTCAAAACAAATAGTGAATAATTTGCAGTTTGTGTCTGCAGTTTTGTCTTTCCCCAAGTCTTGAGTTTTAGATTATTGAGAAACCTCAGACTGCACTACCTATTGGATACCAGATAGAATACCTGCAGCATTAATATCTTACCAGATACTGTACTAAGTGATATCACGTACTAATTAGCGTGTCACAGAGAGCAAATCATAGTCCTCACAGCCATTACTCTTGGTGAGGCAGAAAGCAGAAACATGCTTGGCTTTAAAGTGAGATTTAAGGATTTTTTAAAAAATGTTCACTCAGCATGTGCTCTTACACTGACAACCTCTATCTCTGCACCATACCCTCCCTCTCTCCCTCGCAGCAATGCTCCCTCCCTTGTTGCATTGCTCCCTCCCTCCCCTCGCTGCACTGTTCCCTCCCTCCCTGCATTGCTCCCTCCCCCCTCGCTGCACTTCTCCCTCCCCCCTCGCTGCACTGCTCCCTCCCTCCCTCGCTACACTACCTTGTTGCACTGCATCCTCTGCTCTCCGCCCTCCTTGAAAGGGCTGAAAGATTAATGATCCTTGCTGCTGGTTCGAAAACAAACCTTCAAAACAAAGCACTGGTTTCAAATTGACAGATGTGAAACAAGCAAGAACTTTAGCGAGATGGAGGGTACAAACACAAATTCCTGCTTCGAATTGAAGTACTTTAAAAGTGCTTCAGTTAAGTTGCCACTCCTTTTCATTTCAATAACAGAAATTTATCTTGCAGATAAATGGTAAATGATAAATGGCTTCTCAAAGCCAGTCAGGAACCCGAGCGTCTTGTTCGACCCTGAACTGTCCATCCGCCCCCCACATCCGCACCATGACCAGCACTGCCTTCCACCACCTTCGTAACATCGTCAGACTCCGCCACTATCTCACCCCTCAGGCTGATGAAACCCTTGTCCACATATTTGTTACATCAAGGCTCAACTATGGAAACTCCTTCCTCGTCGGCCTATCTGGGTCTTCCCTTCACAAGCTGCAGATCATCCAGAACTCTGCAGCTCGTGTCCTCACCCGCACCAAGCTCCACGACCACATCACTCCCACACTAGCCCGGCTCCCCCAGCAGATTGAATTCAAGATCCTTGTCCTCGCTTTCAAGGCCATTCACGGCCTTACCCCCTCCTATCTCTCTGACCTGCTCATCCACTCCGTTCAATGCTCCATGTCTCCCACCCTACCATAGGCAGATGGGCTTTCAGCCTCTCTGCCCCCATACTCTTGAACTCCATCCCACAGTTCCTTCACCTTGCTCCCTCCCTCATCTCCTTCAAGGCCGGTCTCAAGACGCTCCTCTTCGATCGTGCCTTCTGCTGCCCTCTTAACTCTCCCTCCCCTCCTAACTCTCTCCCGCCCCTCCCCCCTACCTTGCTCCTCTCCCTTGCTCGACCCGACTGTTCATCACCTTGGGACATCCTCCCAACGTGAAAGGCGCTCTATAAATGTAATTTTTTTGTTGTTTCCATCCCTGTAGCAAGGCTTGTATTTTACGGATTCTGCTAAGCCAGCTGTTGTGTCCACTTGTGTGAAATTTCAGCAACACCTATTTTTATGATTATTTCTCCATCCTCATAAAAGCATTTGACTGCTTTTCCTTTTCTTCTGGTGTACAGTTCTAGGGGTCATCAGTTTCTACCTTTCTAATTTCCAAGTCCCCATTATTCATGTGTGAATCCTGACAAGTATTAGATGCTATTGAACAGCTGGTGGGAGAGGGTGGTGATCACACTGACCCAAATCAGGTTTTCACTCGACATGCACAGTGGTTTACTTCCATTAGGACAGTGATCAGGCCCTGGTACATTCTTTCTCCACTATGGTGCTGAAGGGAATTGTAGCTCCTATATTGCCATATTTAATGTATTTTCAGTTCATGTCTTGCTAACTACAGTATTCTGCCACCCACATACTCACCCGTACAAAACTCGCTCTCTGATTACCCCAGCCCTTGCCAGACTGCACTGGCTCCCTGTCTCGGAGAGGATCGATTTCAAGATCATCACTCTTGTTTTCAAATCTTTCCACTACTCTGCAGCCCCCTACCTCTCTGACCTCTCTCCTCACAACAGCACCCGTTGTCTTCACTTTGCCAAGTCTGGCCTCCTCTTTGTCCCCCGAATCCTCCACCAGCGGCCGTACCTTCAGCCACTACGCCCCAAAGCTCTGGAACTCCCTTCCTCACTCCCTTCGACTCGCCCCCTCTCCTATTTTAGGTCTCGGCTAAAGACCTTTCTTTTTGACCCCACTTTTGGTCACCATTTTACCCTTCCCTCTGGCTCAGCTCCGGGATCCGTTATTGGGAAGCACTCTAAGGGCACTATATAAATCAAGTTGTTGTTATAATGCTAGTTCAAAAGGTACAGATCAAGTTCTCATTATCTGAACATCCATCTTATAGATTGAATAATTTACTACAGTGAGATTCTCTATTCAACCTTTAAAGTAAACTAAATGTACACTTTAGTGTTGGACATCATACTCAAATTTTCAATAAACATAGTCTTTGCAAACCTTCTCTGAAAAGGATATTATAAATGGCTCATATCTAATTTTGGATAAAGACCAGTCCTTTATGTATCTTGAAAATTCCCTGATATATAAATTTTACTATTTCAAATAAAACTTTGATACTTCAAAATCAGAACTTTATCAAAGTCAAATAGAAGATGAGACTGCTCTGGAGCATATCTGAGTCAGTTTGTGATGAACCTGTATGGGGTATAGGCTGTGTGTGTATTCAGCAACACTGCTCCCTGATTACCAGATGTCATTAGTAAAGCATTGGGCCTGATAAAGATTAGGATTAAATCCACAACCCAATACTAATTGCCTTGTTCCTTATATCAACACAGAGTATCACCCAGACTTAAAATTGGATCATCTTTACCCCGAATTCTCAACATTCTTTTACATACGATGGAAACTGGCTCCACTGATGATGTAGTGAATGTATTTTTATATTTTAGTATCAAGTCCTACAGCCCATGTGGTGTCCATGTTCAATGACATTGCTCTATGCTTGGTTAGCTGATTGCTGTTGGGTCTGCAACAGAGCTCCAAATGGCCAGTTGCTCTAAATCACTGGGACTACACCAACTCCCTCCTTGTCACCTCCACCCTCACCTGGCTCCACTGCCTCTCCATCCCCCAGGGGATAGAGTTCAAAGTCCTTACCTTTAAGGCCCACCATGGCCTTGCTTCTTCCTATCTCTGCAACTTATTAACCGTGTATCAACCCATCCACTCCCTCCACTCAGCTGTGGCCTGCTGCACATCCCCAGCATTGGCGGTGGAGCTTTCTGACCCCACCATTTGGAACTCCATCCCTCGGTCACTTCGGCTCTCCCTCCCTTGCCTCCTTCAAGACGTGTCTCAAAACCCTTCAGCTGCCCTCCACCCTCCCCGATCCCAACCCCCAGCTGAACCTGTGGGATGTAGGCTGACTGGTTCCAAATCCCTGACTGTCCAGTGCTTTGAGACCTAAAAGGCTCTATACAAATGTAAAAATACGTGCACACTTTCATTTGAAAGTAGTTTCACATATAATGTTCATGTGAGACTGGCTAGAGAGATTGCATTACCCATAAAACTGCCCTCCCAATATAGGGGAAAAGGGGATTTTCTTTTGGGAGTTTGGTGTGGTGGTGATGTATCCAGAAACATGAAATTATTTAGTTAAAATCCCCTTGTTTTCTCCAAGAAGATTCTAATGTTAAACAAAATGCAGCCCTGGCACTGCAGACTGAATGTGAAGAGCAGCGCTATTGGACAAGGTATTCAACACGGTGATCCCAGTCCTGACAAAGGGTTGTAGACCCGAAACGTTGACTCCTTTTCCTTTCTCCATGGATGCTGTTTCCCCAGCAACTGTTGTTTTTGTTTCAGTAAAAATGACTTGTGGTAATCATAGAATGTTACGGCACAAGAGGAGGCCATTCAGCCCATCGAGTCTGTGCTGGCTCTTTAAAAAGAGCAATTTAATCTGACTCCCCAGTTCTCTCCCCATAACCGCGCAAACCTATTAATAATTAACTTGCTGGCTATCAGTGTTGATTGGTGACACCATAGTACTTGAGATCAATCACAGGAAGTGAGAAGAAGTTATCCTCATCCTTTGAATTGCTGTGAATAAATAGAAGAAAATCTATTTATTTTTACACCTTCAATGTTAGTAAGAATCCTGTGCATCAGTTGGTCGCTTATTTACAGCTGAATAAAAACAAACTTGCAGCAGATTAGTACAGCCATTGTGTGAGGTGGTACAGTTGCCTTTAGTCTAGTTGAAGTTTGTGTGATTTCTCTCAGGAACAGGAAGATTGTCGTCCTGCCCAGAAGAACAGTGATCCTTTGCCTGACATCTTAAGCCTTATGCTCAAAGATACCACTGATGAACATCGCGCTCACCTCTTTGATCTGAACTGCAGAATCTGTACAGGTAATGTCCCCAATGTCAGGACTTTGAACTCACCGTCTTCATTGAGAATTTAATTAGCTCCGGGAGCAGCACTGCATTGCTGTGCTTCGGTGGGGTGTAAAACCGACCTGCCGTCTGCCTGTAGTGGATGTTAAAGATTGCCTGTTACTATTTAAAAAGAGATGGGTGTTTTTCCTGGTGTCCTTGCTGTGAATTCCAAGAATAATCATTCACTTCTGGCAGTTTGTGGGACATTCCTATGCACAAATTGGCTGCCACATCCTCCTTCAAAATACTTTATGGGAAATCTTGTGAAGGCATTGAAATACAATACTAAATTATATTCATATAGCATCTTTCATGTCGGGAGAACATCTCAAGCTGCTGAATGTTCTGAAAGGTTCTAAATCAAATGCAAGGATTTGTTTATTATTTCCCACTAGGTAAAGTTCAAGTCTCAGATGATGAACCAGTGCCTAAAAAGCCCAAAGTAGTTGTGACCAAAAAGACAGAACCCAAACCAAAGCCCAGGCCAGAGTTGAGGCACCATCCAGAACAGGACAAGCCAGCAGCGACTGCTTCAGCAATACAAGTGACGGCGGTTTCAGCCCAAGGGACTAGTTCTCTTCATATCACGTCAATAGCTTCGTTCTCTAACAGCAAAGACACCTCACAACTTTCTTCAGTGTTTGTCACCAGTTCCCTAGCATCTGCCTTGTCTGCGTCTGCCACCGCAGCAATACACACAGCCCCCATAAACGCAACCAGCAAACCCAGCCCATCCTCCCATCCTGAGATCAAATCAGCGACACCTCAGTCTGGCTCCACTATCCCTGAAGCTGCCAAGGGAGTAAAATTAATCCATGAGGAAAATAAACCAGAGGCGCTGAAGTCTATTTTAACAACTGCAACCCCCAAGTCTATACTGAGCAAGCCATCACCTGCATCAGAGAAGAGATGCGCAGTGTCGTCAGCCACAAGGTTAGTAAATGTCGCTTGTATTAAACTATCCCAGCAACAATAAGCAGTGCTGGCTCTGCTGCCCAAATGTTTTTTGTTGAATCGTAGAAATGTATGGCACTAAAGGAGCCATTGACCCCATTGAGTCTGCACTCTCAGAGAAAGATGAGCATTTAATCCCAGTTCTCTGATTTGTCCCCTTACTCCTATATTCATCTGCTTCTCACTTGAAACCAACAATGCCCTGTATTCACTGACTCCTATTAGTGGAAATACTTTCTCCCTGTTTACCCTGTCAAAACCCCTCATAATCAGGTCCATTCTCAACCTTCTCAGCTCTAATCTCTCCTTATATCCTCTTCCCTCCTAAATTCTTGTAAATATTTTCTGCAACCCCAAGATCGTATCATCTTTCCTGAAACTGGATACCATACTCCAGCTGTGGCATTTTGTACAAAGTTAGCATTGTTGAAGTGTCATTTTTGCTGCTATGTACAGAAGAACCCTAAATACTATTAGCATTTGTGTTTTAACAACAAAATCTAAATCATTTGGAATGTTGTTGGTCTCATTGTGGTTACTGTTTGCTTCTCTGCTGTAGAGTTTCTTCTGAATTGAGGACTTCAGGAGAAGTGGACACTTCCCTGTTCCTCTCTCACCTGGATGCCATCTGGAAAGGGTTTATCAACATGCATGGTGTGGCAAAATTTGTCACCAAAGCGTATCCGGTCTCTGGATCCATCGACTATCTCATAGAGGTATGAGATTCTGTGAAACATGTTCTTTGCTGGAGAAAGGATATATTTAAATAGAATCTTCAGCAACTATATTCTCAAACAAAGAATAGAATTAGAATTGTTAAGTGTTATTTAGTTCAGGTATGATTAGTGTCAGGTTGTGTATTAGAGTAAGGCACTTGAGCAGGTTGTCTATGGAAATAGTGGATAATAAACAGAAAAATGAAATTATTTTCGAGAAGTTTGTGTACTATACCTTAGAAAGAGAAGATTTCACTTTCAGACTAGATAGTGTTAGTGTTCAGAGGGGTTTGGGTGTCCTTGTACACTAGTCACAAAAACTTTGTTTCCAGGTACGCAAGCAACTAGGAAGGCTAATGGTATGTTGGCATTCATTACAAAAGGGTTAGAATATAAGAGTAGGGAAGTCTTGCTGCAACTGTATAGGGCCCTGATGAGAACGCACCTAGAGTATTGTGTGCAGTTTTGGTCTCCTTATTTAAAAAAGGACATGTTATCTTGGAGGAGGTACAGCGTTGATTCACTAGTTTAATTCCTTAGATAAGGGGTTTGAGCTATGAGGATAGGCTGAGCATTCTAGGCCTATATTCTCTAGAATATAAAAGAATTAGAGGTGATTTTATGGAAACCTTTAAGATTATTAAGGGGCACGACAGAGTAGATAGTGGGAGACTTTTTCCCTGTTTTGAGAAACTATAACTAGTGGTCACAGATTAAGATTAAGAGTCAGCCTTTTTGAACAGAGTTGAGGAAACACTTCTTCATTCAGAGGGTAGTGAATTTATAGAATTCTCTATCCTGAAAGGCTGTGGAAGCTCAGTCCTTGAACATATTCAAGATTGAACATATTCAAGACTGAGATTGATAGATTCCTGATGGATAGTAGGATTAAAAGATATGGGGATAAGGTGGGCAGGTGGGGTTACATTAGAAGATCATTCATGAATGGCGAGGCAGGCTCGAGGGACCAAATGGCCTACTCCTGCTCCTTATTCTTATGTTCTTAAATGAGATTTAAGTATGTTAATAATAATCCTTAAATTCTATATTGAGCCATTCATGTCGAGAGGATGTCTCTTCACAAGATATAATGTCTAGTGTTGTGACTAAACAAACAGTTGACATAACAATTGAGTGGATCAATCGAGTTATGAACATTTGCATTTTTTTTAGGATTTGCCAGATACAATTCACATTGGTGGCCGGATCTCACCCGACACAGTCTGGGATTATGTCAGCAAACTGAAATCTTCTCTTTCTAAGGTATAGTACACAAACTCGAGTCAACATTATATCTGGGATCGACATTGGCTGTTCAGTGTTGTTATTCTTCATTTTATACATTTATTTACATAACAACAACAACAAAATTGCACTTATCATAGAATCATCAAATTTTACGGCACAAAAGGAGGACATTCGCACAATCTAATCTGTGTCAGCTCTTTGAAAAGAGCAACGCAATCCCACTGCCCACCTTTCTCCCCATAACCTAACAGACCTGCTCTCACTAAATAAAGATCTAATTCTCTTTTAAAAGCTGTTATCAAATCGGCCTCCACCACCTCAATGCATTCCAGATTCGAACAACCCGCTGAGTAAAAAAAAATTCTCCTCAGCTCCCCTCTGCTTCGTTTTGAAACTATTTTAAATCTATGACCACGAGTTACAGATTTGCCCACCAGTGGAAACAGTTTTTCCTTATTCACCCTGTCGAATCCCCTCATGATTTATTAGACCTCTATTAGGTCTCCTCTCAACTAGGGTCCGGCGATATATCGATATATTGCTAAAACCCAATATAATTTTCATATCGATACGCCGATATAGGCATTTAAAAAATATCGATATATCAAAAAATTTATATATCGAGGTAAAAAATCGGAATGCTGCACACTGAACTACAAGACCCAGAATGCTCATCTCTATACACAATGCACAGACCGAGGTGCAAAGCCGCCATATTGTATTCATAGTCCTCGAATACAATATACAGGTGTACAAGTGAGGGGGGGGGAAGAGAAGGCTCGGGGGGGGGGGGGGGGAAGAGATGGCTGGGGGGGGTGGAGGGGGAGAGAGATGGCTGGGGGGGGGTTGAGGGGGAGAGAGACGAATGGTGGGGGTGAGGGGGAGAGGCACGGCTGGGGGGGCAGAGAGACGGCTGCGGGGGTGGGTGAGGGGGAGAGAGACGGCTGGGTGGGGGGGAGGGGGGGAGCGAGAGACGGCTTAGGGGGGGTGGGGGGGAGAGAGAGACGGCGGGGGGGGTGGGAGGGGGAAAGAGACGGCTGGGGGTGGGGGAGGGAGAGAGAGAAGGCTGGCGGAGGGTGAGGGGGGAGAGGGACTGTGGAGGGGGGGGTGGAGGGAGAGACGGGTGGATGTGATAATATAATAATAATAATAATAATCCTTGCATTTGATATAGCGCTTTCCACATTTTATCGACGTCCCAAAGCGCTTCACAGAATATACTGTAAAGTGAATTGACTGTATATTGACTGTGGGCGAATCGCGGCAGCCAATTGCGCACAGCAGTGTCCCACAAACAGCCGTGGATTGAAGATCCATCTATATACAGAGATGGGGGGGATGTGAGAGAGACACAGACAGAAAAACACAGAGATGGAGAGAGTGAGAGACACAGAGAGAGAAAGATATTTACCTCCTGAGGAGATAGGCCCCGAATGCGTGCGCACCCGGAATGTGCGCGCACTCCAAATGCGCGCACAGCGCGCGCATGCGTAGTGCGAGAAAAACAAAAATATCGATATTTCGGTATATCTCGATATGAGCCCATCGATATATCTAAATCGAAAAATTTCCATGTCGACGGACCCTACTCTCAACCTTCTCTGTTCCAAAGAGAATAAACCTAGCCTATCTAGCCTTTCCCCATAACTGAAGTCCCTCAATCCTGGTACCATTCTAGTAAACCTTCTTTGCACCCTTTCCAATGCCTTAACATCCTTTCTATTGTGTGGCGACCAGAATTGGAAACAATACTCCAGCTGAGGCCTAACCAAAGTTTTATAGAGTTTAGTCAGCACTTGCTGACTATTGTATTCTATACCCCTATTTACCCCTAGTATCCCATATGCCTTCTTAACGGCTTTGTCTACCTGTCCTGCCACCTTCAAAGAATCACTAACACAAATCCCCAGGTCTCTCTGTTCCCTCACACCCCTTAAAATTGTACTATGTAGCCTATATTGCCTTCCCTCATTTCTTCTCCCAAAATGTATCACTTCACACTTCTCTGCATTAAACTTCATCTGCCATGTGTCTGCCCACTTTATCATTTTATCTCTATCTTCTTGCAGATGGCTCCTCGCTAGTAGCCATTCTCCTAACTTAGTATCATCTACAAACTTGGAAACTGTGCTCCCTACACCCAAGTCCAGATCATTGGACACAGGGGTCGTGCCAGAGGACTGGAGGATAGCTAATGTTACTCCCTTGTATAAAAAGGGGCAGAAGGACAAGCCTGGTAGCTACAGACCAGTCAGTCTAACGTCGGTAGTGGGCAAACTTCTAGAGTCCATAATCAGGGACAAGGTAGATCTTCACTTAGAAAGATATAGGCTAATAAAGGACAGTCAACATGGATTTGTTAAAGGCAAATCTTGCCTTACAAATCTGATAGAATTTTTTGATGAGGTAACGTGAATTTGGGTGGATAATGGTAGCGCAGTTGATGTAGTTTACATGGACTTTCAAAAGGCATTTGACAAAGTGCCACATGAGAGACTTATTAGGAAATTAAAGGCCCATGGCGTAAAAGGGACAGTGGCAGCGTGGATCCACAACTGGCTGCAAGACAGAAAGCAGAGAGTTGTAGTGAGCGGCTGTTTTTCAGAATGGAGGGAAGTGAGCAGTGGTGTGCCACAGGGATCAGTTTGTAATCTATTGCTGTTTGTAATCTACATCAATGATCTGGACTTGGGTGTACGGAGTACAGTTTCCAAGTTTGCAGATGACATTAAGTTAGGGAGAATAGTAAATAGTGAGGAGGATAGTAGCCATCTGCAAGAGGATATAGACAAATTGGTAAAGTGGGCAGACACATGGCAGATGAAGTTTAATGCAGAGAAGTTTAATGCAGAGAAGTGTGAGGTGATGCATTTTGGGAGAAGAAATGAAGGGAGGCAATATAGGCTAGATAGTACAATTTTAAATGGTGTGAAGGAACAGAGAGACCTGGGGATTTGTGTAAGTGACTCGTTGAAGGTGGCAGGACAGGTAGACAAGGCTGTTAAGAAGGCATATGGGATACTAGGCTTTATAAATAGGGGTATAGAGTACAAAAGTCAGGAAGTGCTGACTAACCTCTATAAGACTTTGGTGAGGCCTCAGCTGGAATACTGTGTTCAATTCTGGTCACCACACTACAGAAAGGATGTGAAGACTTTGGAAAGGGTACAAAGAAGATTTACTAGGATGGTGCCAGGATTGAGGGACTTCAGCTATGAGGAGAGGCTAGATAGGCTAGGGTTATTCTCTCTGGAGCAGAGAAGATTGAGGGGAGACCTAATAGAGGTTTATAAGATCATGAGGGGTTTCGAAAGGGCAAATAGAGAAAAACTATTTCCACTCATGGGTGAATCTGTGACTCGTGGTCACAGATTTAAAATAATTTCAAGGCGAAGTAGAGGGGAGCTGAGGAGAATTTTTTTCACTCAGCGAGTTGTTCGAATCTGGAATGCATTGCCTGAAAAGGTGGTGGAGGCTGATTCGATAACAACTTTTAAAAGGGAATTAGATCTTTATTTAGGGAGAACAGGTCTATTAGGCTATGGGGAGCGGGCAGGGCAGTGGGATTGAATCGCTCTTTTCAAAGAGCCGGCACAGACTAGATGGGCCGAATGGCCTCCTTTTGTGCCGTAAAATTCTATGAATCTATGAATCTATGTCTACGGATGATATCGCCCAGGGGGAGAGTGTAGAGGGTGAAGAACAGGGAGCCAAGGACAGAGCCCTAGGAAACGCCGGATGTGACTGTGCGGGGGCTGGAGGAGAAGCCGTTGGAAGAAGAGACAAAATGAAGGCGATGGGAGAGATAGGACCGGAACCATTCAAGGATAGATCCTTGCGGGTTGAGGAGGAAGGAGAGGCGGTGGAGGAGGATACTGTGGTCCACGGTATCGAAGGCAGCGGATAGGTCGAGAAGGACGAGGATGAGAGGGACAGGTTGATCGTGTCAGTGATTAGAGGGGCTAGAAGGTGGAGCTGGGTGGTAAGCAGAGGGGTGGGGATGGGATCTAGGGAGCAGTTGGTGAGCTTCATTGAGGAGATGGTCTCAATGACGGAGGTTGGGGAGATGGGGTCGAAGCTGTGGAAGGAGGGGTGGGTAGGAGATGGGGTATTGGGGGGAGGTGGGGAGGGGGTGGAAGTTGGGGGGACAGTGACCGCAGAGCGGATTCCCTTGATTTTGGTCATGAGGAAATCCAGCATCTCTTCGCAGCGGGAGTTCGAGGAGAGATCTGCGAGGCGAGGCGGGAGGTACGGAGGAGATGGTTGGTGGTGGAGAAGAGAAGTCGGGGATAGTCCTTCGCCTCCAGGATTTTCTTGAGTGTCATCCACATGTATGCGGATGACACCCAACTCTATCTCGCTGCCTCTACCCTCGACTCCAGGATTACTACTGTCCTGATAGACTGTCTATCAGACATCAAGTCCTGGATGAGAGCAAACTTTCTACAGTTGAATATTAACAAGACTGAGGACCTACTGATTGGCTCGCACCTTCACTCATCAGGTGCTGGCAGCATCAAACTCCATGCTTGCTCATTCCAAGCCAGTCAGGAACCTGGTGTCTTGTTCGATCCTCAACTGTCTTTCCTCCGCCATATCCAAGCTATGACTCGCTCTGCCTTCCCTCACCTCCGCAATATTGCCCGACTCTGCCACTACCTTACCCCCAAGGCCACTGAAACCTTCATTCATGCCTTCATTACATCCCAATTCCTCCACAGGCTGCAGATGATCCAGAAATCTGCGGCCCGGGGTCCTCTACCATTCCAAGCTACGTGACCCCACCTCCCCCAACCTCGTCCGACTCATTGGCTCCCCATCATTCAGAGCATCCAATTCAAGATCCTTGTCCTTACATTCTAGAGCCCTCCATGGCCTCGCCCCACCCTACATCCGTGATCTTCTAACCCCTTACCAACCTGCCTGCCCCCTCCGCTCAGGATCTGGCCTGCTCCATGTTCCTCATCCCACCCGCCCTACCATTGGCCTTTAACCACTGCCCCCAACCTCTGGAACTCCATCCCACACGCAGCTGGGTCCTATCGGCAACTCCTAATCCATCCCTCCACCCCCCCCCATCGCCGTCTGAAACAATGACTGTCAGGATGTCATGCTGGCTATTGGAAAAACAGTACAGTAAAAGCCCGTTTATCCGGCACCCTCGGGACCTGGCCAATGCCGGTTAAAACTCGTGCCAGATATTCAGCAGAAAACACACGAAAAAAAGAATTTTTCCAGATAAATCCCAGTTAATCAAATGCGGACTTTTTTTTAGGTGCCGGTTATATGATTGATCGGGCGCCGGATAAACGGGCTTTATAAATGACCATCAAATATTTTGGAAAATGATATTTCATTGTATGAAATGTCATTTACAAAAATATTTAGTGAAATAGATCTTGGTTTCCGGAGTGGTTCCATCAACTCCATTCAGTTTTGAGTTTTAAATTATTTAATTCCATTTATACCTGGAATAGAGGAAAGCTGAGAGTTTGAGGGGTGTGATCTGAGGAGAAATTTTCTATTGATATTGAACTGTTCCAAATACCATTAATTAGAGTTTGAGGAGTTGGGGATTTTCATTGTTGCCTGAATGGAAGTGAATACTGAGCTCTATCCCAATGTGTAATGTAATCCTGTTCCACTTTTGGACCTGGTTATGTATAATTGCTGGTGTGTGTGGCTGGTCAGCTCATTGTTTTGAGTTGCTTTAACTGAGCTTCACCCAAGCATTGTAAGCAGAGCATGGTGTTGGAGGCTGGAGCTTGGTTGCAGGGAGATGCGTAAAAAGCTTTTATTTGAAGTGTGGTCTTTTTCATCTCTGGTATATGCAGGAAGTTTGTCTGATCCGGTTTCACCCAGCCACTGAGGAGGAGGAGGTGACGTACGTCTCGCTGTACTCCTACTTCAACAGTCGTGGACGCTTTGGGGTTGTGGCCAATAATGCCAGACACATCAAGGACCTGTATCTTATTCCACTTGCTGCTAAAGATCCGATTCCCTCCAAATTATTACCTTTTGAGGGTCCAGGTAAGAGCAGATTATTTAGAATGTGAATAAGAAAACAAACCGAGCACATTAACAGACAGCAGCAGATAGCCTCACACAGATACCCTCACACAGATATCCTAACACAGATACACTGTCGATAGATATATCGATATATCGGTTATATCGGTATAATTTTTCATATTGATATACCGATATTGGAAATTTTTATATATCAAAAATTTGGTATATCGGTATTTCAGTATTTCGAGTATATCGAAAATTTGGTATAAATTTGGTTATATCAGTATAATACAAAACTTTTTCAACGTACCTTGTCGCCGGCAAACCTCCTGGGCCTAGAGCACGCATATCGGAATGCGCGCGCACACACCAGAATGCGCACGCACCTCGGAATGCACAGGATAAAAAAAATATGAGCCCACCGATATATCGATATCGGAAAATTTCCATATCAACGGACCCTATCTCACACAAATACCCTCACACAGATACAGCAGATCTGTGCTGTAACACAGGGCTTTGAGTCTGTGACATGACCTTGGTGATGACCTAGATGTTGGTCATCCAGCCACTGTTCATTTTGCTTCGAGAGTGAAATTTCCTTTTGAAGCATTTTCTCTCATCCAGGTCTCCCTACACCACATCCCATCAGGTCTCCCTGCAACACATCCCATGAGCCTGATCGCAAACCTCTGTCAATGCACCTCTGGACCTGGCCAGGGTTGTGGGGGGAGCTGCCCTGTGCGGGTTTATGTCCTCAACATCATGATTCAAGAGCTCAATTAATGGCATTCTCTGGCATATTTACAGGTTCACACCTGGAGACCATTGCACAATTAGCCACGTGCTTGTGCCAACAAGTAAGTTGTGGCTTTTGTTGGATACACAGCAACCAACAAGCAAAGAGTTGATATTGAAGGAGGTTCTGATGTTGATATTGAAGGAGGTTCTGATCTTGCTCAAATCCATAAAACTATTACTAACCGCAGTTAAAATTAGACCAAAAGTCTGAGTCCTAAATTGATATAGATCTTAATGTCATCAAGATTCAGACGGGAAGGGAAGAAATTCTTGAAATCTGTTTGTAAGAGCTGCTGGAATTGTGAAGTGTCCATTAAAGGACCTGAAGGTTTGTAGCTAGCAGCTGCTGCAACAGCACGATTTAGAGGTTTGAGTGAGTCCACTGACTAACGATAAGTCTATGTACTGAGAGGTCACCTTCAGTCCAAGATGAAAGTCCTTTACACTTCATTCTGCGCTACATGTGACTGCTGTGTGCCCACCTCTACAGTATGGAACCTTGTATCCAACTGCATTTTTGTGCTTTTTATGAAGTAATTTTAACATATTTCCACAGAAATGTATTAAAATCCAAAAGTCAGTTGTTAAGCCCCGCAGGTTCTGTAGTAAATCTTTTAAGGATTTTGTTGCTGGTCTCAGTGGATTTTACAAGTTGTTCTTTGCTAAGACTCAGCATTCATCCTTACTTTACATACCACTGTCATAGTCCATCAATGAATGGAGCTCATCAGTCCAAACATGATTACTAACCATATACAATGGAATACATGCCAGCTAGTTTATCTCATAGACAAAATCTTACCTTCCTGAAAATAATTTCATTGTTTTAATTTGAATTATCTTTCAAAAGCAAAATGTAATATTGGCTATTTAAAAATAATTTATTAAATTACTGGCAGCAATACATACAGGATGGGTAATAATAATAATCCTTGCATTTGATATAGCACCTTATCACATCTTCTAGATGTCTCAAAGCGCTTTACAGAATACACTATAAAGTGTAGTGGCTCTGTGTTCCATGGGCAAAACATGGCAGCCAATTGCACACGGCAGTATCCCACACACAGTTGTGGATGAATGACCACATTATTTTTATTACAGTTATTTTTCTGACCCCTGGAAAGCCATCTGCATATTGGCTAACAATCAGGTTCCTAATTGCTGTGAGATAAACAGAGACTTGTGTGTGGATTAAGGAAACTTGCACAAAGTTTTATCTTTATCCGCCCAGGAATCAAACCCAGTTCCTTTCACTTCTGAGGCGAGCCTCTAACCTCTGTACTACAGGACTCTAAGCTTCACCAACCCCCACAGAATGGTGTTAAGAGTAGAGAGAGAGAAACACACCAGGGGAATGGGGATAGAGTAGATTAGAGAAAGTTCGAGGGAATAGGTATAGAGTAGCAAGAGAGTGCAGCAGAATGGGGATAGTAGTCTGGGGAGAGCAAGCACCACAATGGGGAGAGAGAGAATGAGAAAGACTGGGTGAGAGAGAAATACACACACAGCGAGAGAGAATTTGCAAGAGAGATTGAGAGTGAAACAGAGAAGTATAGAGAAAGACAGAGATCAGGGAAATGGAGTTAGAGTAGAGAAACAAAGAGCATTGAGCCTGAGAGGATGTGGGGAAATGAGACTGAGAGAGACTTAGACTCATAGAATTATACAGCATAGAAGGAGGCCATTCGGCCCATTGTGTGAGTGTGCCAGCTCCTTCAAAAGATCTGTCCAAATAAATCCCACTCCCCCATTCTCTCCCCTTAGCCCTGCAAACATGTCCTCCTCAATTGTTTGATAGATAGGTGTGATCATCACAGACTCTTTCAAAGGAGGCACATGCCAAATAAGTCAATTGGAAGCCATGTCTACTTAGCAAAAGGCATTTGGTAAAGACCACATGAGAAGCTCCTTTACAGACTAGGTCAGTGATTCAATTATAAGGTATTATAATTAAGTAACTGGATAAACTTGTATGGGAAGCAAAGCCAAAATGGGGGACAAGGAGGGGCATTAGGTAAATCACCTTGGGTTTACTCTGGGATCACTCACTAGTATTTGTAAATTATCTGAATTTGTAAACTTATTGTATTACTGACACCAAACTGTAGAATTTGTAGAAATTGAGATAGATAAGATGTGAACAAAGTGACCTGAGAGGTTATAATAATCCTTGCATTTGATAAAGCGCTTTCCACATCTTATCAACGTCCCAAAGCGCTTCACAGAATATACTGTAAAGTGAATTGACTGTATATATTTATGGGCTTGGACTGGGCAGTAGCTAATGAAGTTCAGTGCGGATGAATGCAAGATGATGCATACAGGGCATAAAACCAGGAGGAGATATACAGAGAGCAACAAGACTGATCCCCATTGTTAAAGATATGTTATGAGGAATTATGATCTAAACCCTTGATCATTGACTAGAAATCTCAGAGTAAAGCTGTATAAGATTCTACTTAGGAAATAACAAATGAATACCCAAGGCAGCTGGACAGTAGGGAACGGCGATATGGGATTTTTCCGGATATGGATATATCGGTTTGCTCATACCTGCTTAAACCGATCTATCGAGTTTTTATACTGCGCATGCGCGTGCATTCGAAGTGCGCGTGCATTGATGGCGCTCGCCCATTTATGGTGCGCGCTCAGTCGCGGTGCGCGCGCATTGACGGTGCGTCCGCACTGACGATGCGCGCGCAGTCGCGGTGCACGCACATTTCAAAATGCGTGCTCTAGGTCCAGAAAGTTTGTAATGTTGGTGTCAAGGTCTGTTGAATTATACGATGTTGTTTGCTCCCTACCTCCCCCTCTCCTTCTCTCCCTTCTCTCCTCTCTCCTTCTCTCCCTCCCCCTCCACTCTCCCTCTCTCCTCTCCCTCCTCCCTGTCTCCTCTCCCTCCTTTCCCCCTCTCCTTCTCTCCCTCCCTCCCTCCCTCCCTCCCCTCTCTCCTTCTCTCCCTCCCTCCCTCCCTCCCCTCTCTCCTTCTCTCCCTCCCTCCCTCCCCTCTCTCCTTCTCTCCCTCCCCTCTCTCCTTCTCTCCCTCCTTTCCCCTCGCTCCTTCTCTCCCTCCTTTCCCCTCGCTCCTTCTCTCCCTCCCTCTCCTCTCTCCTTCTCTCCCTCCTTTCCCCTCTCCTTCTCTCCCTCCCCCTCCACTCTCCCTCTCCCTCCTCCCTGTCTCCTCTCCCTCCTTTCCCCCTCTCCTTCTCTCCCTCCCTCCCTCCCTCCCCTCTCTCCTTCTCTCCCTCCCTCCCTCCCCTCTCTCCTTCTCTCCCTCCCCTCTCTCCTTCTCTCCCTCCTTTCCCTTCGCTCTTTCTCTCCCTCCTTTCCCCCTCTCCTTCTCTCCCTCCCTCTCTTCTCTCCTTCTCTCCCTCCCTCCCCTCTCTCCTTCTCTCCCTCCCCTCTCTCCTTCTCTCCCTCCCCTCTCTACTTCTCTCCCTCCCTCTTCTCTCTTCCTATCTCCTTCTCTCCCAACGTTCCCCCTCTCCTTCTCTCCCTCCCTCCCCTCTCTCCTTATCTGCCTCCTTTCCCCTCTCTCCTTCTCTCCCTCCCTCCCTCCCTCCCTCCCCTCTCTCCCTCCCTCCCTCCCTCCCTCCCCTCTCTCCTTCTCTCCCTCCTTTCCCCTCGCTCCTTTCCCCCTCTCATTCTCTCCCTCTCTTCCTCTCTCCTTCTCTCCCAACTTTCCCCCTCTCCTTCTCTCCCAACTTTCCTTCTCTCCCTCCATCTCTAAACACAAAATAGAACACACACACACACCAAAAACAAAATCTAGAGATTTATTCTCCTCCATTTCTTGCTTGAAACTAGCATGTAATGTCCACGTGTAAATTACATCTATTACAATAGAAAAGAGAGAGGCGGACAGTCTGACTGTTAGAGTTAGAAGCCAGATTATCACTGCTTCTATGTGTGTGTCTAGTCAGACACACACATAGAAGCAGTGATAATCTGGCTTCTAACTCTCTCACACACAAAAATAACACTTACAGCCACAAAATGCCACTTATTTTTATGTAGTCTGAAGTCTGAATTAATGTCCTTCGCCATTGGCAAGCTCTCCTTTGCTATGCAAAAAGTGACAGCGTTTGTGATACTTTGCCACTTTTTGTCCCCTCTCTGGTACAATGTTCTCCTCTTAAATAAAGCAGGAATTGTTTGAGCTGCACTGGCCCCACTACCTGTCGCTTTCTCCGAAGCGCTGGTTCGACTTCCTGCTGTTGTCGACAATGATTTCGCTCTGAGGGCAGCGTGCTGGGCGGGGTGGTGCTGCTTAATGTGATGTCGCAGGTTGCTCGTGCTCGAATCAGATGTCTTAACCAAGACCTTGCAAACTGTACATCTATACACACCATTACTGACTGCATTGTTTTCAAAGTAGTCCCATACGGGGCTTCTTTTCCCCATGATGAGAAAGGTAAATTTTGAAACTACAATTTTCAGCGATGCGACTTTGTTAAGACGCCACGACTCACGTCGAGTATACACGGTAAAGTGTACGCGCGCATCAGATGTGCGCGCCCGTTAATTGTGCGCGGGCACCGAATGTACGCGCATTCCATTCTCTAGGTCTAGGAGGTTGCAATGCCGGCGACAAGGTAAGCTGGAAAAGATCGCATTACACTGATAATACCAACAATATTGATATATTGCCAGGAACGATATTAAAAATATAACGATGTATATTTTTTAAATCGAATCTCTCGATATAACAGTTTTTTTAGAATCACCATATCGGCATACCGATCTGAAAATCATATCGAGTTTAATCGAAAAACCGATACATCGCCGTTCCCTACTGGACAGAAGGTCAAAGTTTGAGGTTGTGAAGGGCAATTTTAGGATGAACAACAGGAAGTGTTTCTGTCTATAGAAGAGTAATCAGCCGCTGGGATGGGCTATCAGGAAAGCTATTGCTTGTGCTGCTCTTTTATCTGCTCGCTCAAGTCTACGCTGGTGACTTTAGGTGGGATCCACATTATTTGCACATGGTTTTTGCACAAATTATTTGCAGTTTTTGCTGGGTTGTTTGAGCTTGTACTTTGCTTGTAATTGTTTATAAAGTTATTTCCAGAACACGGCATTGAATTTCTTGACAGTGAGGGACGGGCTTACATTCGGCACCAGCTGCTGAAACCATGGCTTAACACACGGCTTCATGTGCACACAGACACACAGCACCTACACACCACACACACACAGCACCCATACACCACACACACACAGCACCCATACACCACACACACACAGCACCCATACACCATTACACACACAGCACCCATACACCACACACACTTCACCCACACAGAAACACAGCACCTACACAGCACCCCCACTCACCACCCTCACACATCCACATCCTCCTACACACACCCTTCCCAACACACACACACTACCCACACCTCAAACACTTCAAACACATGCTCGCCACGTTCAGCAGCATTGGATGGGGACCCAGGACCTGCTCAAAAGACGGTTTCCACTCAGCAGATTCAAGTGATGAAAGTGTGACAGCCAAGAGGGAAATGCAGAATTGCTACGTTCCAAATCAATAATGTAGCGTTAGGGCCAACGTGAAGCGTTTCTGTGAGCGCTGCACTGCTCCGTGTATGAGCTGTTTGTGAGCCCAGGTCTGCAACCAGGCAACGTGTGGGATTGAGGTTTGAATTGTATGAATTAGATTTGTTTCCACTGGAGGTGGGGGAGGGGAGGGCAATGTGGGGGAGATGGTCCTGGTCAGGAACCGGATGTGGGAAAGGAAGGACAGCTGGGGGTCAGACCTGCCACCGAGGTTACGCATTAGTTTGGTAAGTCTGAAGGATAGGATATGGATGATAGTGAACTGAATGATTCCTGTGAATGGAAATCTGCTCACTGACAAGTAGCATCCTGCTGTGCATTACTGACACATTGGCTACTGTCTGAGAGGCACCTGGTGAAGTGGCTGATTGACAGCCATTAACAGACATTGACAGCCATTCTTGCAAACCATTCAGGTAGTGGATTCATTTCACATCTGACCTGAGGTTTCTAAATATGTCACTGATATGCAAATGTACAAATTTTCTTTAAAATATTCCTGCCCTGGTACATTTGGCCATACGGTGACAGTCACAGCAGTATTCCAGTGAATTGCTAACCAGTTTGGATCTCTGCTGCGCTTATCATGAGTTTCAGGAATAGAATCCAACATTGTAAAAATGAAGAGTCTGGTTTGTGAAATGATTGAATCTTTATTCAGCAGTTCTGTGTTTACCACCGTTTAAGGAATCGGGAGTTTGCTCCGCTTTCTGCTGACTGTGAATTGATTAGTGGATTCCTTCACAGTAATAAATTAAATTATGTGCAAACATGTTGGAAGTGCAGCATAACTAGAATTTACCACCTGTCATTTTTTATCAATGCATTTGAGGCTTGTGTGTGGCTCACATGCTTGTGTTTTACTGACTTGAGTTGGCAAAGTGTTGAAATTGGATAAGAGAATGAATGTGGATTAGCCTCACTGACCAGCCTCTGTCTGTTTGTAGGTTTGGAGAAATTGCGTCCCAATGTGATCCTGGGCCTGGTGATCCGGCAGCGAGGGAAACGACGAGAGCCGGAGCTCGAGGACAAACCTGAGGCCACTCCCGGCGAGGAGAAGCGTGGCCACTCAGGACCCCAGGAGGATGGTGACTCCACACGTTACTCTTTCACCTCAGCTCCCAGAGACATCAAAGCCACCAAGCCCAGCACCACACCCCCCGGCTCACCCCCCCACCCAGCACACAGCGAGTCCACCCCCACCCTCAACCCCACCCCCACCCTCACCTCAGCCCCTACCCCAGCTCCAGCCTCAGCCACTCCCCTGCAGCACATCCTACAGACACTGTTTGGCACCAAAAAGTCAGGTGAGCGTGTGACGGAGGCCACTCTCCTGGACCCCATCGTGCAGCAGTTTGGCCGAGTCCAGGAGGAGCCGCCCGCAGAGGACGACGATAACAGACCCTATGACCCCGAGGAGGAGTACAGGCCGGAGGGCGAGGCGGAGGGCGGAGTGTACCAGCCTGAGAAGGTGTACGACTTGGAGGAGGCCTATGATCCAGCGGACGAGACCATCCTGGAGCAGGCCATGGTGGCCCTGCCCCCCGGGGCGGCTCCGGCTCCCAACCCCCATCACCCCCCACCGCCCTCCCTCCTCGAACAGCAGAAAATGCTGGAAACTTTGAATAAACAAATTGAGGAGCAGACGCGGCAGGTGGAGGAGCAGGAGGAGGCTCTGAGGCAGCAGCGGGCCGCGGTCGGGGTCTCCATGGCCTGTTTTTCGGTCTCAGACGCTCTCTTGTCGCCGCCACCCAAACCCCCCGGATTTAAAGCCGAGCTGTTCTCGGGAGCCGAGGTCTCTCAGGTGATCGACCAGCGCAGAGACCCCCGGCAGGCGGGCAGCAGGAGGGTGGGCTCAGCATCCCCTCCCATCACCCTCCCCCCTTGCCCAGAGCAGGCGCTGCCCATCACCGCTCACTGCCCTCAGCCCAGAGAGGAGGGGACGGCCACCATCCCACCCACCCTGGAGCCCTCTCACCCCACACCCCCACTGCTGCCTGAAGCCATGGCTCTGGGGGTTGGCCCGGGTGAGGGGCTGCCCAAGGGGCCACCACCCAAAGTCTTGTTGCCCACCCCAAACCTCCCACCCTTGTTTGCTCCTTCCTACACAGGTGGTCGCTGTACATTCCCTTCCCCCCCCCACATTAGCCCCCCAGACCATTTCCATTCTCCTAATGTGCAGATACGAGGTAATTTCCCCAACTTTCAGCAGCTCAATAGCCAGCAGTTTGCCCAGTTTGGGAGGCAGCCATCAGACTTCCTGACGCACGGGCCTCTCCTGGCCCCTCACCCCCAGGAGCCACCCCTGCTGTTTGGCGGAGGAGGCCCCTCGGCCAGGCTCCATTTCCAGGGCCACCCCCCTGGATCGGGCTTCCAGAACCATCCACCACATCCACTCGCCACTCAAGCCCCTCCTCAACAAGAGGTGCAGCAGTGGGCACTGAACCCTGGCAAACACTTGGCACAAGCATTGGAGGAAGAGACAGCAAGAACTGTCTCATTGCAACCCCAGACAGAGCGGCGAGAAAGCCAGAGAAACAATGCTGATCCCCGGACACAACAGGCGGCTAGGCCTCAGGACCGGCCCAGCGAGCGGGTCGACCCGCGATCCTCTAGCGACAGGTTCCGCAGAGCATCTGACGATAGAAGGAGAGATCGCGACCGAGATTATGGGAAATCCTGGGACAGAGATCGAGAACGGACTTGGAACCGAGAGAGAAACCGGGACCGAGATAGAGAGCGGGACAGAGACAAGGGCAAGAACAGGGAGCGCGAGCGCGATCAGGAAAGGGATCGATACAGAAGAAGAGAGAGGGACAGGTCCAGGAGCAGAGATCACGATAAGGACCGATCTCGAGACAGAGAGAGAGACCGGGACAGAGAGAGAGACCGGGATAGAGAGAGGGACCGGGGCAGAGGAAGGGAACGAGAACGCAGGGAAAGAAGCAAAAGTAAAGAGCCAGAAAAAGACAAACAACCAGAGGGAGAAAAAGAATGTAAAAAAACAGAGGGAGAGAAAGCGGTGAAGACGCCAGAGACTGGAACAGTTGAAAGCAGTGGGTGATGCCCCTCAGACAGTTCTTGTAAAAACAAAAGAAATATTCTAGGAACGTAATAATCTTCAATTTATTTCAAAGATTACGTTACTTGGACTGTTAAACAACTCTGGAAATAATCTAAGTATTATAATAATAATGTGGTCACTCAATCTATGACTGTTTGTGAGACATTGCTGTGCATAATTGGCCGCTGCGTTTCTCCCACAAAACATACAGTCACTACACTTTACATTATATTCTATGAAGCGCTTTGAGACGACATGATAAGGCGCAATATCGAAGGCAAGGATTATTATTTCTGTTTAGCAGATCAAATTGCAAGTTTCAAACTTCAAAGTTTTGAGCTGAGTTTCTATTGGTAGAAACCTGGGAGCTCCTGAGATTCAACTGTTAGTTTTCAATGAGGCTTGTATTCTAATAGCGTGTACAGTAATAATAAGTCCTTTTATACAGCATGTCCAGCCATAAATCTCCACGATTTATTAGCAACATCTCTATTACATACACACTATGGCACTCGCTCCCATCTCCCCTCGCTGTATCTGCACTCAGGCCATCTCCGCTTGCTGTATATTGACTCAGGTCAGTTTTTGTCGACCAATTTGATCAGGGAGAAGTGAGCCCCTTCAGCAACACTGAGATGGTGTCAATAATGAGGCTTGTTCACCTCTGGAGTTGTCGGTATCCAGCGACGGTCAATTCTAATGATCTGTAGCTCTGTCAGGGATTGGCGTCTCTAGTTCTGTCATTTGGTAATCCATTCAATTTCTGACTCAAACCCAGAAATGTGTTTTTGTTTCAAACTGTTTGAAATCGATTTGCGCCAGTTCCGAAGATGACTTTAATGTTCACTGTTCTGTAACAGAAAAGGCTGGAAACGCACTCACCACACAGCTCCTGGCTGCAGTTCAGCTTCTGTTTCAGATTCTCATCTGAGGTTTTGTTATGAATAAATGCAGTTGGTGATTTTCACCTGAGTGAGTGAGTGCCTGTGGTCAGCAAAAAAATCCAATTTTAAATAGATTAGAACAACCCATCAATTCACTGTGTGACTGTTTCATCGCTTTCTAATCTTTACTTTTTTATTATTAAATTTTATAACATTGATAAATCCTTTTGCACTATACAACCATGTGCTAGATTTCACATTGGCCGTGTGTGTGTGTGTGTGTCAATGGGTGATTGATAATGCACGTAATTGGCACTAACATTTATTTCATAATTACTGTTGCCATTTGTGGTGATGCATCTCATCAAGTCATCTTGTCTTTTACATTTTAAGAGCCTTATAAAATCTGAAACTAAATCTGAAATTCAGTAGTTCAGAAAGGATTTGTAATTATCCAGGGAGAAAATCCATGTGATTGCTATAGAGTGAATAATAGCCATCTGAATTATTTTTATAGATTTGTAAAAGTCTGGAAATAATTTCTTGCAAATCTCTGCGCACTTTTGTGTTTCCCGGTCAATTCTGAGGAGCTGCCGTGGACACAATAACCTGATGTGACTCTGGGCATCCTCACATTTCCCAGCAAAGTTCTGTTGTAATGGATTTTTTTACTTGATTTATACTGTACTGTAAACATTTGTCTCATTGGAAAATAATTAAGATTGTTGGTATTTGTGAGTGCAATTTCTGTTTAAGTTTTCATGTTACATGATATGTTGCAAATCCTTTCTGTCCAGCTCCTTCGCTTTTCAGTAAACCTGGGTGTTAGTATTGATGTCAGGCACAGAGGTGATCGTTAAAAGCCATGTCCAACTGCATTTTTAATTCTATAATATTTCTGAACTCTCAGACATTATCACTGTATATTACACAGACATTGCTGAATTTGATTTGCTTATGGGAAAAAGTGGAAATGTACAGGACAATAAAACAATGAACTAAAATATTGCATCATACTCTGAATCCATGTTTCAGCTGCATATTGTTCTGTTGTCAGCTGCTCTCGAACAGACATTTTCCGTGCCTTTCTGATTATAACACAACCAGCATTGCTGCCTCTCGATGAACCAAAGCGATAAATCATCCTTTGGTGTCTGTGTCTGCTGCCAATTATATGAGTTATTCTTTTGAATACAGCGATTAAACATTAGAGCAACTGTCAAATCATACCCATCAATGTCAGTTCATGCTTTGCTAGAACTCCAGAAGTTGTAGTAATTAGTTCCTGTGAAAGCTTTTCTGTTTCACACATTGTTTAAAATATGGAAGATAGATCAGGGCAAGGGAGAGCAGTTTCCAGCCAATAATAAACACTTGGTGCTAAATCAATAACAACTTGTTTAGCACCTTTCACTTGGTATTTGAAATAAAGTTCAAACGGGCAATTGAGGGTTTTGAGATCAGATTGGCCAAAGAGCAATCTTATGGTTTTGTCAAATGAACTGAGGCTGGAAATGTGTGGAAATCTTGGTAAAGAACCAAGAGTTTTGGTTCCGTTTGTTGAGAGATCATCAAAATGCCAAATATTGCTAACTTATTTTGTTAGCTCGAATGAGCAGCCAGAGAAGTTGATACACTCAGTACCAAAGGTGATGAGATATTAATGAAAGAGCAAAATGGCTTCGTTTTTGTCTATGTACAGTTAATGAAAGTTAATCCAGGACTTGAGGGTTTGACAGGGATTTGTCTAAGATTGGGGAATGGAGGGGGAAAATAAAGTTGAGTATCATCCACATCCAAATAGAAGAGAACGCTCACAGCAGGAAATCACAAAGGGTGATGAGGACAATTGTGAAGTTTAATAGATTCTCTATAGAATTAACACCAAATACGCATCACAATTTCACCTGTTAGTTTAATTTGCTTTTTATTTCGTTCACAATTTTAAATGAAGAGTTTAGCTGCCTAAATTGTTTTATGATTCTAAAGATGCGGTGAGTTGGGAGTAAGTATCTTATCAGGCTTCTGAGAGTTCCTGTCTCAAGCCAGCAGAGCTGCACGGCTCACAGAGGACTGAAAATATAGCTTACACTTTGTCTTTTGACAAAAGTCTGTGATGAACAGTATTTCAAATGGCCTGATCATAATACATTTTATTAGGGTTTATAAAAAGGAATATTTGTGGGGTTAAGCTTTCCACGACTTTGTTAGAAATGATCGAGAGAGAGGCAGACTTCAGGAAAGGTGTTGCGATTCACTGGCTGCAGCAAAGGTATAGATTCCATAATTTATTTCATTTATTTCTTCAAAATTTCCAGAGGAAATCTCCCAGCAGCATTCCAACAAGTGAGCAACAAATTCCACCTCAAACAAGGGAATGTGTAATGTAGGTTTGAGCAGTTTATCTGTCAGGGCCAGTCCTAGAGCTCAGTCTTCACCTGTTTGCTGAGAATTTGGTTGTAGTTTTTCTGTGGTTGTGGTTTGTATGTTAAGAGCCTGGAATATTCTGTGAGCAGTAGCTCCCAATAACACGTCACATCCTCCATGCGCAGGTGGTCAGTGATGAAGCGCTGCCCCCTATAGAGAAACAACATTAGTGAAATATAACAGTAAACTGCAGATCACTCTGAGGGAAAAGGGTTCAGTGACAACAACAACAACTTTGATTTATATAGAGGCTTGCATGCTAAGGTGTCTCAGAGGGCTTCAAAATAACAGATCCCGGGGCTGAGCCGGGGGAGGGGGAAAGGTGACCGAAGATGGTCAAAAAGAAAGGTCTTTAGTGGAGACCTGAAACTAGGAAGAGGGGGCGAGGCGAAGGGAGTGAGGAAGGGAGTTCCAGAGTTTCGGGGCTTAGTGGCTGAAGGCACGGCCGCCGATGGTGGAGCGGAGGATTCGGGGACAAGCAGGAAACCAGAACCGGAGGAGCAAAGGCAACGGGTGCTGTTTTGTGAAGAGAGGTCAGAGCGGTAGGGGGAGCAGAGGAGTGGAGAGATTTGAAAACAAGGGTGAGGATCTTGAAATCGATCTTCTCCGGGACAGGGAGCCAGTGAAGTCTGGCAAGGACTGGGGTAATGGGGAAGCGAAGTTTGGTGCGGGTGAGAATGTGGGCGCAGAGTTCTGCATGAGCTGCATTTTATGGATTGTGGTGGAGGGGAGACCAGCGAGGAGGGCATTTGAGTAGCGCAGCCGAGAGGTGACAAATGCATGGACCAGGGTTTCGGCGGCTTTTGGGGTGAGATATTGGTGGAGATGGGCGGTAAGGGACCAGTTGGGGGTCAACCCTGACGACAAGGTTGCCTACGGGTTCGGAGAGTTTTAGGGGCAGGTCAGGTAGGTGGAGGAAGTGAGAGCAATGTGATTGAAGATGTTGACGGGAGCCAAAAGAATATGGCTTCCATCTTGACAACATTCAGCTGCAGGAAACTCATGTCTGACAGACAGAACATCAGGGGACTGGGGGAGGGTCGCAAAGTGAGGTGGAGAAATAGAATTGGGTGTCAAGCGCGTACATGTAGAAGTGTACCCTGTGTCTGCTGATGACATCACCAAGAGGGAGCATGTAGATGAGGAAGAGAAGGGTACCAAGGATGGAGGGAAGTAACTGGGTGAGACGGGGAGGAAACGCTGTTTGTGGAGATGTACTGCTGGCAGTTTGTGAGGTAGGACGCGAACCAGGCAAGTGCAGTCCCACTGAGGTGGATGACAGAGGTAAGGCGGTGGAGGAGGATGGTGTGATAGACTGTGACGAAACCGCCGGTGAGGTCCAGGACAAGGAGACAGAGGAAGCCATGGTCACAGAGAGAAAGGACATTGTTTGAGACTTTCACAAGCACAGTCTCTGTACTGTGGGCAGGGCGGAAACTGGACTGGAGTGATTTGAAAAGGGAATGGGAGGAGAGGTGGGTGAAAACAGCACGTTCGAGTGCTTTGGCAAGGAAGGGCAGGTTTGAAATAGGGCGGTAGTGGCTAGGATTTGAGGGATCTAGGGAAGGATTTTTGAGGAGTGGGGTGATGACAGCAGTTTTGAGGAGGGCAGGGACTGATCCTGTGGAGAGGGACTGGTTTATGATGTAAGCCAGCAATGGGCAGAGGACAGTAAGTTGGTGGGAAGTGGGTTGAGGCAGCAGATGGTGGGCTTTATTGAGGTGATGGTGGGTAAGAGGGACAAGTTATAGTTAGGCACAGGTCCTCCCAGACAGACCATAAGGAGTTGCTGTGCTGGGCTCTCTCACTCGTATGCCTCACAGAAGTTGTGGTCTGTTGGAAGGCTGTGCTGTGGTCAACAGTTTATCTGATCAATGTTACATTGTAAGTAACTGCTGTCGGTATTGTAGAGCAGTGGTTCCCAACCTCAGGTCCTAATCTGGGGTTTCTCAAGGGAGTTGTGAAGGATCATCAGAATTTTTTTGTGTTTTTATAATGCTGAAAAGTGCCCGAGGCGACACTGCCGACCAATTTGATGAAAGATCGTAGATACGAGTTGCGCTGAGTCCACAAAAGAGATGGAGACGTCATCTTGGCTGAGCTTCGCTTCAGTCGCGATGTCGCCCTAAGAGTCGGGAGGACCTGTTGGTGGCCAATTTAGGGTCACAGCAAAAAAAGGTGGGGAACCACTGGTCTAGAGTGTGACGTGTTTAGTCCCTTATTAACATTCTGAACAGGAAGCAGCTGGGACACTGACAGCATTGCGACTTAAGGCTACAAGGTAAGCGAGGATCGAGTTGTCAGGAGTTTAAGTGATTTATCAGGTCTTTGTGAAGATGCGCTCACTCACCTCTCAGCGATCAATGCAGCAATCTCATCATTCTCCTGCACAAACTGTAGCAGCTCTCTGCAAACACAAACACAGGTCAGACATGAGAGAAGTTGTCACATGTCCTGTGAAGCTCTCATTCTAGGTCCGTGCATAGTTTGGAGTACTATGTGTCATTGGTTAGAGAACTCGCAAGCAAGATTTGGGTTTGGGTTTAATTCCCAGCAGGGCGAAATTTTGGGCTAGTTTCCTTTACTCCACACAACTCTATTAACTAACAAGTAGGAACCTGGTTGTCAGTTGAATAGTAGATCACTTTTCCGGGGATAAAATAATAATTTGGTCACTCAATCCACGGTTGTTTGTGGGACGCTGCTGTGCGCAATTCACTGTCATATTTCAACCACAAAACATAGACAATTTACTTTACATTCTGTGAAACATGAAAAGCGCTACATCATTGCTTTAATAATGATGCCATCGTGCCGCTGCCCCCTCCCCAAGGCCACCACCACCACCACTGGGAAATTCGACTGAAATCCCTGCATTGTTCACTATTCAGTGGACATTATAAGGCTGATATACCCAGCAAAACACACTTACAGTTGTAAACTACACAATGCTCACTGTCAGATGTGCAGGATCAGGGAGTTAGCAACATTTTACCATAATGCAGAGCACTTCATGCAAAAAGTCACTTTGAAGAGAAGACTTTGCAGAGTCCTGAAGCTCAGTGGTTACAGCACTTGCCTTGCAAGTCAGAGACCTACATTTGATTCCAGGCAGGTCAGGGCCAAACCTTGGTAAATTTCCTTACTCCACAAGCCTAATAATAATCCCTACAAAGAAAAACAATAATTTGGTCACTCAATCCACCACTGTTTGTGGGATGCTGCTGTGCACAATTGGCTCCCGCATTTCATCCACAAATGTACACTTTTCAGCATAATCTGTGAATCACTTTGAGGGTCTGGAAGACGTGAAAAGCGCTTTATCAAATGCAAAGATTATTATTATATTTCAACTCCCATCAGTTTACGGAGTTCAGTTCAAACATTTTTTGATTAAAGATTGTAAACATCTTTGCAATCGAGGCTGTGGCTTACCGCACGTCAGACATGTCCTGGCTGACCGGGATGTAGTGAACCCAAGGCTTCAGTTGGGGGTAGAAAAACTCCAACCACTCACTTCCCACGTGGAAAACCACTGATTTGCACAAAAAGAGATGCTTGAATCGAAAACTGGCCGCCACACCTCGGAAGTTAAAGAGGTACCTAACCAACAAAACCAGATACACCATCACCCCACAGTCTCAGTCCTTTACTTCCAGCTCTACCCAGAGCACTATGGGTCAAATATGTTTTGATGTGTGTTTTATATGATTTGTGTGATTTCCTGAATGAAACCCACCACCTGCTCCCTCCCTCCCACCCCTTCCCCTCTCCTGATCTCTCAGCTCCATCTCCTTGACCCGCTGCTAACAGACATCACCAACTCTGTTTCCATTTGCTTCCAAACAACTGTCATCAAACCCTCTCCTAAAAAAAGTCTCCTTCGACTTTTCCTGTTTTCTAAATACATCTCCAACCCAGCTTTCCTCTTCCTAGGCACTGGAATGAGTCACTGCTTCTCTTCCCTGCACAAGATCCAGAGGAGATTGTGAACAGGAATCAGTGAGGATATTGATAACAATGCGACTTAAGGGTTTAGTTTATTAAGAGGCCAAATCTCAAATGACATTCTCTCCACCTGTGGCTCTCAGCCAACTCTTTTGCTCTTCGTTACCATTCCTCTAATCTCTACCTTCATGGCTGTCCCTGGCTGGTTTTATTCTTACCTATCCCACCCTCTACACTTTACAGCTGCAATAGCTTCTCCTGCCTCACACTGTGGTGTTCCACAGTCTCTAACCTCATATATACGGGAGTCTGCTCAGCAATGTTCAGAGCTGCCAACCTTTTTGAACAAAAAAAGTACTCCTGAAAGCTAAAAACAGTATTTTGTAGTAAAAAACAGTATTTTCCCCAGAACCTACAGCGTACAGCACTTGGACCCAGATGCGATGCTGCAATTAACCAATGACAGCACATCTCTTTTAGGATTAAGGTAAATACAGTTAACATGCATTTATTCCCTGTGTGTCTCTATCTCTGTGTAAGTCCGTCAGACAGCCCCCACCCACCCCAGTATTTACCCCTCCTCCCGTGTGTCTCTAACTCTGTGTAAGAGTTAGAGACACACGTCAGACAGCCCCCCCAGCCCACCGTGTTACCCCCGCTCCGTCTCTCTCTCTCTCTGTAGGACACCCTGTCTGATGGCTGCAGATCCTGGCCCAAACTGACTCCCCCTGTCCCCAGGTATGTCTTATGTGTTTTTTCTGTGTTTACCATAGGGCCCTGTGTGTATAGAATGCATGTGCCCACGTACTGAGCTTTTTGTCGGATCAAAAAACGTATTTTACCAAGAAAAATCGTACTGCCGTATTTACTTTAATTTACGGCAAAAACGTACTGGTTGGCAGCTCTGAATGTGGCTGCGAGGTCACATCCTTGGTGCTCAATTGCAGGACCTCTTTGCCTTTAAAGATTTGCCTTGAATAACCCGCGCTGACTATCCTTTGTTAAGCGACATCTTTCTAATTGAAGATCTTGTCACGGATTATAGTCTCTAGAAGTTTCCCCATTACTGATGACTGGCCTGCAGTTCCCAAGTTTGTCCTTTTGCCCCTTTGTGTACAGGGGAGTAATGTTAGCAACCTTCCAGTCATCTGGCACCAGCCCTGTGTCCAAGGAAGATTAAAAGATTGTGGCCAGAATCTCTGCCATTTGTACCCGTACTTCCCTTAGTAACCAAGGATGCATACTTTAAATCCCACATCCATGTCTTGAACCATTCAGCTTTTCCCACTATCTCCACAAAACTGCTTCCATCATTGCCTCTCCCCTCAGGCCGCCAAGACCCTTATCCACACTTTCATTGAGTCCAAGCTTGATTATCTGTTCACAGGACTCCCAAAATCTTTCATTCAGGACACTGCAGCTCATGTCCCCTCCCACACCAAGCTCCTCAAGTCCATCAGCCCCATTCTCGTCCGGCTCTGCTGCCTCACCAGCCTCCAGAAGATCGATTTCAAGATCCTCATCCTCAATTTTAAATCTCTTCACGGTCTTGCCACACATTTGGGAGCATCTGAAACCCCACCAGCTCACCTGCTCCCTCCACTCGCTAGGCACCCCTGCTCCAACCTCAGCAACGGCAGTTAGACCTTCAGTCTTTCCACCGACAACCCATTTGAACTCCATTCTAGAGTCCCTTCACCTCATCCCTGCCCTCGCCTCCTTCCCAGGTCTGTCTCAAGACCTTCCTCTTTGACTGAGCCTTCTCATCCCCAATGGCCCCCACCCTCCTGAATTCTTCCTCCAGCTGGAAGAATGAGGCATTAATACACAGGCAGGTGGGGTCCGTATAACCACCTACTTATACTTGCAGTGATCCACCAGGGGAATCTCTTGAGCCGGTGTCTTTCCCAAAGTGTCCTGTGAACAACCAAAATAATCATAAATCAACATCTTAAAATCCCCAATTCTGCATCACTTGCAGCTTAGACAGAGTAATGCTCCCTCTCCTCTGTATTCATTCACTTTTACCTCACCACACCAAGTACCCTAGCCTCTCTGACTGAGATTCATAATGTAATGATTTTTTTACTCAGGTAACTATATCCTGCAGCCTCGTGCCCACCGACCCCTGATCAGTAGCTCCAGGCATCAAGCAGCATTATTATAGTCAGGAGAAAGTGGAGCATTAGCCCAGCAGCCCTTGTCTTGGCCTCACCTTCTCAGACTTCCATGCCTGGTTCTTTGTGTACTCAGCGTCCACCAGGGTCGGCTCTGTGCGTGACAGCAACACTAGCGGGTCTCGCTCTGAACTGGTCCTGCATCAAACACACCTCTCATTCAATCATTACAACACAACACAACAAAGCACCCAATGCCACAGCACAACAGCAACTTGCATTTACACAGCGCCTTTACATCTCTGAGGGCTTCATAGTAATGGAGTCTGACAGCAAACCGGGGATCAGGAAATGGGGAGGTGACAGTCAAAAAGATGGGATTTGAAGGAGGGAAGGAGGGGGCAAGTGGAGGGATCGAATTCAAGAGTTTTAGGGTGTAGCCTTCAGCCACTCCACCCCCAATCTCTGGAGTCCATCCCGCAGTCCCTCTGCTTCGCCCCCTCTCTGGCCTCCTTCAAGTCCCGCCTCAAGACTCTCCTTTTCAACAGTCCCATCGGTCACCCCAAATCCCCCCCATTTCCACCACCCTCCCTATCCGCGACCCCAGCTCAGGTTTGAAACAATGACTGTCCAGCGCCTTGGGACGTCCTCTTGATGTGAAAGGCGCTGTACAGGTGTGATTTTGTTGTTGTTGTTGTCATTGTAGTGGCTGAAAACATGGCTACCAATAGTGGAGCAGAGAGGGCAAGGGACAAACAGGAGGCCAGAGCCTGCTGAGCAGAGGCAGCGGGTGATGGGGTGCAGGTGCGAGAGAATTAAGTTATTTGAAAATGATTGCAAAGATCTTGAAGTTGATCCATTCAGTGATTGGGGGCCATTGCAGCCAATGATTAGTGTGATAGGGAAACAGAGTTTCATGCAGGTGAGTATATATCTTCTGTCAACATTCAGCTGAAGGACATTTGTGCTCATCCAGGCCTTGATGTCAGTCAAACAAACGGGCAGGACATCAGTGACTGGGGTCACAACTGCAGACGGAGAAGTAAATTTGTGCGTCATCCACATACACGTGGCATCCATGTCTGTGGATGACACTGCAGAGATGGAGCACATAGGAAAGGAAGGGGACCAAGGAAGGAGCCTTGGGGTACCCTACAGGTGACTGTGTGGGAGGAAAGCCATTTGCTGAGATGTATTGCCGGCGATTAGTTAAGTAGGACTCGTACCATGAGAGTTCAGTCCCACTGAGCGAGTGGAGGAGTATCATATGCTCAACTGCTTGGAAGGCAGTGAAGAGGTCCAGGAGGGAGAAGACAGGGAGAACCCTGGTCCCAGATAAGAATCAAAGTCATCTGTTACTTTGACGAGTGCTGTCTCTCTGCTGTGGGCTATATGGAAACCGAACTGCAGGGGCTCGAGCAGCGAGTGGAGGGTGAGGTGTGAGGGAAGTCGGTTTACAACAAAGCGTTTCAGGGCATTGGCCAGAAGGGCAGGTTTGAGATGGGACTTATGTAATGGTATCATGTCTTCGAGATGTCTCAAAACATTCCTTAATATACTGTGAAGTGTATTGACTGTGTATTTGTGGGAAAAACTATAATTATAAACAATCAACGTAGAATGAGTGTGGGAATGTAACTCCCAGCTCAGTCACTCACACTCCTGGCTCTGACTAAGAATTTCTGTGCTCAAGATCCACATTAGGTGTTGAACTTAAAGTCTGGGCCTAATGTGAGCCCGACACTGGGGAACAGTTGGGCAGGTCTGACCTGCACTGTGGGGTCTGGTTGAGGAAAATAATCAATTTGTGCTGTAAACTGGTCACTCACCTGGATCCTCTGAAAAAACCTTTGGAAACTTTCTTGTCCCATGGCCACATTTCAGCAGATCTACCAGAGAGAAAACAGAGACAACAACAACAAATTCCATTGATTGTTAGCCTTTCATGTCAAACATACTTTTGTTATATATCACAGCAAAACACATACAGCATACAGCACGGGAGAGCGAGCTTCAATGGGACAAACGTCTTTTCATAACATTGCCCCCATTCCCAGTCTTTACAATCTCTCCTGTTAATCAGTCAGTTGGGGGTGGGAGGCAGGGGTTCACAAGTCACAGTCTAAGTTATAGTAAAACTTCGATAACCTGGCCCAGTACGGGCCACTCACTTTCTGGATTTTGGAGTTTGCCGGTGTTTAAAAACCTACAGTATATCACGGTGTACGAGTCGACCTGCCGTATAAGTCAACTTAAATTTTTCAGTTCAAAAATACATGTTTAGGCCAATACTCACAGTTGACCCTACACCGAGGGCTCGAGCAGGCGATTCGGGCTGTGTTGCAGCAAATTATTGTGGCTTGTGACACAGCACAGAGAAAACCTTCAAACTGTTCTAGTCTATTTTTCAGAAAACCTACCGTGTACTGTGCTCAGGAATATGACCAACACAGACGTTTAGATAGTGGTTACCTACTGTACTTTGAAAGTCAGCGTGTGGGAACAGAGCAAAGAGAGCCTGGCAGCGTGCAAGCTTGTGAGTGAGCTGGCCAGGCAGGCAGCGAGAGAGCGAGGTAGGTTGGCTGCGAGTGAGATCAGCAGCGAGTGAATGAGCCTGGCAGACAGTCAGGGAGCAATTGAGTGAGCGAGTTTTACATCCGGTGTATAAGTCGACCACAATTTTTTGGAAGATTAAAGATTCAAGCTTGAAAGGTCGACTTGTACACTGTGATATAAGGCACCTAGAAATGCGTGGGGAAGCCCCGCCCCATACACCACGTGCTTTAAACACAGCCCTGAAGCCGAGCTCCACCCCCAGCGCCGGGTGACAGAGCGGTGATACCGACAACTACAAGCAACTGTTCCCAATGTCGGGAGATTTGCCGGACATCAGAAACAAAATGTAATACTGTTTGCATTTTTAAATCTTGCCAGTTTTACCTGCCGACTTTTGGAATGTCAGATTATGGAGGTTTTACTGTAATTCAATGCTGATGATTTCACTCACAATTGTAATTCTTTCCTCATGAGGTCCCAGCGCCCGAGGCCAGTGGGGTAAATGGGCCAGACAGCCGGCCCACCCTCCCAGAATGTCCACGCTGGATACATGATGTCATGGTAATCTGCATTCTGTGACACAAAGACCCATGTTTATCGTCAATAGGATCCGTCACCTCCGCCAATCATACGACACCTCCCCTGACCACTAATGGATCCACCGTTGGAAAATGCAACTAATGAGTGACATCCCACTCCCCCCCCCCCAACTCCCGTCTTCCTGACACTCCTCCCCTTTTTTACTCCCTCGCGCTCGCCCTCTGTCCTCACATCAGCAATAACACAGTGAACCTGAAATTTGCTCAGTGATTGTAATTTTGTTGCTGCTGTTGTCACCATTAACCTTACTTTGCTGAATGACAATACGGGTCTGGTGGTCTGCAGCCAGCCTGGGACCTGGGGATAGTCTCTCACGTTCAGCACAAACTCCACGTCAGGAAGTTTGGAGATTATGTCCAGGATGAAGTGCTCAACTCCACTGCACCTAAATCAGAACAGGAATAACCATGAAGAGTTAGAGGCCAACAGCCAAAGCTACTGAAGGATCCAATAATACAATACAAAAGAGAATTACAAAATGCCCTTGGTCAAAAGGGAAATTGACTAAATAACAACTTGCATTTGTATAGCGCCCTTCAAGCAGGATATTTATTTGAGCACCAAACCTCCCCCACTCTAGCTTCCGAGCAACAGTGTGACAGGATTTGACAGGTCCTCCTAACATGAAAGGCAGTGTTAATGTGAAGTTGCAATTCACAGAACAGATTAAAAGACACCAATATGATGGGTTTATAAGTCGTTTTGTGGAATGTTAGAGACAGTTAGTAGCACAGAGACTGTAAAGCAGCTGTGACTGGTTTAAGTCCAACACAACTCTCTACATGTTAAGCATTTGTGTCTGTCCCCCCTCAGCCCCAAAGGACTGACAGTATGAGCTGGTCTGTGCCCAAGCCCCTCTCACCTGGCTGGAAACATACAGTCCTCTTGACGATACAACTGTTTGTTTATGATCTGGTAGTGAGTCCCCAAACCTCGACTGACAGTCTCCATCAGGATCTCCCGAGAGATTCCCTGTCTAAAGCGTGAAAGGTCATCGTCCAGGACACTGAGCAAGAGAAACACATCAAAAGGACTTGAGTCAAGTCGAGGGAGCAGGGCTACTTTTCCCAGTACCTGGTGTCGGCATCACCATCTCCACAGTGACAATCGTTAGTCAAAGTCACAAGTAGTTGTGGTTATTCACAATTACCTACAATTCTAAGGATCAATGTGAGGCCACCGACAGATTATTCTCATGAGTCTGGTAACAGTGATCACAAAACAATATTTTGAAACGACACATTGTTTTAATCTGCTGTGGCATTGCACTGACACAGATCAACAAAAACAAAATTATATTTGTAGACCACCTTTCACATCGGCAGCTGAAGGCACGGTCGAAGAGACCATCCTTGAAGAAGGCAAGGGGGGGAGCGAGGCGAAGGAACTGTGGGTTGGATTTCCAAAGTTTAGGGGCAGAGAGGCTGAAAGCCTGGCCACCGATGGCAGGGTGAGTCGGGCAACAGACTCCCGTCTGTTAAACAGAGAGAGCAGACAGTGGGTGAGCAGGTCAGAGAGGTAGGAGGGGGCAAGGCCATGGAGGGCCTTGAAGGTGGCAACAAGAATCTTGAATTCGGTCTGAGGGAAGCCAGTGGAGCCGGGTGAGGTTGAGTGATGGGGTCACGGAGCCTGGTGGACACGAGCTGCAGTTTTGGATGATCTGCAGTTTATGGAGGGAAGAGTTGGGGAGGCTGACAAGAAGGGAGTTGCCATAGTTGAGCCCAGAGGAGGCAAACACGTGTGTAAGGGTTTCAGCAGCTTGAGGGGTGAAGCAGTGGAGGAGACAGGCAATGCTGCAGAGGTGGAGGCAGTGCTGGTCATAGCATGCATATAGTAATAATTCTTGAATTTGAAAGCGCTTCACAGAATATATTGTAAAATGAATTGACTGTATATTTATGGGTGAAACACAGCAGCCAATTTCATAAAGCATTGTCATGGATTGAAATGACCAATTTATTATTATTTGTGTTTTTGAGGGATTATTATTAGGCGTGGTGGAGTAAACTTGCCCAAACTGACCTGCCGGGAATCGACCTCAGGTCATTCGCTTGTAAGGCGAGTGCTCTAACCTCTCAACTACAGGACTCCACATGGAGGAGAAAGAACATTTCAGGGTCAGCCAGGTTCCTGACTGGCTTCTTAGATGTCCGTGGATGCTGCCACTGACTGAGGTGCGGAGACGTTGGCGCCAGTCAATCGGGGGACCTGGTTTTGTTAACATTCAGTTGTCTGCCATCGAAGACTTGATGTCTGACTGTAATCCTGGAATTGAGGGTGGAGGCAGAGATAAGAGTTGGGTGTCATTCTGTGGAGTCCTGTAGCTCAGTGGTTAGAGCACTCGCCTTACAAGCGTGAGACCTGTGTTCGAGCTTCCTTACTCCACACATCTAATAATAATGCCTCAAAAAAAAACAATAATAAAATTGGTCAGATCAATCCATGACTGTTTGTGGGTCAATGCTGTAAGCAACTCCCTGCTGCGTTTCACCCCCACAAAAATACAGGCAACTCACTTTACAGTATATTCTATGAAGCGCTTTGAGATGTCTAGAAGATGTGAAAAGCACTACATCAAATGCAAGGATTATTATTATTTTTTAATGTTTCCACTTATATGTGGGAATTTACCCCATGTCTGCGGTTGATGCTACCAAAGGGGAGAAGGTAGAGGTTGAAGAGGAGAGGACCAAGGAGAGAGCCTTGAGAAACACAGCACAAGATAGTACGGGGGCTGGAGAGAAACTGTTGGGAGGAGATAGTGTGAGAGCTAGGACCTGAACTAGTTAAGGGCAGAACCTTGAAGGTTGAGGTGAGAGGAGAGGTGGTGGAGAAGAATCCTTGGATTCTTCTCCAGAGTAGTCCATGGTGTCAAAAGATCAGTGAATAAAGCAACGCATTAACTTGATGCATTGTATCTGACACACACTTATCTTAAAACCCCACTTTACCCCCGGTGACAGCTGCAGTTGTGCTGGAGACAGGGTTGATACAATTGCAGAGCTGCTGTGATCTTGTCTCTGTATTTCTGCCATGTTCCACCTGAAGAGAAAGAGAAAGTTCGGTGCACTTTCAGGTAACACAGAATTCAATTTCCAAACACTCAATGAACCCATTTACTCTGCGCTTGTTTGCTAAGGTAACAGATTGGCCAGTGATATATTGCAGTATAAAGTGTGCAGATTTATGTGGTGGCAGCTGCTGTGGTGGGGAATGTTTTTTCCTGTGACTGAAGTCAGATCTCTCCCTTGTCAAAGAAGCTGTGGATTGACTTGAAACTGCCACCCCTCGTTATACGTTTTTCTCGCCTCATGAAAAGTGAGTTTTGTGGCAATGCCTGGAGTCTGACAGCATCCAATCTAATATTACAAATGTTCCTATTATTTGCCAGGATTATTATATTTCTCAGTGAATTGCTCCAGTGACAGCTGCAGCTTCAGGGTGTGAACACACGGGGGAGGGGGGGGGGGCTGTTGTACCTGAGCCGCTCCCGCCGCCAGGGTTCACACTGACCATCAACAGGAGCCCCGACACCAACCGCCATCTTCCCAGCATCGCGCCTGCGCACAGCAGCTTCCCGACACACAGCGCGCCTGCGCAATCCATAGCTCTGTGCTCGACACAGGAGTCAGGCCACCGCGCATGCGCATAAGGACCCTGATCAAGTTACCCAAGAAAATAAAAAAAATTACAATAACAATAATCCTGGCATTTGATGTAACGCCTTTCACATCTTCTAGACGTCTCAAAGCGCTTCACAGAATATACTGTAAAGTGAATTGACTAAATTTATGGGCGAAACGCAGCAGCCAATTGCGCACAGCGGCGTCCCCACAAACAGTCGTAATATAATCATTGTGACTGAAACTGGGCATTGTGAACAGCCCAGAGCCAAAGGAAAGCGTTGCTGCACAGAGAGAGTTGTTTTTGCCCAATCAGGTGCCCGACTCGTGGAGTTTCCAAACCCAATTGAGAATTCCCCACGTCCCATGTACAACATCCCATAGATAGATTGTTGGAATGGAATTCTCTCTCTCTCTCTCTGGAGGGACGCATCTGGCTTACAACAACTTGCATTTATACATCACCCTCCGCCCCTGGCGGAGTCTCAAAGCACTTCACAATGGCGGAGCCCGAGGCTGAGCCGGGGGGACGGGAGAGAGAAAGAAAGGTGCAGTCGAAGAGAAACAATAAGTGAGGTCGAAAAGATAGGTCTTCAGGCGCAACCTGAAAATGGGAAAGAAGGGGATGAGGCAAAGGAGTTGAGGGAGTTCCAAATGTTCGGGGTGTAGTGGCTGAAAGCATGGCCATAAATATTGAGTGGAGGATTTGGCAAGGTAGGGGAATGAAGAGATTTAAACACAAGAGTGAGGATCTTCACGTCAATCCTCTCTGTGACAGGGAGCCAGTGGAGTTTGACAAGGGTATTATTGATTACTGTGTGCAATTGGCTACCATGTTTCTCCCATAAAATATACAATTGATTCACTTTATAGTATATTCTTGACACGTCTAGAAGACGTGAAAAGCGCTATGTTAAATTCAAGGATTATATTATGAAGTTTGGTTCGGGTGAGTTTTGGATGAGCTGAATTTTGTGAATGGTAGAGGGAGAGCGGGGGACAGTGGGCGTTGGAGTAGTTCACCTGAGAGGTGACAAAGGCATGGACCAGGGTTTCATCATGCTCACCTAATTCTGCAAAATATTAGAAAGCTGATAGGCAAGAGCTGAGGCTTTGGGATCCTTGAGAGAGAGAGAGAGAGAGAGAGAGAGAGAGAGAAAGGGGATGCAACCGTTTCAGAATAGATTTTATTATTAAAGCTAGTAAAGTAAAAGCTTACCAACCGGCACACTCAACCAACCGGTATCTCCCAATACAAGTAAAATTTGAGTATATGTGGTTTTCCCCGTGCGTATACTCACTTTGCGCATGTGCACTTATTAAACTTACCGAACGCAATTTTACAGAGTGCTGTGTTTTCCAAGAACATAACCCCCGCGTTCAGCAAGGGTTGGCTGAACTATTTATATATTGCTTTATTGGTAAGTATCAATACAATAATCTGTTATTAATATGGTATGTTTTAAAATAAGTTAATTTTTTTGTGTAGCATTTTCAGCAATTTGCCGCTCAAATATCCAGCATATTTGATTAACCGGCATCGGTCAGGTCCCGAGGGTGCTTGATAACAAACCTTTTACTGTATTTCTAAATCCAGAGAACTCCTGCACATGCTCAAATATTTCTCATATTAAAAGCCACACTTACTTGTTAAGTGCAGTTCAACAACTTCTATTTATACAGCACAAGATGTTTCAGATCATTTTACAATAAAGGGGAGTTGAGGAAGGGAGGATGTAGGCACAGCTGAAGAGATAAGTTTGTAGGCAGGATTTCAAATAGATAGAAAGGGGTGAGCCAGACAGACAGACAAACAGTGAGACTGAAACAGACTGAAACAGTTCCAAAGGCCATTGACTGAGACTTGAAGGAACAAGGAATGTGCAGCAGGCCCAAACTGACCGAATGCCAGGGGCAGAGTGAGTAAGATCATACAGATAGGGAGGGCATCAAGGGATTTAGTGTGGGTGCAGCCCTTGAAGTCGAGTGGCCTAGGTTTTATAGCTAAAACCATACAAAGCCACTCAGTCCATTGTGTGCCTCGCAATGACTCAGGCGATGGTCATGCTGCATTGACCATTAATTCACTTTTTACAACTAAATTCATGGTCTTATTTGTGCAAATTTATGAATCCAAAAAGAAACACTTTCTTCTCTGGTATGATAATATTTTTACAACTGATTGAAATCCATTTTAGAGCTTGTGCTATCCACATTGGCCCACAGTTAAAGAACAACCTTTAAGAAATTGCTGGAACAAGAATCAGTGAATCAGTTTCATTCCTGAGCTGTGGCCGGATTGAAACGTTTGGCCGCAACTCCTTAAAAAGTCAGATCCCAAAGTCAGATCACCTGTCTGTCACAGTGAGCACTGATCCAGACCCCGGTCTGTTTTGGTCAAGCACTGAGTAACAATGAAGCAGGTCTTCATCCCAGCCCAAGGTGAAAGTGATATGTTGAGAAAGGTTTACCATTTCCAATACATCACTACACCGTGCTAGCAAGTCTGTCTGACTCATAAATATCCAAATATGAATCAATCATTCGTAGTCTCTTTAAATCCAGGCCAGACATAGCCTCCTCCATCAGGCTGGACCAACATTATCATTTGTGCCAATGGCAGTTGATTGGACAGATATGTGTCTGAATCTTTCCATCATTTACAATGTGACAATCTGTTATTTTCAGTCCACCTGATTTTCTGTCCATTTACTCAGGATTTTTGGGGCGATTTAATAATTCTTCTATTTTCTCCAAATTTTTTTCTGTTTCATCTTTTTCAACTGTCTGATCAATTTCCTGAATCAGTCCCCGTGTCACATCGAGCCTGGCATCCCTGTTAGAAAGGGACATACTACCATCAGAACAAAGACATTCAAGCCTGCTTTGTTATTAACTGTTAACTGGCAACTCTTTAACAACAACAAAATTACATTTGTGTAGTGCCTTCAATCAATCAAAACTTACATTTATATAGCGCCTTTCACGTCGAGAGGACGTCCCAAGGCGCTGTACAGTCAGGTAGGGACAGTTAGGTAAAGACAAGAGCAGTGGGGGAGGGGTTGGGGCAGGATGAAGAGTAGCCTTTTACGTCAGGAGGACGTCCCAATGCGCTAGACAGTTATTGCTTCAGATCCGAGCTGAGAACAGGGGTGGGGGGTGAAGGGTGGGGGATAAGAAGTTGCCAATGGGTCCATTGAAGAGGAGAGTCTTGAGGCGAGACTTGAATTTGAAGGAGGCCAGGGAGGGGGCAATGCAGAGGGACTGTGGGAGTTCCAGAGGTTGGGGCAGAGTGGCTGAAAACTCACCCGACAATGGTTGGGCGAGTAGGTCGGGGGACGTGGAGCAGGCCGGAGCTTGCTGAACGGAGTGGGTGGGCAGGTTGGTAAGGGGATAGGAGGTCACGGATGCAGGATGTAGGGTGGTGTGAGGTTGTGGGGTGAGGTTGTGGAGGGCATTAATGCTAATTCCCTACTTTTTCTCCCTTTGTAATCACTTACCGAGCAAACAAATAGCCATCTCTTTTTTGAGTGGCTCCATGGCTCTGGTGGCAGCTCATTCTCTGTGTGCAAAGAATGTGTTACTGGATTGCCAGTCAGGTTCACTTGCCTGGTCGAGGCATCACGTCATTACCCTTCATTACCCCTTCATTACCACATTACCCCTTCAACCACCCAAACTCCAACCAATATAACCAGTTTACTCATTCTCTTAGCCTAGAGATTATTTGTAGCAGGCAAAGACCAGGATCCTACCATTCTTGCACTTTGAGCTGGTACAGTTCTCTCTGCTCCCTGCGTCTCCGCTCCCGCACAGTCTCTCCACTAGCTTTTTGCATCGCCATCAGCAAGGCCCCAGTGGGTAACCTACAACACAAGCCAGGGACCAAGTCACATTCCAAAACAGACATCAGCAACATTGATGGTGAAATGCAATCTAGCCACAGAACTAGTGACAAATGTTGGTGAACTAGTGCCACTTGGTTATTGGCTTTTACATCTTCAGGATGTTATGTGAGAGGCCATGAATCAGTGAGGGATTCTGATTGTAAGATTAGTTTCTCACCGACACGGCAGAAACCACTCACCAGGAACTCACCCCAACACTGCCCCGATTATCGTGCCGGCCAAACCTCCACCCACGCCAAGATTCAATCGGAATAATCCACCCGTAATTGCTGAAAAACAAGAATCTTGCACATTGAAAGAACATAATAATAATAATCCTTGCATTTGATATAGCGCTTTTCACATCTTATCGACGTCTCAAAGCGCTTCACAGAATATACTGTAAAGTGAATTGACAGTATATTTGTGGGCGAAATGCGGCAGCCAATTGTGCACAGCAGCGTCCCCACAAACAATCATGGATTGAAATGACCAATTTTTATTATTGTGTTTTTTTTTGGACGGAATATTATTAGGCGTGTGGAGTAAGGAAACTTGCCCTGATCCGCTTGGATTCGAACACGAGTCTCACGCTTAAGGCAAGTCCTATAACCACTGAGCAATGAACAAGCACTTTGTAAAGTGATTGAAATAAAAGGAAGTCCTATACCCTGGTGTGGACAAGGCCCCAGGAGAGCAGCCACAACCTAATCATCGTCCCTCACTCTCACCTACAGCTGCACCAACAGTACCTACTCCTCCCATACAACTGATGACATTAACCTCCTGTTGCTGTTCAGGTGCTGACAACACAAGGCCTAAACCAACCAGTGGGATGTGAGCTCAAACACCAGATCAGCATTCCTACACGCAGATGGGATTAGGAACTCAGCACATGGTACTGAGTTCCTAAGGAGTTCCTTGAGAGATGCTGGTTTTGTCTCACATCCAAACACCTCTGTACCACACACAAATATAGAAGGGATCTTACCACCAGCCACAGAGTAATGTGTGAGGATATTCTGGTCTCGATACACAGACAGGCCTGTGCCCACCACGCTGTTCAAGAGGAGAAAAATCAATTAACTCTGAAAACTCACATCATCACCAACAGGTTCAGGATAATAACAGTAATAATATTCTCACTGATGAATCACGTCACTGCACAAAATTACAAAATGGTAAATTTAGAAAACTTTGAATGGTTAAAACTTGTAATTGTCAGCCACCAACTGTAGTTGAAGGAGGATCTTTGACCAATTACTTGCTACAGGGAATGAGATGCTTGGTGAGGAGGTCAGGGGATTAGGCTGAGTGACTCAGAGAAAAATACTAGTTCATAAATGATGGGCTGGATGGTTTCTTTCTTGTTTTTAATTAATATAATGATCATTTTGTTTGGAACAGTGATGGAGGGACATCTCAAAATGCTTCACAGCACATGTAGTGACATGAGCAGTGTAATGGGATCTTTCACATCTACCTGACCAAGCACAACAGACAGGAAAATACCATTTAATGTCTCAGCCAAAGGATGGCACCTGACAATGCAGGCTCTTCCAGGCCTGTATTCAGGAATTAACTGAGAATGTACAAGTTCAAAGTCATTGACATGAGACTTTTCATCGAATCATAGAATTTTTCAGCACAAAAGGAGGCCATTCGGCCCATTGAGTCAGTGCAAGTTCTTTGATAGATTTATTCAAGTCAATCCCACTCCCCGGCTCTCTCTCCATAACCCCGCAAACCCGTCCTCCCCATTACCACTTTACTACTTGGACCCACAGCATTCTAATTCAGAAGCAGGAATGCTACTAATTGGCTGCACATTGAAGGCCTGATCTTTCCCTGGTTACCCATTACTTGATTAACTGTTACACGTCCAGCACCTAGGGACGTCCTCCCGATATGAAAGGCGCTTTATAAATATAATTTTGTTGTTATGTGTTACTTGGTGACCTGGTTATCTGCTAGAGCTGGAATGATCACTTACTTGAACATTGTCACAAACGCTGTCACTCTCCAGCTCCACCGCCAGCCATACCGGATGAAGCCACGGATGGCGGCATTGTGTGCTGAGCGCTGTGAGGGAGGGAGTCAGAACATTACATCTCTCTTTCTGCAGCCGTTAGCCCTCCCCTCCCTGCCTCCCTCTGAACAACATGAAGCTCTGCCTTCCCCTCACTGAGAGTACAACTCACCATCAGCAGCATTTCATGACAAGAGCATTTAAACCATTATAAAAACAATAATAATAATCATTACAGTAATTCTCGCTTCTTAACGCGTCACAAAGTACAAGGAAACAAACAAAGCTGCTTCAAAGCCAATGAACTTATTACCACAGCCTCAATGCGATGTTTGTACACTTCAGCCTGGCTCAGCTGGATGTAGCGTTTCTTGGCGTGCTGAGCAGCAGGAATGCCCCCGTACACCAGCCCCACGGCCCCCGCCAGCAGCGACCCTTTCCAGATGTTCATTAGTTCTTCGGGATAACTCTGCATCCGACTGTGAACAAAGTACATGCAGCGAGGCCAGGCTCAGTGACATGTCCCACACCCCTCCCCCACCATCACAAACCCTCCCCTCACTGCTCCCCCCCTCCCACCCACTGCTCACACCCCCCACCCACTGCTCACCCCCCCCACCCACTGTTCACCCCCACCCACTGCTCACCCCCCCACACTGCTCACCCCCCCCACACTGCTCACCCCCACCCACTGCTCACCCCCACCCACTGCTCACCCCCCCCCCCACCCACTGCTCACCCCCCCCACCCACTGCTCACCCCCCCCACCCACTGCTCACACCCCCCACCCACTGCTCACCCCCCCCCACCCACTGTTCACCCCCACCCACTGCTCACCCCCCCACACTGCTCACCCCCCCCACTGCTCACCCCCACCCACTGCTCACCCCCCCCACTGCTCACCCCCACCCACTGCTCACCCCCCCCACCCACTGTTCACCCCCACCCACTGCTCACCCCCCACACTGCTCACCCCCACCCACTGCTCACCCCCCCCACCCACTGTTCACCCCCACCCACTGTTCACCCCCACCCACTGCTCACACCCCCCACCCACTGCTCACCCCCCCCACCCACTGCTCACCCCCCCCACCCACTGCTCACCCCCCCCACCCACTGTTCACCCCCCACCCACTGTTCACCCCCACCCACTGCTCACCCCCCCCACCCACTGTTCACCCCCACCCACTGTTCACCCCCACCCACTGCTCACCCCCACCCACTGCTCACCCCCCCCACACTGCTCACCCCCCACACTGCTCACCCCCACCCACTGCTCACCCCCACCCACTGCTCACCCCCCCCACCCACTGCTCACCCCCCACACTGCTCACCCCCACCCACTGCTCACCCCCACCCACTGCTCACCCCCCCCACCCACTGCTCACCCCCCCCCCACACTGCTCACCCCCACCCACTGCTCACCCCCCCCACCCACTGCTCACCCCCCCCACCCACTGCTCACCCCCCACACTGCTCACCCCCCACACTGCTCACCCCCCCACCCACTGCTCACCCCCCCACCCACTGCTCACCCCCCCCACCCACTGCTCACCCCCCCCACCCACTGCTCACCCCCACCCACTGCTCACCCCCACCCACTGCTCACCCCCCCCACCCACTGCTCACCCCCCCACCCACTGCTCACCCCCCCCACCCACTGCTCACCCCCCCCACCCACTGCTCACCCCCCCCACCCACTGCTCACCCCCACCCACTGCTCACCCCCCCCCCCCACTGCTCACCCCCCCACCCACTGCTCACCCCCCCCACTGCTCACCCCCCCACCCACTGCTCACCCCCCCCACCCACTGCTCACCCCCCCCACCCACTGCTCACCCCCCCCACCCACTGCTCACCCCCCCACCCACTGCTCACCCCCCCCACCCACTGCTCACCCCCCCCCCACCCACAGTGCACCAGTGATAAAGAAATCTGCAGCCGGGAGCAGCAGCATGTGAATGACAAGTGTCACAGGGCGGGTGGGCTGTACAGGTGCTAACCTGAGATACACTTTACCTGAAGCTTACGGCTAGAATTTATTCTCAAAGCTATGATATTCACTCGATAAAAAACTGCCAAATTCTCGCTGGCTTAAAATTTTTTCTCAAACCCTTTGTTCAATAACCAGAAAGTCACTGTGACTCGCTCCGGCCACAGAAAGAAACGCCATCAAATCCCGACTCACTCTCGGTCAAACAGTTCCCGGATTCGGTCCCAGCCGCTCTCAGTCTCCTGGAGGTTTGGGAGAAAGTCACCGGCCGCCAGTACAGGGGAGGAGAGGGGGAGAGCGGGGAGCACACACTCAACACACTTGATGTTGGCATCTCCAGCCTCAGCCATTATCAATATCTATATCACAGGCAGAGAAACAGTCACAAATCACCTGCAAATCCCCCACAGCTCCCCCCACACATGCACAGCCCCCCACCCGCACATACACAGCTCCCCCCACACATGCACAGCCCCCCACCCGCACATACACAGCTCCCCCCACACACATACAGCCGCCAACACAGCCCCTCCCCACACATACGCCCCCCCCCCACACAGCCCTCTCCCAAACCCAGCACCCCCCACACATACACAGCCACCCCCACACATACACAGCCACCCCCCACACACAATGCTCACACACAGCCCCCCCCTCCCCCCACACACACACACTGTGGGCTCTGTCACACCCTCTCTCACATTCTCTCTGTCACTCTCCCTGTGTCACACTCTCTCTCCCTCTCTCACGTTCTCTTGCTGTCACTCTCCTGGTAGCTCACTATCTCACACTCCCTCTGTCAAAGTCTCTCTATCTTTCTGTCACTCTCTTGGTCACTCTCTCCCAACCTCTCTCACTCACTTTCTCACTCCCCCTATCTCACTCACACTCTCTCTCCCTCCCTCACTCTCTCTGTCACTCTCTCCCCCACTCTCTGTCTCATCTCCCAACCTCCCTCTGTCACACTCTCTCCCTCCCTCCCTCTGTCACACTCTCTCTGTCTCTACCGCACTCTCTTCCTCCCTCCCTCTGTCACACTCTCTCCCTCCCTCCCTCTGTCACACTCTCTCTGTCTCTACCGCACTCTCTTCCTCCCTCCCTCTGTCACACTCTCTCTCTCACTGTCTCTGTCACACACTCTCTCCCTGTCTCTGTCACACTCTCTCTGTCACTCTCTCTCTCTCCCTGTCTCTGTCACTCTCTCTCTCTCTCTGTCACTCTCTCTCTCTCTCCCTGTCTCTGTCACTCTCGCTCTCTCCCTGTCTCTGTAACTCTCTCTCTCCCTGTTTCTGTGACTCTCTCTCCCTGTCTCTCTCTCTCTCTCTCCCCCTTTCTCTCTCTCTCTCCCTGTCTCTGCCACACACTCTCTCCCTGCCTCTCTCTCTCTCCCTGTGTCTCTCTCTCTCCCTGTCTCTGTCACACACTCTCTCCCTGTCTCTCTCTCCCCTATCTCTCTCTCTCTCTCTCTCTCTCTCTCTGTCTCTCTCTCTCCCTGTCTCTGTCACACACTCTCTCCCTGTCTCTCTCTCTGTCACACACTCTCTCCCTGTCTCTCTCTCTCCCCCTATCTCTCTCTCTCCCCCTGTGTGTCTCTCTCTCTCCCTGTCTCTGTCACTCTCTCTCTCCCGTGTCTGTCATACTATCTCCCTCCCTGTCTCTCTCTCTCTCTCCCTGTTTCTCTCTCTCCCCTGTCTCTGTCACTCTCTCTCTCCCTATCTGTCACACTATCTCTCTCCCTGTCTCTCTCTCTCTCTCTCTCCCGTCTCTCTCTCTCCGTCTCACTCTCTCCCTGTCTTTGTCACTCTCTCTTCACTCTCTCTCTCCCTGTCTCTGTTACTCTCTCTCTCCCTGTCAGTCACACTCTCTCTCTGTCACTCTCTCTCTATCACTCTCTCTCACTGTCCCTGTCTCTCTCTCTGTCACACACTCTCCCTGTCACTCTCTCTCTGTCACACTCTCTCTCTCGCTGTCTCTCTGTCTCCCTGTCTCTGTCACTGTCTCTGTCACACTCTCTCTCCCTGCCTCTCTCTCTGTAACTATGTCTGTCACACTCACTCTATTTCGGGTTGTGAATAGGCCGGAGCCTACTGCGCATGCGCACCGATGTATTATGGCAGTTGTAATCCTTGGACCCACGTGATCCCGGAGAGAGAGAGAGAGAGGCGGGGAGAGAGAGTGGATGAGATTGAGTGAGAGAGAGTGTCAGAGAGAGAGAGTGAGTGAGAGAGAGAGAGTGACTGAGTTAGAGTGAGAGAGAGAGAGCAAGTGAGAGAGAGAGATATAGTGAGAAACAGGGATTGAGAGATACAGAGGTAGAGTGAGATGGAGAGAGTGAGATACAGGGTGAGATGCAGAGAGAGTGGAAGAGAGAGTGAGATGAAGAGAGAGAGAGGCACGGAGAGATGCATAGAGAAAGATAAGAGGGAGTATGAGAGACAGTGGGAGATTGAGAGAGTGTCTTCCTGGCCATCCTCCGTCACCGCCTGCTCTCCGCCATCCACCTCAGTGGGCCCGCACTCGCCTGACTCCAGTCCTACCTCACAAACTGCCAGCGGTACATCTCCACAAACAGCGTTTCCTCCCCGTCTCACCTGGTTACCTGTGGGATACCCCAAGGACACATCCTGTATCCCCCCTCCTAATTTCCGTCAGCTGAATGTTGACAAGATGGAAGCCATACTCTTTGGCTCTCGTCAACGTCTTCAATCCCACAGCTCTCACCTCCTCCACCTATCCGATCTGCCCCCAAAACTCTCCAAACCTATAGGCAACCTAGGCATCAAGTTCGAGCCCCAATTATCCTGCCTCCCCCACATCCAGTCCCTCACCAGCTCCGCCTTCCATCTGCAACACATTGCCCGTGTCTGCCAATATCTCACTCCAAAAGCCGCCAAAACCTTGGTCCATGCCTTTGTCACTTCTCAGCTGGACTATTCAAATGCCCTCCTTGCTGGTCTCCCCTTCACTACCATTCATAAAATCCAGATTATCTGGAATTCTTCCGCCTACATTCTCACCTGCACCAAACTCCGCTCCCCGATTACCCCAGTCCTTACCAGACTGTACTGGCTCCCTGTCCCGGAAAGGATCAATTTCAAGATCCTCACATTTATATTTAAATCCTTCCACTCCTCTGCACCCCCCGACCTCTCTGACCTCCTCTTTCCTCACAACAGCACACGTTCCCTTCGGCTCCACCGGGTATGGCCTCCTTGTCCCAAAATCCTCCGCTCCACATCGTGCCTTTAGCCACTACGCCCCGAGGCTCTGGAACTCCCTTTCTCACTCCCTTCACCTCGCCCCCTCTCTTCCTACTTTCAGATCTCGGCTAAAGACCTTTCTTTTTGACCGTGCTTTTGGTCACCTTTTCCCCCCTCCCCACCCGGCCTGGCCCCAGGATCCATTATTGTGAAGCGTTCTGAGACGCCATCCGGGCTGGAGGATACTATATAAATCCCAAGTTGTTATTGTTGAGATATAGGGAGAGAGTGAAAGTGATAGAGTTAGTGACAGAGAGGGAGAGAGACAGTGATAGGGAGAGTGAGATAGAGAGAGGGAGTGACAGAGATAGAATGTGGGAGAGGGAGACAGAGTGAGATAGAGAGAATGAGATAAAGGGATTGAGAGAGCGAGTGAGATAGAGTTAGAGAGTAGGAGATAGAGAGAATGAGTGAGATAGAGTGAGAGTGAATGAGAGAGAGTGAGATAGGGATGTTGAGATGGAGAGATATGCAGAGTGAGATAGAGAGTGAGATGAAGAGGAGGAGAAAGATAAGAGATAGAGTGAGATAATAATCCTTGAATTTGATATAGCGCTTTTCATGTCTTCTGAATGTGTCAAAGCGCTTCACAGAATATACTGTAAAGTAAATTGACTATAAATTTATAGGCGAAACGCAGCAGCCAATTGCAATCACAATGATTCGATCACAGGTCTCACACTTGTAAGGCCTAACCACTGATCTACAGGATTCCTGTGAGATAAAGAGTGGGAGAGAGAGAGAGAGAGTGATAGAGAGTGAAATATAGAGAGAATGATAGAGAAAGGGTGAAAGAGTTTGTGGGTGGGTGGGTGGGTGGGTGGGTGGGTGAGTGAGTGAGGGAGGGAGGGAGGGAGGGAGGGAGCGAATGAGCGCTAGCGAGGGAACGAGAGAGTGAGAGACACAGCGAGATAGAGTAAGGCAACAACAAAATATACATTTGTATAGCACCTTTCACGTTAGGAGGACATCCCAAGGGGCTGGACAGTTACTGCTTCAGACCCGAGCTGAGGACAGGGGGCGCGGGGGAGGGAAAGGAGTTGGGTCCATCGAAGAGGAGAGTCTTGAGGCGAGGCTTTTAATGTAAAGAAATGTGAGGTGATGCATTTTGGGAGGAGAAATAAGGGAACATAGGCTAGCTAGTACAATTTTAAGGGGTGTGAAGGAACAGAGACACCTGGGGTTTGTGTGAATGACTCTTTGAAGGTGGCTGGACAGGTAGACACGGCTATACAAAAAGCATATGGGATACTAGGCTTTATAAATAGGGGCATAGAGTACAAAAGTCAGCAAATGCTGACTAACCTCTATAAAACTTTGGTTAGGCCTCAGCTGGAGTACTGTGTACAATTCTGGTCACCACACTTTAGGGAGGATATTAAGGCATTGGAAAGGGTGCAGAGGAGATTTACTAGGATGGTACCAGGAATTAGGGACTTCAGTTATGAGGAAAGGCTAGATAGGCTAGGCTTATTCTCATTGGAAAAGAGAAGGTTGCGAGGAGACCTAAATGATTTTAAGATCATGTGGGGATTCGACAGGGTAGATAGGGAAAAACTGTTTCCATTGGTGGGCGTATCAGTGACTCTTCACAGATTTAAAATAGTTTCAACAAGAATTAGAGGGGAGCTGAGGAGAAATGTTTTCACTCAGCGAGTTGTTCGAATCTGGAATGCATTGCCTGAAAGGATGATGGAGGCCGATTCGATAGCAACTTTTAAAAGAGAGGTAGACATCTCTTAAGGGGATAGGAGGTCACAGATGTAGGGTGGGGCAAGGTTGTGGAGGGCTTTAAATCATAGAATCCTAGAATTTTATGGCACAAAGGGAAGCCATTTGGCCCATCAGCTCTGTGTCGGCTCTTTGAAAAGAGCAACTCAATCCCACTGCCCCACTCTCCCCAAAACCTATTCTTCCTAAATAAAGATCTAATTCTCTTTTAAAAGTTGTTATTGAATCGGCCTCCACCACCTTTTCAGGCAATGCATTCCAGATTCAAACAACCCGCTGAGTGAAAACATTTCTCCTCAGCTCCCCTCTGCTTCGTTTTTAAATCTGTGACCACGAGTCACAGATTCGCCCACCAGTGGAAACAGTTTTTCCTTATTCACCCTGTTGAATCCATTCATGATTTTATCATCATTTAGGTCTCCTCTCAACCTTCTCTGTTCCAAAGAGAATAAACCTAGCCTCTCTAGCCTTTCCCCATAACTGAAGTCCCTCAATCCTGGTACCATTCTGGTAAACCTTCTTTGCACCCTTTCCAATGCCTTAACATTCTTCCTATAGTGTGGTGACCAGAATTGGACACAGTACTCCAGCTGAGGCCTAACCAAAGTTTTATAGAGGTTAGTCAGCACTTCCTGACTTTTGTACTCTATACCCCTATTTATAAAGCCTAGTATCCTATATGCCTTAACGGCTTTGTCTACCTGACCTGCCACCTTCACAGAGTCACTAACACAAATATGAGGACCAGGATCTTGAATTGGATCCTCTGGATGATGGGGAGCCAATGAAGTCGGGCGAGGATAGGGGAGATGGGGTCATGGAGTTTGGAATGGTAGAGGACACGGGCCACAGAATTCTGGATTATCTGCAGCCTGTGGAGGGAGGAATTGGGAAGTTTGACCAGCAAGGCATAATTGAACCGGGATGTAATGAAGGCATGGGTGAGGGATAGATAAGAGTGTGAACTTTGAAGGAGAGAGTGAGATAGAGAGGGTGAGATGAAGAGAGTGATAGAGAGAAAGGGTAAAAGAATGTGTGAGTGAGTGATACAGAGAGCAAGATATAGTGTGATACAGAGTGTGAAAGAGAGGGTGAGATGGAAAGAGTAAAATAGAGTGAGATATAGAGTGAGATAGAGTGATCACAGACTCGATGGGCTATGCCGTATCCCACGTATTGCGGCCCCCAAATTAATGGGAAAAAATAATCGAAATGGTAGGATTTGAGTGTGCTGTTCTTTTATTAAATACGTGTATAGTAAAAACCAGAGCTCTCCTCAGCCCAGCCCAGTTAAACCAGAGCTCTCCCCGGTGGAGCAAGCGTCCGCCTAAAGAGGCTTTGCACCCGCCGAAAGCTAATTTTTGCATAAAATAAAATTGCACATGCGTGCGCACTTATTAAACTTACCGTAGGTGACAGATGCCCTAAGAAAATTGCACTGAGTAGTTTTAAATCTTAAAAACGCCTCTGGACTCGGAGCTGGGAGTGAGCCAGGCCAGCAGCGAGTGAGTAAGCCAGGCAGGCAGTCAGGGAGAGTGAGTGAGCTGGGCAGGCAGTCAGGGAGAGTGAGTGAGCTGGGCAGGCAGTCAGGGAGAGTGAGTGAGCTGGGCAGGCAGTCAGGGAGAGTGAGTGAGCTGGGCAGGCAGTCAGGGAGAGTGAGTGAGACGGGCAGGCAGTCAGGGAGAGAGTATTATGTTTTTTTCAGAAAATGTTGACAAAAAATATCCCAAAGAACCTAACTCCAGTTTTTACATTCATTCTTATGGGAAATATGTATAGTATTCGCTCAACGTTGTTTCGCTTAAAGTAGCACTTTTCAGGAGCCAAACTACAAGGTTAAGTGGGGTCTACCTGTACAGTATAAGGATTATTGATCATGCAGAGAATAAACAAATGAATTAGTCTGTATTAAACATAAGGATGCCACGTGGCATGGAACACACATACTCACACACACAGAGTTCACTAGAGAAACACCGAGCCAGGTTTGCACAGGAAACCTGTTTGCACAACTAGATACCGGGATCAGGAGAATGGATGGCAATCCATTGACATTGGCAGACGTTAACCAAAGTCAACACTGAAAAGGCTGAGAAAGCTTGAGACCAGCAAGTCACACAGGCAGAGCCATAGACAGAACAATGAGTTACTGAAAATGTTTAGACCATCAGAAGGTCTGGTCAGGCTGGATAAAACGGAATGGGATAAATCTCGTTAAAAAAAAAGTGAGTACCCCAAAAGCAGTGGTTTCCAAACTGTGAGGCGAGCCTCCCTTGGTGGGCATATAGTTGGCTGGTGGGTGGGGCAGGAGAGTGCCAAAATAAAGAAGGAAGAAGCAGACGAGTTGGTGACGGAGCTCAAGTGTCCATCCTCCCCCCCTCTGTCCTCAGCACCCGGGGCCCCATCCACATCCTCTCCTCAACCTGTCCCCCCCCACACTCTCTCCTCAGTCCTCGCCCCCTCACACCCTCTCCTCACCCACAACCCTCTCCTCACCCCCCCACACCCTCTCCTCACCCCACCAAACCCTCTCCTGAGCCCCCGCCCCCTGCACCCTCTCCTCAGCCCCCGTCCCCCGCACCCTCTCCACACCCCCCACCGCCCCACCACCCTCTCTCTTCATCCTCTCCATTGAACGACAGTGCAGTACTGGTCCCCACTAGCAGGGCAGAGCCCGAGTTCACCAGTCAGATACAGTGATTGTTGTAAATTGCAAAAAGGGTACAGAGCTTGGTAGCCAAGTCACGAACCTCTGAAGGAAGGTAGAGATGTCAGTGTAGCTCTCGCCAGAATAGACCATGAAGAACTAGACCTCTACTTCTTGCTGGAGTGGACGGCAAAGAGCACTGCAGCAGAGAAAAGGAGTTTGCAGCCAGAAGCCAGAGACTGCGATTACTTGTTGAGCCACAGAACAAAGTTACAAATTCTTAAACCAACCACTTGATTACTCTTTATTATTCACTAAAACACGGACCCAACATGCAGACATTGCTTAGGCAGATCTCTTATGACTTATGTCTCGTAAGGTTTCTCTATGTTTAGAATTGTAATGCTTAGAATTGTAATTGTGACCAGGGTTCCCCCTGCCTCCTCATCCTCCTCAACCTATCCGCTGCCGCCAATACCAATTCAATCCTCCTCCATGGGTCTCCTCCCACCCCAACCTTCAAGTCTTATCAAGTCTTACCTTTCACAGCACCTCCTTTTGTGTCCACCAACGGCTTCTCCTCCAGCCCCCCGCACTCTCTCGTGCGGAGTTCCTCAGAGCTCTGGTCTTGGTCTCCTCTTCACCCTCTACATGCTCCCCCTCTGTGACATCATCTGCACACATGAGGCAAATTTCCACATGCATGCAGATGACACCCAACTCTAATTCTCTGTTTCTACCCTCAACTCCAGTACTACTGGCGTCCTGACTGTCTGCCTATCTGACATTAAGTCCTGGATGAGGGACAACTTTCTTCAGCTCAACATCAGCAACAACAACAACAACAACATTACATTTATAGAGTGCCTTTCACATCGGGAGGACATCCCAAGGCGTGAACAGTCAGGTCGGATCCAAGCAGTGGGGAAGGCTTGGGGTAGAGGCAGTGGGAAGGAGAAAGGGGGAGAGTTAGGAGGGGAGCAGAAGGCAAGGTCAAAGAGGAAGATCTTGAGACCAGCCTTGAAGGAGGAAATGGAGGAAACGAGGCAAAGGGATTGCAGGATGGAGTTCTAGAGTGTGGGGCAGAGAGGCTGAAAGTTCAGCCACCAATAGTTCAAGTGGGGGAATGTGGAGCAGGCCAGAGCCTGCTGGACAGAGGGGACGGGCAGGCTGATAGGGAGACAGTAGGTTGGAGAGATAGGCGGGGACAAGGCCGTGAATGCCATTGAAAGTGAGGACGAGGATCTTCAATTCGATCCTCTGGGGGATGGGGAGCCAGTGGAGATGGGTGAGGGTGGGAGTGATGTGGTCGCGGAGCCTAGTGCAGGAGAGTACATGAGCAGCAGAATTCTGAATAGTCTGCAGTTTGTGAAGGGAGGAGCTTGGAAGGCTGATGAGGAGAGAGTTTCCATAGTTGGGCCTAGATATGATGAATGGGTGGAGAAGTGTTTCAGCAGCATGGGGGTGTGGTAGTAGCGGAGTCTGGCAATGTTGTGGAGGTGGTGGAAGTCAGTACCAGTCATGAAGCAGATTTGGGGGAGGAAGGACAGTTCAGGGTCGAACAAGACGCCCAGATTCCTGACTGGCTTTGAGAGGTGGAGAGAGCAACCTTGAATGCTGATGTTGCCAGCAAGACTAAGGCCCTCCTGATTGGCTCGCATCAGCGCCTCCGCACCTCAGGCACTGGCAGCATCAGCATCCAAGGCTGCTCTCTCCACCTCTCGAAGCCAGTCAGGAAGGTTCCTGGGCATCTTGTTTGGCCCTAAACTGTCTTTCCTACCCAGAGGCTTTTTTAAGACTTCAAACTACTTGGTCAATTTTCTTAGGGGGTCTGTCACCTAAAATAAGTTTAATAAGTGTGCACGCATGTGCAATTTTACTTTATGCAAAATTTACTTTCGGCAGGTGCTAGACCTCTTTAGGCGGACGCCTGCTTCACCGGGCTGGGGAGAGCTCTGGTTTGGCTGGGCTGGGCTGGGGAGAGCTCTGGTTTGGCTGGGCTGGGCTGGGGAGAGCTCTGGTTTGGCTGGGCTGGGCTGGGGAGAGCTCTGGTTTGGCTGGGCTAGGCTGAGGAGAGCTCTGGTTTAGCTGGGCTGGGCTGGGGAGAGCTCTGGTTTGGCTGGGCTGGGCTGGGGAGAGCTCTGGTTTGGCTGGGCTGGGCTGGGGAGAGCTCTGGTTTGGCTGGGCTGGGCTGGGGAGAGCTCTGGTTTGGCTGGGCTGGGCTGGGGAGAGCTCTGGTTTGGCTGGGCTGGGCTGGGGAGAGCTCTGGTTTGGCTGGGCTGGGCTGGGGAGAGCTCTGGTTTAGCTGGGCTGGGCTGGGGAGAGCTCTGGTTTGGCTGGGCTGGGCTGGACTGGGCTGGGGAGAGCTCTGGTTTCACTATACAAGTATTTATCAAAAGACAAGAGCACAGCACACTCAAATCCTCCCATTTTGATGACTTTTTGCATTACTTTGGGGGCCGCAATATGAAGGTCCCTTCGGTGCAACCGCCTCTGTTCCTCCCCCACATCCGCGCCACGTCCAGCACTGCCTTCCACCCCCTCCATAACATTGCCAGCCACTGCCTCACTCCTCAGGTTGCCAAAACGTCATCCACGCATTCGTCACATCAACACTTGACAAAGGAAACTCCCTCCTTGTCGGCCTTCCTGGCTCTTCCTTCCACAAGCTGCAGATCATTCAGAACACTGCAGCTTGTGTCCTCACCTGCACCAAGCTTCGCGACCACATCACTCCCACCCTCGCCCAGATCCATTGCCTCCCCATTCCCCAGAGGATCGAATTTGAGATCCTCATTCCCCACTTCAAAGCCATTCATGGCCTTGCCTCCTCCTGTCTCTCCTGTCTACTGTCCCCCTATCAATCTGCCCGCCCCTTCCAATCAGCAGCTCCCATCTGCTCATGTCTCCTGCCCGACTATCAGTGGCTGGGCTTTCAGCCTCTCTGCCCCCACACTCTGTAACTCCATCCCACAGTCCCTTCACCTCTCTCCCTCCCTCACCTCCTTCAAGGCTCATCTCAAGATCCTCCTCTTCGATCGTGCCTTCTGCTACCCTCTCAACTCTCTCCCTCCCCTCCTAACTCTCTCCCGCCCCTCCCGCCTACCCTGCCCATCTCCCTTGCTCAGGTCTTGACTTCTGACTGTTCACTGCCTTGGGATGTCCTCCCTATGTGAAAGGCGCTCTATATATCTAATTTTTATGTTGTTGTTGTAATGTTGACATAGTATTTAGTAACAATACTATTGTTAAGATAGTATTTTAGTTGTCATTTAAGTACGATGAATATTGATGATGCGTCGGGTAACTGTGATATCTAATGCATCACTGAGCGTATGTAAGCCTTACTAATGTTTTTAGGCAATTAACAATAAAACTGTGGAAGGAAGTGGGAGATGGAGGGAGTGAGTGAGAGAGAGGGATAGAGTGAGATATAGAGAGAGTGAAAGTGATAAGAGTTAGTGAGATAATGAGAGTGGGAGAGAGACAGCGATTGTGAGAGGGTGAGAGAGTTAGAGCGAGTGAGAGCCTGATAGAGAGTGATAATGAGAGTGACACAGAGAGTAAGATAGAGTGATAGAGACAGAGAGATAGAACGAGTAAAAGAGGGAGAGTGAGATAAAGAGAATGAGGGTGTGAGCGACAACACAACAACAAAATTGCACTTATATCGCGGCTTTCACGTCAGGAGGACGTCTCAAAGTGCTGAAATTTCTGTTTGGGCAGATAATGTGATAAAGAGTGAGAGTTAGTGTGAGATAGAGAGTGGAGAGAGTGACCAAGAGTGAGAGAGAGTGATTAAGTGATAGAGTGAGAGAGAGAGAGAGAGCGAGGTTGAGAGAGTATGTGAGTGAGATAGAGAATGTGAGAATGAGTGTGTGAGATTGTGGATGTGTCTGATCTCCTGTCTTGCTCTTAGAGTTATACAATTTTAATCAATTCAGATCTGGAGTTTGCACTAACTCCACTTTGTCATCCCAGTCTCACAGTCACAGGCTTTATTTCACTTTCGTCAATAGACTAAAGTCTTAACAAGAATGATTATCAAAATAAAATCAATGTAAACACTTAAAGTTCCTAATAACAATTTCTATGTTTCAGATCTCACAATATTTTTCCCCAGAGTGACAGTCTGGACAGCACTGACCAAGTGGATTTGACAATTGTTTGCAAAGGGAATTGGATAAGGATCTGAAAGGAAAATTGTGCAGGAACTGGGGGAGAGCAGGGAACCAGACCTGATTGCAGTAACTGTCAGAGAGCTGACCTGTGGCAAAGTCAAGGCAAACTGAAAATTGGGATTAGTGATATTGAATGATTTCCTTCATCCTGAAAGTCACTCCCATCACACCAACCCCATGTCAAACAATCACACAGGCCCATGGTCAAACAATCAGAGGATATTACAGCCCAGGAGGGGTGGGGAGGGGTGGAGGGGGGGAGAACGGCAATATCCTGCAGTCTCCACAGCATCTCTGTGAGATGCCTCAACCATGTGACATGAAGCTATCTGAAGTGGATCTGGAGGATTATTATTATTGTCAGACCAGGAGAGTGATAAGCACGCGATCGTCCTTCCCCTTCCACAGCATCTCCCCCGGGAAGCTGAGCAGCCCATGTCTCCAAGCCCGGAGCAGGATTCCCACCACCTTGTCAGACATAATGCTCAAACAGCCGCCCAAACATCACCCTGGTCTTGCCATCCGCTCCCCTCACCCCCAGGTCCCCAATGATCAAGCACATCTCCTCCATCTCCCTGTTGATGTCCTGATGGGCTCTCTCCGTTCTCTCTGCGGTCTGGGAGCCCTCCTGGGGCCGCCCTTACCCCTGGTCCCTTCTCTGTAGCCGTATGGTCATGGCGTAATCATAATCGAGCTCCTCACTGAACGGGTACCACTTCTGTTTCTCCTTGTGTTCCTCAGCCATGTGCTCCTCAGCTCCTCCATGGCGGACACCTTCACACTCCTCGCCCCATCATCCTCCCCGATCAACGCTCCCTCTTGCCTGGTAACGCAGCTGCCTCCTGACCGGAGATGTGGCTCCCGGTATAGAGACCAGTGTGTGTGAGCTGCCGGAGCTCCTCCCCAGTAAACCTTTCCACTAGAAAACTGACCAGCTGGTGCTCCCCTGGCCCCACTGACCCCCTGACCCCCCGGCCGGTCCTGATGGGTTGATTGGCTGGAGATTCCCCAAAACCCTGGCCCGGTCTGGGCTGCTCCTGGTCTGAAACCTGTGGGTTGGACGGTGAGGGGGTCCCCGCCATCAGGTGTGGAGGACCTGGACTTGGGCTCCCCTCCACACCCTCCAGGCTGCTGGGTCTCCAGCCCGCGGGGCCTGCACTCTGCTGCTGGCAATGCGCACTCACCCACTGCTGCCAGCTGCTGGTCAGATTGTTGACTTCAGTGATGACCCTGAACCTCCTGGTGGCTTTGCTGGGGCTCTGTCCCTCTCCGTCGATCCTGCAGTTTGTGCGTTGGAGAGAAAGTGTTCAGTTGGTGTCTGTCCCTTTCTGACTCCTCATCACCAGAGAGCACTATTTTTAAGTTTGCAGATTATACAAAGTTAGGTAGGGTAGTAAATAGTGACGAGGACTGTAACCAACTGCAAGCAGACATACACAGATTGGTGGAATGGGCTGACATGTGGCAGATGGATTTCAATGTGGATAAGTGTGAGGTGATACACTTAGGTAGGAAAAATGATAGGAGGCAATATAGACTTGGTAGCTCAATCTTAAGGGGGGTGAACGTACAGAGAGATCTGGTTGTTCAAGTAAGCGAATCATTAAAGGAGGCAGGGCAGGTAGATAAGGCAGTAAAAAAGGCATTTGGTGCACTGAGCTTTATTAGTAGGGGCATAGAGTATAAGAGTAGGGAGGTTATGGTTAATCTATACAAAACACTGGTTAGGCCTCAGCTGGAGTACTGCATCCAGTTCTGGGCACCTTACTTCAGGAAGGACATTAAGGCACTGGAAAGGGTGCAGAGGAGATTCACGAGAATGATACCAGGAATGGGGAACCTTAGCTATGAGGACAGACTGGAGAAGTTAGGACTTTTCCCATTAGAGCAGAGAAGGTTACTCGGGGGCCTGATAGAGGTCTTCCAAGATCATGAAAGGTTTCGACAGCTAGATAGGGAATAGCTGTTTCCACTGGTAGGTGTGTCTGTGACCCGTGGTCACAGTCTTAAGATATCTACCAAAAGAAGCAGAGGGGAGGTTAGAAGAATTTTTTTTACTCAGCTATTTGTTTGAATTTGGAATGATCTGCCTGAAAGGGCAGTGAGGTCCGATTCGATAGCAGCTTTTAAGAGAGAACGAGATAGGTATCTGGGGAAGACAGGTTTGCAGGGTTATGGGGAGGAAGCATATATCTCCTCAGGCTCTGTTCTTCTCCCCCTGAAAACTGCTTACATCACTCCCCTACTCAAAAAACCCACCCTCAATCCCACTAATCTCATTCCAAATCCCACTTACCCTTCCTTGCTAAAGCAGTAGGTTCCATCTCAACTCTGGTCCCAACCCTCCCTCTGGTCCCTCCTCCAACCCTTGCTGTCTGGTTTTCGCCCTGGCTGCTCACAACACAGAGACGCTTCACAAAGTTATAAACAACATTCTCTATCCGTGACCAGGGCTCCCTCTGCCTCCTCATCCTCCTGGAAGCTGCCAACCACACTATCTTCCTCCACCCCCTCTCCTGCCTCATGTACCTCAGTGGGACAGCACTCGCATGATTCAAATCCTACTTTCCCAACCGCCTCCATTTCATCTCAGGAAATGGTTTCTCCTCCCACCTCCGCCCAGTCACTTGTGGGGTTCCCAAGGGCTCCATCCCTGACCCTCTTCTTTTCCTGTCTGCTCCCTCTGGGTGATGTCACCTAGATAGATTACTCCAACATACTTCTCGCTGGTCTCCCCAGCCCTTCCATCCAAAAGATCAGTTCTTTCATAGAATGCTGCCCACATACTGACCCAGACCAAATTCCGTACCCACATCTCACTAGTTCTGGCCCAGGCTCTACTGGTTCCCCATCACCGAATGGATCGACTTCCAGATCCTCACGCACGTGTTCAAATCCCTTCACTCTCTGGCACCTCCCTTCCTACCTCTCCGATGACCTCCATCTAATGCCTCGGCTCATTTGCCACCTTCTTCCTGCTCATCCATCGTACCCTCTGCCTCACCATCAGAGGTCGCGCTTTCAGCCATTACACCCTAAGACTCTTGAACATTCTTCCTCAATCCCACCGCCTTATACGCTTTTCCCTTTTTCAACTCCAGCCTGAAAACCTTCCTCTTCAACCATACTGATGGCACCTCTCCTACCACCTCCGGCTCGTAGTCAGGCTCTGTCACTGTTAAGCGCTCTGAGACGCTGCCCTGCAAAGGGGGCGCTGTAAAAGTGCAAGTTAGTGTGAGTATGGGCACCAGCACCAAGTGCTGTCACAACATAGTAAACGACTTGGTCCCAATTAATGCAACTGGACAAATTAAAACTTTTCTAACAGGAATATTTGGCAAGTGTCCTTACTCTACACACAGTCATGTCTCTGGTACCGGGAGAAAGTGGGAACCTGATTGTTAATCGATTGGCAGATCAGTTTTCTGGGGATAATAATACTTTCAAAGATATAATAAAATAAAAAAATTTAATTTGGTCATTCAATTCTCGACTATTTGTGAGATATCGCTGTCGCATTTCACCCCAAAAATACAGTCAATTCATTTTATAGTATATTCTAGGATGCGTATTGAGAGTCTGAAAGACATAGTAAAACACTGTGTCAATGCAAGGATCATTGTTATTACTTCCTAGTTAAAGTTCAACAATAAAGTTCAAGGACAGAGTGAGAAGGAATTGGGTGAGAGTGGGAATTAGGTGCAGAGGGGGAAGTAGGTGCAGTTTATATATCCCAGGGAAGTAAGTCGAGATAATGACCTGGCATGTGATGTGCGAGGAATGCGGGATGTGGGAGTTGATGGAGGGCAACCTGAGCCAAGGTGACTTCATCTGCAGCAAATGTCTGCACATGAGGAAGCTCCAGCTTAGAATAGCTGAGCTGGAGTATCAGGTGGAGACATTGCGGTGCATCAGGGAAGGGGAGAGCTTCTTAGATAGTTTCATCCTAGAGCCTGACACTCCACCAAGACCTAGGGAACAAGAGTGCGCTGTTGCCAGCCACGGTCAGGACTGGGTGACAGTCAGACGACCGGGTGTGCGGAACCACAAGACTGGTGCAGAGAAACCCCAGACTGTAACCATTTCCAACAGGTATGAAGTACTTTCAACCTGTTTGGATAAGGAGGTCTGTGAGAAGGTTGGACAAACCAACTCCATCAAGACCATTTTAATAGGAGATACAACTGTCCGAGGTATAGATAGGCGTTTTTGTGAACGGAAACGCGAATCTCGGAAGGTGTGTTGCCTACCAGGTGCCAGGGTTGAAGACTTGACTGAGCGGGTCCATGAAATTTTGCTAGGGGAAGGAGAAAATCCACTTGTGGTGGTCCATGTTGGGACCCATGAAGTTGAGAGGAAAAGACCTGAGATGCTCCAGGGAGAGTACCAGAGACTAGGGAGTAAACTAAAAAGTGGAACTTCGAGAGTGGTGATCTCTGGGTTGCTTCCAGTGCCTCGAGCAAGCCAGTTCCAGAATGCTAGAATAAGGCACATCAATGCATGGCTGGAGAAGTGGTGTAGGAAGGAGGGTTTCTGGTTCCTAGACCATTGGGACCAATTCTGGGGTAGGTGGAACCTGTACAAAATGGATGGGTTACACCTGAACAGGGCTGGAACCAATCTCCTTGCAGGGAGGTTGTCGAGTTTTGTGGGGGGGGCTTTAAACTAATCCCGGGGGGTGAGGGTGGGAAACTGATCAGTAGTTCAAATACGGGAGGGGTAATAAAGAGGACAGGGGTAAAGGTAAGACGGGAGAAAAATGCAGAGGAAGTAATTTGTGCCTTAGAGTGGAATCGAGCAGAGAGAGCTACGGACGGTGTGAGTATTGGTTTGTTTGTGGTGGACGCGGCAGGAGAGTTTGGTTTGAATTATTGTTTATTTTGGGGCTAAGAGAGAGTAGGTGGTTTTGTTGGGTTTGTGGTGGTGTGGGGGGGTGATTCCCTTCTTCCTTCTTCCTGGCGAGGGGCTTTGGGCCCGGCCATGGGAAGAAAGAACAAGGAAATGAAGGGGAAAAAAGAGGCGGAGGGCGAGAGCAGTTTGGAAAAAGGAGAGGCAATGGAGAACTCTAGTGGGAGAGTGCAGAAGGAGAGAACAGAGAGCAGAGAGAAGGGGGACAGCAGGGGAGAGGGGGGAGAGGGAGGCAATGAAAGAAGAGGGAGAGAAATCAAACGAGGGGAGAGAACAGGAGGGAAGGAGGCAAGGGAGAGTGGGGAAAAGGGGGAGGAGGTGGGGGTCAAGCCAGTAGTTAAGGAGGGGAAAACCCTGGGGCAACAGGTCAGGTCGAAATCCGTGGGGGGTTTCAGCGAGGCCGGTGCGGGAAGCCTGTTTGGGGGGGTGAGAAGGCAGTTACTGGCGGTGGGAAGCCATGTTGGGGGGGAGAGAAGCGGGGAGGCAGCAACGGCGGGAAGCCGAGTGGCCGTGGTAGGAAGCAGTGGGGATAAGGAGACAAGGCCTATACCGGCGACGGGAAGCCGTGCGACCGTGGTGGGAGGCCGTGGGGACAAGGAGACAAGGCCTATACCGGCGACGGGAAGCCGTGTGGCCGTGGTGGGAGGCCGTGGGGATAAGGAGTCAAAGCCTACCCCGGCGACGGGAAGCCGTAAGGCCGGGGTGGGAGGCCGTGTGGGTAAGGAGACAAGGCCTCTACCGGCGGCGCGAAGCTGTAGTGGGGGGGAGAGAAGCGGGGAGGCGGCTAAGGCAGGAAGCCGTGAGGGGGGGGTGGCGGAGAGAAACGGGGAGGCAGCAGCGGCGGGAAGCCGGGGGGGAAACGAGACAAGACCGGTACCGGCGGCGGGAAGAAGTAACGCGGTGGCGGGAAGCGGTGAGGCCGGGGTGGGTAACCGGGAGCCAGGAGCAAGAGGTCGGGAGGTAGCGGCGGGAAGCCGGAAAGAAGAGAATGAAGTTTGTGAGGCCGCGGCGGGAAGCGGTGAGAGACAAACGAGCGGAACCGTGGAGGTAAGCCACGAAACCACGGGGGGGTCCCGGGAGGCTGCACAGGCAGGAGTAGGGACACAAAAAGGCGCAGAGAGCGAAGCGAGGAAGGCTGAGAGGGAAGAGAAGACTAGAGACGGAGAGACCAGGGAGAGCAGAGGGGGGAGAACCCCCAGCACCGAGGCCGGAGGAGAGGCAGGGAGGAAAGAGCCCAGCCCCCCGGAAATGACGGAGGCGGGGCCAAAGAAGGCAGGAGAGGGAGGACCGGAAGTAGTAGCTCCCCCTAGTGGGGAGAAGGCTTCCACAAGTCAGGGAAAGGCAGGCCCCATAACTTATGCATCAGCGGTGGCGGCAAAAAAGGGGGGCCCAAAGGAAGACCCAAAGGGGAAAGACCCCAAAAGGGAAAGAAAGGATGCGGAAGTATACATAAAAGACACCGTACTCTTTCGGGTAAAGGAGAACAGAAAAATGGATAGGAAAACCTTTATAAGGGAAGTACTGATCCAAATATGCGGAAGCACCAAGGAAAAAATGAGGTGCGTTTACGAGGACGGGGAAAAGAGAAGGTACGAGGTCACATGTACCTCGTACGACGAGGCAGTGAAACTGAAAACAGTGGCACTGCAGAACCAGGGGAATGAACTGATGTCAGCCTATGAGGTGACAACGGCATTCCAAGAAAGACAGAGGCAGGAGAGGAGAGCCGTGGTTAGAATGAGCGACCCGCAAGTGCCGGCGTCGGAAATCAGGTTATATCTTAACAGGCAGTGTGAGGAGATCCAGTCGATCTCCGAAATACTGGAAGACGGGATCTGGACATCCGAATGGGAAGTCCTTCTGAAATTGGGGAGGAAAGGAGAGGGTAATGTGGTACATATCCCCTCCCGTTTCACCATTGGGAGTTTCAGGGGAACTATTTTTTACCCTGGACAACCCCGAGCATGCCTAAGATGTGGGCAAGTGGGGCATTACGTGGCAGCCTGCACACAAACAATGTGCTGGAACTGCAAGGGACTGGGACATGTGGCTAAGGAGTGCACATTGGGTAAGAGATGTGACCTATGTGGAGAAACAGGTCACCTCTACCGCACGTGCCCACAAAGAAGGGGGTCTAAAATAATGCAAAGCCGGGAGGTTGGGAGACAGGAAGGGAGAAAGGAGTCAGGGGAAGGGAAAGGACAGGACGAGGAACTGGGTGGGGAAGTTTTGGGGGGGGTAGAGATACCCTTGGAGAGGAGGGAGGGTGAGTCAGGACGCACCGGTGGGGAGGAAATGGACACTTTGGACAATTCCAAACGGGACAGAGAAACCTGGCAGGTAGTCGGGAAAAGTAGCCGGAAAAAAAAGGGGATACAACTCAAAAGAAGCGGCTATGATAGTGATAGTGACGGAGGAAAGAGGAGGGAGAAAGGAGGGAGAAAGGAGGAAGGAACCCCTGCCCCCCCCCCAAAAAGGCAGCTGATGGAGGTGGTGGAGGTAGTGGAAAAAACCTCAAAGAAAGGGAAAGAGACTAAAGAGACAGAAAAAGGAGAAGAACTTGGGAGGACCCCTGAACCTGAACCCGAAGCAGGGAAGACGCCGGAGGAGACGGAAAAGAGGACAAACAACCCAACCAAGACGGGAGACAACCCCGGAGGAGATGGAGAGGAAAAAGGACTGGAACAGATGGAAGAGGGGGGAAACGGGCGAGTATAAAAAATGTAAATGGCACTGCGGATAGGTTCCCTGAACGTTAAGAGCGTTAAAAATTCCAAGCGTTGCGTAGCGACGCTTCAGGGCCTATCCAGAGTCAAGGCCGATATTCTGTTTCTGCAGGAGTGCTGGATTCCACACTCCAACAGTTACAGAACTTGGGCAAAGTGGTGGGACCCCTACGGACCCTCTGTGTGGTCAGGGGGAAATGACACCCGGGCATCGGGTGTGGCGGTCCTACTGAGAGGGAAAAACCTCACCATCACCGACTATAAGGAGGTGGTGGGGGGCAGAATCCTTGTGGTGGATGTGACGTACAATGAAGCCCCGATTAGGCTCATTAATGTGTACGCTCCATCAAAGAGGAAGGACCAGGTGGCCCTTTTCCGGATGCTACCTCCCTGGCTGCTTACACCCAAACCAGTCATCCTGGGAGGAGATTTTAATTGTATTCTGGAGAGAGACGGGAGATCAACCAGATCTGATGAGGAGTTAAGGGCTGCGTCCAAGCTGCTCCAAAAAGTGGTTGCAGATGGACGTTTGAGTGACGTTTTCAAGGCTCCAGATGATGGGGCCCCCAAACGATTCACCTATTCTAACCCCAGTGGGTCGGTCTTCTCACGAATAGATTTTCTATTCGTATCGAGAAGACTAGAAGTGACTAAGACTGAAGTGAGGCCGGCGTCCCTTACCGACCATCGCCTCCTGCTGACGAACTTACTAGTTCACGGAAGCACGAGGAGGGGTCGAGGGACGTGGAAGCTGAACGTAAAGCTTTTGACCCGTAAGAATGTAGAGGAGTTGCGGAAGGAGTACCGAGGATGGAAAACCTTGAGGGACTTCTGTGACTCCTCTACAGAATGGTGGGAAATGGTGAAGAGTAGAATCAAAGAATTCTTTGTCCGAAAAGGGGTTCAATTGGCAAAGGCCACGAACCGGGAAAGAGAGAGACTGCAGAAGGAGTTGCAAAAGCTCCTAAAGCAGCAGCTAGAAGGTATAGAGGTTAGGGAGGCAATTAAAGAGGTGAGAGACCAGCAAGGAGTGCTGCTCGCCTCGGAAGCCTCCAAGATCTTTTTCCGCTCCAGAGTGCGCACGATAGAACAAGACGAGAAGTGTACTAGCTTCTTCTTCCGGAAAGTGAACAGAGGTACCTCTGTGATTTCCGGGTTGAAGGATAGAGACGACTCTGTGTGCACAGAACAGGAAGACATGAGGAGGATCGCAAGATCCTTCTATGAGGACCTGTACCGCGAGAAAGCCACGGAGAGCATGGCCACTCGGGATTTTCTCTCTGCCCTCACCGAAGTGGTGGACGAGGGGAGTCGAGAACACCTGGATCGGCCGCTCTCGTTTGAAGAGCTGACCAAGACGGTAGGTTCCCTCAGGACAGGTAAGACCCCGGGGAGCGATGGCCTCCCGGTGGAACTGTACTTAGTCCTGTGGGACGTGATCGGACCGGTCCTCCTGGAAGTGTACGAGAGTATGCTTCAAGAAGGAACCATGGCAGACTCGATGAGGAAAGGTAACATCACCTTGATCTATAAAGAGAAAGGCAAGAAGGCGGATTTAAAGAACTGGAGACCTATATCTCTATTAAACGTAGACTATAAGATCTTAGCAAAGGTGATCTCAGAGAGGATGAAGACTGTCATGGAGCAGGTAATTCACCCCGATCAGACCTGCGCGGTGCCAGGCCGGAGGATCTCTGACAACCTTGGGTTGTTAAGGGATACCATCGCCTACGTGCAGGAGAGAGGGGGGAAGACCTGCCTCATCAGTCTGGACCAAGAGAAAGCTTTTGACCGAGTATCTCATGACTATATGTATGAGGTACTTGCCAAAATGGGTTTCGGACAAAGAATTCGCGATTGGGTCCACCTGCTCTACAGAGATATCTGCAGTGCAGTGATGGTTAATGGGAACGAAACGCTGCCCTTCCCCGTCAGGTCGGGAGTAAGACAGGGGTGCCCCCTCTCCCCTATCCTGTTTGTCTGTTGCATCGAGCCCTTTGCACAGGCAATCAGGAGGGAGCAGAACATCAAAGGCGTCATCATCCCGGGCAGCCAAGGCATGCAAGCCAAGGTGTCCTTGTATATGGATGATGTTACGGTCTTTTGCTCAGATCACCGATCGATTGAGAGCCTGATGGGTATCTGCAATCTGTTTGAACGGGCTTCGGGTGCCAAAGTGAATCGCCAAAAAAGTGAGGTGATGTATTTTGGCAACTGGCAAGACCGGGCGAAGGTACCTTTTGAGGTAAAACCAGAGTACATTAAAATCTTAGGCATCTGGTTTGGGGCCGCTGGGGCAAGGGGGAAGAACTGGGAGATGGCAATAGCGCAAATTAGGGGACGGTTGAAGCAGTGGCAGGAACGCACGCTTTCAATCACTGGGAAGAACCTGGTGATTAAGTGTGAGGCGATCTCTGGATTACTGTACGTGGCGCAAGTTTGGCCCTTGACCAAACGCAGCGCCACCGCAGTCACCAGAGCTATCTTTAGGTTTGTCTGGAGCTCTGGGATGGATCGTGTCCGCAGGGACGCCATGTACAAGACCCCAGACAAAGGAGGGAAGGGTGTCCCTGATGTAGCCAGGACTATCATGGCCACCTTTGTGTGTGGCTGCGTGAGGGTCTGCCAGGAGCCAAGATATGAAGGCACTGCGTGCAGATATATGCTGGGCTTCTATCTGTACCCAGTGCTAAGAAGGTTAGGTTTGGCTGAGCTGCCACGGAACGCCCCTCTGGGTTGGAATGTCCCGAGATACCTGGGGGAGATCGAGACATTCCTATCCGAGAACAGGGTGGATCCCTCTGAAGTTCCCAGGTGGACACCACGGACGGTGTTAGACATCATCCGAGAGAGAGAGGTGGACGAAACTTTGGTAGGGTACCCTCCGTTGACCGTTAGTCACATCTGGGAGAACGTTTCATCCCCAGCTCTGACTAACAAACACCAGGATGTGGCCTGGATGACGGTCAAGAGAGTTCTTGGACTCAAGAGCTTTCTGACAAGAAGAGGCTTAGTGCAGTCAGAGAGTTGCCCTCGGGAGGGCTGTGGAGGGAAGGAGAATGAGGAACATCTGTTCCTGCATTGTGCCTTTGCCAAACAGGTGTGGAACAAGACAGAGTGGCTTCTCTCGCGGTTCATCCCGGGAGTCCCTCTGTCAGCCCACTCGGTGTTGTATGGCCTCTTCCCAGGAACACACGAAGTGACCGACCTACAATGTGCCTGGAGGGTCATCAACTCGGTCAAGCAGGCCCTATGGGTCTGCCGCAACCGAGAGACCTCCGGACATGGAAATAGGTCAGTGTCGGCCTGTTACAGGAGGGCGATGGTAAGTGTCCGGGAATATGTCATCAGGGACGCCCTGGAGATAGGCTCGGTCGAGGCTAAGGATAGGTGGGGTGTGTTTTAGTATGCCACTGCTTAGAACGTCAGGGATACTATCCGCAGTGCTTGTGGGGGGACGCTCGACCTGTAACCAGAGAGTGTCCCCAAGTGAAGGGTTTCTTTTGTAGATGCCTCTCCCCATAAAGGGGAGAGCATCGGTGGGTGTTTTTTTCCCATATGTCTGTTTCTGTTTTTTTTGGCCTACCATCCGGTAAGGAAAGGATGGTGGAGCTGGGATTAGCCCCTTTGTAACTGCTCCCTGTAAAAAAAGGCAGCAGTGCAGAGAAACGAGGAGGCCTGACATAAGGAAATGTGGGGATTAGGCGTTTTTGTGTCGAGAACGACAGGTTTTTTGTTTTTTTCTCCACAAAGACGGTGGAAGGGTTGGTTTTTGTTGGGAGTGGTGATTGGGTTGGTTTTTCTGTTCCGCGTGGGTACTGAGTCAAGGCCGATGCGGAATGTCACGGGAAAAAGGATTTAGGCGATTTAGATGTCACGGGGAAGGTTTTAAAAAAAACAAATCTATATGTTTTTAACAAAAAAATAAATATATTTGTTTAAAAAAAAAAAAAAAAAAAAAATTTGTGCCTTAGAGTGCATGTATGTAAATGCACGAAGTTTGAGAAATAAAATTGGTGAGCTGCAGGCTCAGGTTGCTGTGAGGCGATATGATGTTATAGCGGTAACAGAGACTTGGCTCCAGCATGGGCAGGAATGGGAGTTGAACATTCCTGGTTATAATGTATTCAGGAGGGATAGAGAGGGGAGAAAAGGGGGCGGGGTGGCAATTTTAGTTAAGGACTCAGTGACTGCCTTAGAAAGGAACAAGGTGGAAGAAGGACTAAAAACCGAATCTATCTGGTTAGAAATGAGGAATAAAAAAGGTGCAGTTACACTGTTAGGGGTATACTATAGACCACCAAATAGTGGGGAGGAGATAGACAAGCAGATCTGCAAGCGTATCACGGAGAAATGCAGAACTAATAGAGTAGTGATAATGGGTGACTTCAACTATCCCAACATAGACTGGCAGAATAGTAGAGTAAAGGGCAAGGAGGGAGAAGAATTCCTGAAGTGTGTGCAGGACAACTTTCTTGATCAGTATGTTTCCAGTCCAACGAGGAAAGAAGCATTGCTGGATCTAGTTTTGGGAAATGAGGTAGGGCAAGTTCAACAGGTTTCTGTAGGTGAGCATCTAGGGAATAGTGACCACAATATCGTTAGATTCAGAATAATTATGGAAAGGGATAAGGAACGATCACAGGTGAGGACACTCAACTGGAAAAGGGCTAATTTCAATGAGTTGAGGTGGGACCTAGCCAAGGTGGATTGGAAAGTAAAATTGGCAGGTAAGACAACTAACGAGCAGTGGGCAGCGTTCAAAGAGGAGATAGTTCAGGCACAGGTCAAAAGCATCCCCACAAAGGTGAAATGTAAGGCATCCAAACCTCCCTGGATGACTAAGGAAATCGGGGCCAAAATAAAACAAAAAAAAGAGGCTTATGATAAGTGTCAGGCTCAAAATTCAGAAGGGAACAAAGCAGAATATAGGAAGTGTAGGATAGAACTAAAAAAGGAAGTTAGAGGGGCAAAGAGACTGCATGAAAAACAATTAGCGAGTAAGATTAAGGGGAACCCTAAGGTTTTTTACCAACATATTAAGAGTAAAAGGTTGGTCAAGGAGAGGGTGGGGCCAATTAGGGACCTAGGAGGAAATCTCATTGTGGAGGCAGAGGGCATGGCTGATGTACTGAATGAGTACTTCGTCTCTGTCTTCACAAAAGAAAATGATACAGCCAATGCCATGGTATTAGAGGAGAGGGTAGGAGAAATGGATAGAATAATTATAACCAGAGAGGAAGTGCTAAAAAGGTTGACGTCGCTCAAGGTGGATAAGTCACCTGGTCCGGATGGGATGCACCCTAGGTTACTAAGTGAGGCACGGGAGCAAATAGCAGGGACTCTGGCCACGATCTTTCAATCTTCCTTGGACACAGGGGTCGTGCCAGAGGACTGGAGGATAGCTAATGTTACTCCCTTGTATAAAAAGGGGCAGAAGGACAAGCCTGGTAACTACAGACCAGTCAGTCTAACGTCGGTAGTGGGCAAACTTCTAGAGTCCATAATCAGGGACAAGGTAGATCTTCACTTAGAAAGATATAGGCTAATAAAGGACAGTCAACATGGATTTGTTAAAGGCAAATCTTGCCTTACAAATCTGATAGAATTTTTTGATGAGGTAACGGAATGGGTGGATAATGGTAGCGCAGTTGATGTAGTTTACATGGACTTTCAAAAGGCATTTGACAAAGTGCCACATGAGAGACTTATTATGAAATTAAAGGCCCATGGCGTAAAAGGGACAGTGGCAGCGTGGATCCACAACTGGCTGCGAGACAGAAAGCAGAGAGTTGTAGTGAGCGGCTGTTTTTCAGATTGGAGGGAAGTGAGCAGTGGTGTGCCACAGGGATCAGTTTTGGGACCATTGCTGTTTGTAATCTACATCAATGATCTGGACTTGGGTGTACGGAGTACAGTTTCCAAGTTTGCAGATGACACTAAGTTAGGGAGAATAGTAAACAGTGAGGAGGATAGTAGCCATCTGCAAGAGGATATAGACAAATTGGTAAAGTGGGCAGACACATGGCAGATGAAGTTTAATGCAGAGAAGTGTGAGGTGATGCATTTTGGGAGAAGAAATGAAGGGAGGCAATATAGGCTAGATAGTACAATTTTAAATGGTGTAAAGGAACAGAGAGACCTGGGGATTTGTGTTAGTGACTCGTTGAAGGTGGCAGGACAGGTAGACAAGGCTGTTAAGAAGGCATATGGGATACTAGGCTTTATAAATAGGGGTATAGAGTACAAAAGTCAGGAAGTGCTGACTAACCTCTATAGGACTTTGGTGAGGCCTCAGCTGGAATACTGTGTTCAATTCTGGTCACCACACTACAGAAAGGATGTGAAGGCATTGGAAAGGGTACAACGAAGATTTACTAGGATGGTGCCAGGATTGAGGGACTTCAGCTATGAGGAGAGGCTAGATAGGCTAGGGTTATTCTCTCTGGAGCAGAGAAGATTGAGGGGAGACCTAATAGAGGTTTATAAGATCATGAGGGGTTTCGACAGGGCAAATAGAGAAAAACTATTTCCACTCGTGGGTGAATCTGTGACTCGTGGTCACAGATTTAAAATAGTTTCAAGGCGCAGTAGAGGGGAGCTGAGGAGAAATTTTTTCGCTCAGCGAGTTGTTCGAATCTGGAATGCAATGCCTGAAAAGGTGGTGGAGGCTGATTCGATAACAGCTTTTAAAAGGGAATTAGATCTTTATTTAGGGAGAACGGGTCTATTAGGCTATGGGGAGCGGGCAGGGCAGTGGGATTGAATCGCTCTTTTCAAAGAGCCGGCAGAGACTAGATGGGCCGAATGGCCTCCTTTTGTGCCGTAAAATTCTATGATTCTATGATTCTATGAATTGAAATCTCTTGTCACAGTTTGGAGGCTATTCTCTCATGCCTGTTCTCTCGCCCCTGGCCTGGAGATAAGGAAAAGTTCATCATCTGCAAACTCTCTCTCTGTCATCACCACTTTTCTTGCTCGCTGTTGTTTTATTGTTCAGTGTTTCTCTGAATTCACTCTCTCTTTCGTTTACTTTGGTGTGATCTTGGTTTGGAATCATTCTCTCCTCTGGGTCAGAACGTTGTGACTTTGAGCCTCAGAAGAAGATTTTATGCTCAGTCTGTCCTGACACTGGTGGGATGTTGTCCAGCTCTTAAGATGGGACATCAGACCTGTTCAGGTGGATGTTAAAGATCCCTCCACACTCTTCACGAAGAGAAGATCGTTTGGATAAATTGATCATTTCTTCATTACTATTTGTGCCCCTCCCCTCCTAACCCCTCTCCTCCCCTTCTCCTCTTCTTTCCTTTCCTTTCCTCTCCTCCTCTCCTCTCCTCTCCTTTCCTCTCTTCTCCCCTTCACTCCTCCCCTCCTCTCCTCTCCCCTCCCCACTTCTCTGTTTTTCTTTAAATCCCTTGGATTATGTTCCTTCACTGTGAGGGGTAACACAATGTAACACACTCAGGCATCACCCGACATGAAAAGGATGCTATACAAAATCCAAGTTGTTGTTGTTACTGTAGGATTCTGCTGTGCACAAGATAACCAAATGGAGTCCTGTAGCTCAGTGGTTAGATCATTCGCCTTACTAGCATGAGACCTATGTTCGAATCCAGGCAGGTCTGGTCGAAACCTTGGGTACGTTTCCATACTCCACACGCCTAATAATAATCCCTCTGAAAAAAACACTATACAGTAGTTGGTTATCAGGCACCCTTGGGACCTGACTTGGGCCAGTTAATCGAATATGCCGGATATTTGAACAGCAAGTTGCCGAAAATCTTACACAAAAAATTAACTTATTTTAAAACATACCATATTAATAATAGACTAAATAATAACAGAATATTGTATGGATACTTACCAATAAAGCATTCCAGCAACTTAGTAAAATGATCAGAAAAAAAGCATTCCAGCGTTTGGTAAGTTTAATAAGTAAGCGTGCGTCGCGCATGCACATAGCGAGCAGACCGGGAGTGTCCCAGATCTCCCATTACAATTGGGATGGTAATTACGGTTGGTTGGGTACCGGATAAACAAGGTTTTACTGTACTAAATTGGTCATTTCAATCCACGACTGTTGTGGGACACTGCTGTGCGTAATTGGCTGCTGCATTTCACCCACAAATAAACAGTCAATTCACTTTACAGTATATTCTGTGAGGTGCTTTGAGACGTCTAGAAGACGTGAAAAGCCCTACATCAAATACAAGGATTATTATTATTATGATTATAATCAGTCCTGTAGCTCAGTGGTTAGAGCACTCTTCTTACAAACGAAAGACCTACGTTTGATTCCCAGCAGGTCAGGGCGAAACCTTAGGCAAGTTTCCTTACTCCACATGCCTGATAAAAATCCCTCAAGAAAAAACTAAAATAATAATTCGGTCACTTAATCCACGACTATTTGTGGGACGCTGCTATGCGCAATTGGCTGCCATGTTTCACCCCAAAATATCACTTTACAGAATATTCTGTGAAGCTCTTTGATAAGCGCTATATCAAATGCAAGGATTATTATTTTTATTAGCCTAAAATGCACTTTACACCGAATGAGCTAAATGACAGATTCAGGATTGTGGGGAATCTGACACTGACAGCTCCATGTTGCGTTTTCAACTCAGGGTGTGACATTTTAATTCAAAGTTTAATAAACAGCCAGAGGGAATTGATTTATAAATAGAAGCTTGTAAATTAATTGATAAATTCTGGTGAAGGGCATAGACCTAATGTGAAGCTTAAATTTCAATGAGCAGTGTAACTTTGGTGTAAAAATAGACACCTTTTTCTTTCAGATTGCACCGATGTGTTTGAAGCTTGAAAACTAAATGGAGCTTGTGCAGAACTTCTGCTCTGATTGTATGTGAATAAATTGTCATAATATGTCTGCCACCAACAAATTATAAACTCATAGAATGATAAGAGAATCATTTGAAATGCCTCAAAGCTCTTCACAGAATATACTGTAAGTGTGTTCATTGTATTTTTTTGCAACAGCCAATTGCGCATAACAGCGTCTCACAAACAGTGGTGGATTGAGTGACCACATTTTTACATTACAGCATAAAAGGAGTCCATTTGACTCATCGTGTTTGTACTGGCTCTTTGATAGAGCTACCAACTAGTCCCCACTCCCCCTCTCTTACCCCATAGCCCTGCAAGTTTTTCCTTTTTACATAGCTATCTAATTCTGCTTTGAAGCTGTGATTGAATCTGATTCCACCCCCTTTCAGGCAGTGCATTTCAGACCAGAACCCTGGGCAAAAAAAATTCTTCTTGTACCCCCTCTGGTTCTTTTGCTAATTACCTTAAATCTATGCCCCATCAAACTTCTGTTCTCTGAGGAGAATAATCCCAGTCTCTCCACATATTTGTCGTCATGAGCAGTATATATTTGTACAAGAATGGTATCATCCCTGATATCATGCTTGTAAATCTCCTCTGCGCTCTCTCCAAGGCATTGATATCCTTTCCATAGTGTGGTGCCCAGAATTGAACGCAATATTCCAGTTGAGGCCTAATCTGCAATTTGTAACAGGTCAACATAATATCCTTGTTTTTACCGCATGACATTGTTTGCAATAAATCATTCCAATTTGGAACTGTTTCTAATTATTGAATTTGAAGTTGTATCTGCCTTTCAACCCTCCTGACCATTCACTGCTGTCTCATTTTCTTTTTTTGTTAATCTGACACGTGAAAGCCCAGCATCTTGTTAAGAGGGTCCAAATCAGACTGAGAGCTTGTTTGCCATCTCCGTCCTGCGATGTTTCAAGTTGTTCCTTCCTACCAGATAACAGCAAAATACTCACCAGAACAAATTTGGCCAGTGGGACAGCGAGCACCAGCACAGACACCACGGGGAGAGAGAGAGAGAGAAAGAGGGCAGGAAATGGGGTTAGAAAAGTGAGCTCCAGTGGGAAAGAAACAATAAAGCAATATTCTATTCTCCTTTAGGTTTGTGTTCAGAGTGAGTAACTTTCTCTTGGAGAACGATGGTAAGGGATTCCTGAGCCAGCTTCACAGTTTGAAACCCGGTGACAATCAAAAGATGGAGGTGAAACTCAGTGGATGGAAGGTTACCTATCAGGGAGAGGTTTAGATGGTCAGTACACCAACTCCTCAATTAACGTTGGTGATGTTCTCTTATAAATACGATTTTAACTGAAACGACCGATAATGAAACCCAAATTACTATAGTCATAATGATATAAATAGTTACGTTTCCGCAGTACATTTCTTGTCTAAATATACATACACAAATATTAAAGAGCAAAAACAACACTACTGAGAATTGAAATAAATGTTTAATAAGTACCAATATATCAATTAAATAATAATACGAAAAAACATATTGGAGATGGTTGATGCGGTAGTGGGCAACAGTGAGTGGCGGGGGGGGGGGGGGGGGGAGTCATTCAGATGAAGGGGCGGATGGCTATTTTTAATAATCTGTTCAATGTTTGCTCAACCACTTTTTTCCTTCTTGCATTGTATTATTATTATTATTGTTGTTGTTGTTGTTGTTGTTGTTGTTGCAGCAATTGTACCAGACTGGTGCAGCCGACAGGGTACCGTATATCTCCGCGTATAAGGCGCACCCGCGTATAAGGCCCACCCCCCGTTTTTGACAACCAGGTGGCAAAAAAAAATGTTTTGCTGCCGTATTTTTTCGACCATTGTCTATCATTTTTATAATTTTCCTATTGCTCTTTTTGTTATTTGGTGGCCCTGAAAAGGGCCGTTGGTGTATAAAGCTTTTATGCTACATTCTGGAAATCCTAGTCGTCGGTCGCCTCGTCAAATACCTCGCGAAGTTCCTCATCTGAATCCGCGTATTGTAGGTCGGCGTCGCTGTCGTCGCTCCCGGATGTGCTCGGCGAGTTGTCCTCCCACAGCACATTGTCCTCCGTCCCATCCAAGCTGTTGAATATGCAGCACTTGAGGAAGCCGCGTCTGATGATCTCCGCTGGCAGCTCATCCCAGACTTTTGCTATCCACGAGCAGATGGTTGGGAGATCTACCTTCCGCATCCGTCCTCCAGCCGTGTACGTCTTCTCCCCCTCCAGCATCCAGTCCGCCCAGCACCTCCGCAGGCCATCCTTGAAGGGCTTGTTCACCGCGACATCAAGCGGCTGGAGAAGCGACGTCATCCCGCCGGGGATCATCACCAGATCGGTGTTGGATTTCCGCAGGGTCGCCTTCGTCTGGTCCGTCTCGTGACAGCGGAAGGCGTCGAGGACGAGAAGGCTTCTGCGCCGTGAGAGACCCCCTACTCACCTCTCCCAGACGCAATGCAGCCAGTCGTTTACGAGGTCGTCGTCCATCCAGCCCTTCGGGTGAACCCTCACGAGGATGCCGGGCGGGAAACTCTGTTTGGGAAGAGTCTTCTGCTTAAAGATCACGTACGGTGGCAGCTTTCCCCCATCGGCGGTGCAGCCCAGCATTACCGTGAAGCGGTCCTTCTCGTGGCCAGTCGTCGAGATGCTCACGCTCTTCGACCCTGTATCCGCGATGGTAACGCTCCGGGGGATATCGAAGGTGAGTGGCGTCTGGTCTGCGTTGCCGATCCTGGTGAGCGGGTAGTTGTGCTGGCGGCGCAGCTTGATTACGAACTTCTGGAAGCTGGTCATCTTTTCCTCCAAGTCGGCAGGCAGGTGCTGGGCGATATGTGTGCGTCGGCGAATGTTTAGCCCGTGCCGAGACATGAAGCGGTAAGCCCATGAAACACTCACCTTAAAGTCGATGATTCCCTCTATGGCAGGGATGGCCCTGGCCTTCAGTCGATGCGCTATCGTTGAGATAGCGTGCCCCTCAAGCCGTTTTTCTCGAACCCAGGCGATGAGCTCCACCTGCAGTTCAGGCCACTTCGCTGTTCCTCTCCGTAGCGCCTTCTTTAGTTTCGGCATCTCCTCCAGCGTGGACTGTGTGGAACGCCATCGGCGAACATTCGATTCGGCGACGCCGAGTTTCCTCACTGCCTCCCGGTTTCCAGCCTCCTCTGCATACTTGCAGACGGAGAGCTTGAACGAAGCAGGGAACATGCGCACATTGTTGCGCATGTGGTTTGTGCTTTTTTTCTAAACTTTACGATGGTTGTCGTAAAATTACCGCATTTTGTGATTATTTCATCAACAACAAAAATCTAAATAACGGATAACGGAACGACAGATAGCGAGGAGTTCCCGTGCTCACTCACGATGCTTAATGGTTCTTATTTGTTTTAATAAAGTTTCTCAAATAGATCAACTGTGTCTGATAACCCAATACCCAACAGTCAACAGCCAACACCCAATACCGAAATCAGGCGGGAGTGACTCCTGGTAACAGGTGGGCAGGATTATTACCAGCGACACTCGGGCTGACCCGGGTTGGCACCAGGACTCTGCACATGTTTTATTTACGAGGCCAACCATTGGCAAACACCCCTTTGCCGTAAATCAGGCTACGGAAAATTATTCCCATTTGTTTAGCAATAAGAAGCTTTGCCGCAGATAAACAGATATCAGGATTAAATCCTTTATTTCCCAGCAATTGGGTCTCATATTAAATAATGTTGGTGATGCTCTCTCCCCATTGAGGACATACTCACTAAATCATATCATAGAATCATACAATCTTACGGCACAAAAGGAGGACATTCGGCCCATTGAGTCTGTGCCGGCTCTTTAAAAAGAGCAATTTAATCCCACTCCCCAGTTGTCTCCACATAACCTCGCAAACCCATCCTCCCCAAATAAATGGCTACCTCTCTTTTAAAAGTTGTTATCGAATCGGCCTCCACCACCTTTTCAGGCAATGCATTCTAGATTCGAACAACTCACTGGTCAAGAATTCTGTATGCTTGACCATTTAAGCTCTCTGGGGGGACTGTTATATTCGAGATATAAAAGAGAGACCATGGAGAGATCGACTTTCATGTAAGACTTTATTAAGAAGAGACCACAAGCATGCAATTCCATGTGCTACCACAGTGGTCACGAGAAGGTGCTATAACCGTTACATCTACATATAAGGGCATAGAGATTAGCATAATCCTACAGGGACCTGTGTGAAATGCACAATATAAATGCAAATTGTTGCTGTTGTTAGAGGGAGCTTTATTGTGTCTCTATCCCTGAACTGGGAGTGTGGACAACAACAACAAAATTACATTTGTATAGCGCCTTTCATATTGGGAGAATGTCCCAAGGCGTTGACTGTCGGTGTTTCAGACAGGAGTTGGGGTTGGGGAGAGTGAAGGGATGGGAGTGGGGTTGACCGATGGAGGAGGGTCTTGAGGTAGGACTTGAAAGAGCCTTGTTCAGCACCTTGAGGCATCCTCCCAATGTGAAAGACACTTTACAAATGTAATTTTGTTGTTGTTGAAGAGAGGGAGCAGAACGGAGGGATGGATTTCCAAAGGTTGGGGGCAGAGTGGCTAAAGGCTCGCCCGCCAATGGTGGGGTAGATGGGTTGGGGGACATGGAGAGCCAAGAGCCCAGAGTGGAGGGAGAGCACAAGTTGGTAGGGTAATAGGAGATTGCTGAAGTAGGGTGTGGCAGGTCATGGCTTGGATGTGGGGGAGGAAAGACAGTTGAGGATCAAACAAGACACCTAGGTTCCTCACTGGCTTGGTGAGGTGAAGTGTGCAACCAATGCAATGCCTGAGGTTGAGAAAGCGCTGGCACGAGCCAATGAGAAGTACCTCAGTATTATTGACATTCAACTGTAGAAAGTTAGCTCTCATCCAGGATTTGATGTCTGACTGGACAGCTTAGAGCAATGGTTCCCAATCTCGGGTTCTGACCCAAATCAGGGTCGCAGGGGTCCTCAGTAGGGTCGTGGGGGTCCTCAGAAGTTTTTGTTGTTGCTTTTTTGAAACATTGAAAATGCTTTAATGCTAAAACAAAAGCACCTGAGGCGACACTGCCGACCAATTTGTGTGAAAGAGTGAACTTACGAGTTGCGCTGAGTTCAAAAAAGAGATAACGTTTTGGCTGAGCTGAGCTTCAGTCGCCTTATCACCCCACTAGACAGGAGGATCAGTTGGAGGCTAATTTTGGTCGCAGCAAAAAAAGTTTGACTCACAAGGACCTGCTGGTGGTTAATTTGGGTTGCAAAAGGTTGGGAACCACTGATTTAGAGGGAGCTTTACTGTGAGCCTAACCCTGACCTATGAGTGTGGGCTGACAGTATAGAGGTAGGTTTATTGTGGTCTGTGACCCTGACCTCGGAGTGTGGACAGACGTACAGTGCAGAGGGAGCTTTATTGTATCTGTAACTGTAACATGGGAATGTGGGTTTATACCCAATTTTGTGCAACTGAACTAATTAAAACTTTCCTAACAGAAACACTGGGAAAGATTCCTTACTCCTGGTGCCTCTGTTTACCAGCAGTAAATAGGAACAACAACAACAACAACAACATATTAAACTTATAAAGCGCCTTTCACGTCGGGAGGACGTCCCAAGGCGCTGCACAGGAGGCGTGTGACCCGAGCTGGGAGGGGAGTGTTCGGGAAGGGGTAAGAAACGTGGGGGAGGTCGAAGAATTAGGGGGGGAACAGAAGGCACGGTCGAAAAGGAAAGTCTTCAGACCGGCCTTGAAAGAGGAAAGGGAAGAAACGAGACGGAGGGATTGGGGGATGGTATTCCATAGGGTGGGAGCGGAGAAACTGAAGGCCCGGCCTCCGATGGTGGGGCGGTTCGGGCGGGGGGCTTGGAGCAGGCCAAGTCCTGCTGAACGGAGGGTCCGGGTGGGCTTATAAGGGGAGAGTAAATCGGATAAATAGGGTGGGGCAAGGCCATGTAAGGCCTTGAAAACGAGGACAAGGATCTTGAACTCGATCCTCTGGGGGATGGGGAGCCAGTGGAGACGGGCGAGGGTGGGGGTGATGTGGTCACGGAGGCGGGTGCAGGATAGTACACGGGCTGCAGAGTTTTGGATGACCTGCAGCCTGTGAATGGATGAACTGGGGAGGCCGATGAGGAGAGAGTTTCCGTAGTCCAGCCTTGAGGTGATGTACACGTGCACGAGTGTTTCGGCAGCGTGGGGGGGGGGGGGGGGGGGAGGTAGTTGCGGAGCCTGGCAATGTTGCGCAGGTGGAAATAAGCGGTGCCGGTCAAGGCATGGATGTGGGGGAGGAAGGAGAGTTTATGGTCGAACGTGATGCCGAGGTTCCTGACTGGCTTTGTGAGGTGGAGAGTACAGCCTTGGATGTTGAGGCTGGCAGCGCCCGATGTGTGGAGGCGCTGGCTTGAGCCAATCAGGAGGGCCTCGGTCTTGCTCACGTTCAATTGGAGGAAGTTGTCCCTCGTCCAGGACTCAATGTCGGACAGACATGCTGTCAGGACATCGATGGTCTGGGGGTTGAGGGATGAGGCAGAAAGGTACAGCTGGGTGTCGTCTGCATACATGTCGAAATTTACCCCATGTTTGCGGATGACATCGCCCAGAGGGAGCGTGTAAATGGTGAAAAGGAGGGGGCCGAGGACACAGCCCTGGGGGACGCCGTAAGAAACTGTGCGGGGGTTTGAGGAGAAACCGTTAGAAGTTACAAAGTGTAGGCGGTGGGTCAGGTAGGAATGGAACCAGTCAAGGACTGTGCCTTGAAGGTTGAGGTGGGAGGAAAGACGTTGGAGGAGGATGGTGTGATTGACTGTGTCGAACACAGCAGACAGGTCAAGGAGGACGAGGAGGCAGAGGGAGCCCTGGTCACAGGCGGTTAGGATGTCGTTTGTGACCTTGACCAGGGCAGTTTCTGTGCTGTGGATAGGGCGGAAACCTGATTGGAGGGGTTCAAGGAGTGAGTTGAAAGGAAGGAGAGGAGCTGGGAGGCAACCACTCTTTCAAGGATCTTAGAAAGGAACGGGAGGTTGGAGATGGGTCGGTAGCTTGATGGCTGCGACGCATCTAGGGAGGGTTTTTTCAGGATAGGGGTGATGGTGGCTGTTTTAAGGGAGGTAGGGACGGTGCTTGAGGAGAAGGAAAGTTTGATGGTGTCAGAAATGAGCGGGGCCAGGAGGTGGAGCTGGGTGCGGAGGAGGGGGGTGGGGATGGGGTCCAATGGGCACGTGGTGGGTTTCATGGAAATGATTATTTTTGTGACTGAAGACGGGGAGATGGGGATGAAAGTATGAAAGGGGGGGTGGGTGGGGGTTGGAATAACGGATGGAGGGGCGGAGGTGGAGGAAAGATGGGGGGAGGAAACCGCAGAACGGATTCTCTCAATTTTGGAATCGAGGAAGTCCAATATCTCCTCGCAGCGTGCGTTTGAGGAGAGGATCTGCGAAGCGGGGAGGGGGGGGGGGGGGGGGCGGAGGTGCTGGTTGGTGGTGGCGAAGAGGAGCCGGTGGTTGTCCTTCACTTCCAGGATTACCCTGGAGTAGAGGCTGATTAGCGGTGGCTGGGGCGGAGCGGTAACATGTGATGCGGTCCAGCCAGATTTGCCGGAACCTGGTTGTTGTCAATTGGCAGATCATTTTGTGGGGGTAATAAAGTTTGCGTGATCACTCATCTGTTTCTGGGACACTGCCATGCACAATTGGCGATCACTTTTTGTCCAAAAATACAGTTAATCCATTTTACAGTGAAGCACTTTTGAAATGTGTCAACAATGTGATAAGGCGCTTCATCAAATGCAAGGATTATTCACTTCTTCCCCATCCCGGAAGAGGATCCCCTTAGTCGTCACGTACCACCCCACGAGCCTCAGTATTCAACGCATCATTCTCCGATATTTCCGACACCTCCAAATACAATATATATTTCCCTCCCCTCTCCTCTTCACATTATGAAGGGATCGTTTCCTCAGGGATTGTTTGGTTCATTCCACCGTCAGCACCATCAGCTGCTCCCCTTCCCCTGGCACAGGGCCAACACAGGAGCTGTAAACCTCCACCCAGACCTCTCTCCAAGGACCCAAACACAGCCTCGATGTGAGACAGCGGTTCACATATAGTACCACCAATGTAGTTTACTGTATCCGCTGCTCACGATGTGGTCTCCTCTATATTAGGGAGACTAAGCTTGGGAGACCATCGGCTGAGCATCTTCGTGCTGTTCGCAAGGTCAACCCTGATATTCTGGTCTCCCTTCATTTCAATTCACGCTCCCATTTGGAGGCTGACCTCTCCATCTACGGTCTCCTTGCCCACAATGACCCACAGCGAAGGCTTGAGAAACAGCATCTTATCTATTATCTGCTCGGGACCCTCCGGCCTCAATATCGATTTCAGCCGCTTCAGACCATAAAAGCTGCCCCTCCCCCTCTTTCTATTACAGTAGATTTATCTTCCGTTACCATCACAGTGATGACTCCGGGCTCTCCCCGTGTGGCGGGGCTGGTGCCTGTTCTCCCCAGTTTGTGTTACACCACTATCACCTCATTAACCCATGAATTAACACATTTTCTCCTTTGTCTTCTTTTTGTGTCTTCTCTGCCTCCCCCTCTCTGACTTGTCCTTAAAAACCTCTCCCTCCCAACTTCTGGTTCTGACGAAGGGCCGTGGACCTGAAACGTTGACTCACTTTCCTTTCTCCACAGTTGCTGCCTGACTGACTGTGAGAGCCTCTCTCTCTCTCTCTCTGTTTGTTATTGTTGTTGTCTCCCTCTGACATCCTCACCTCATGAGATGAGGCAACACTTTATTAGATCAGGTTATATCGCCACCTCGTGGCTATGTCGGGTTACTGCAGGCATTGTGTCAGCAGGAGGTGAGTTACTGCGCCGTCCTCACAAAATCCCCACAAACACTGCAGCCCTGCGCGCAGTGACGTCTGCTCACCTGCCACAGAAACGTGGCAACAAACACTGCTCATTGTTGTTGATTGTCAAGCGTTCTGAGGCGCTATCCTGCTTGGACGGTGCTAAATAGTGCAAGTTGTTGTTATTTACGGAGACGGAATCACCAGTAATTTCTGGACAAACATCAATAATCCTGCAGTTCACTGGTCACAGCGCCGGCCTCACAGGCACAGGACCTGGGGTCGGTGGAGGCGCGGCTGTGGTGTAGAGGGAGGGGCTGTGTGGGGGGGAGGGACTGTGGGGGTGGGGCTCTGTGTGTGGGGGGGGGGGAGGGGCTGTGTGGGGGGGGGGGGGAGGAGCTGTGGGGGGGGGGAGGAGCTGTGGGGGGCAGGGCCTATGTGGGGGGGAGGAGCTGTGGGGGGAGCTGTGGTGGGTAGCGGCTGTGTGTGGGGGAGGAGCTGGCTCTGTGTGGGGGGAGGGGCTGTGGGGGGGTGGGGCTGTGGGAGGGGCTGTGGGGGGAGGAGCTGTGGGGGGCGCTGTGGTGGGTAGGGGCTGAGTGGGGGGGGAGGAGCTGTGTGGGGGGAGGGGCTGTGGGGGGGTGGGGCTGTGGTGGGTAGGGGCTGAGTGGGGGGGGAGGAGCTGTGTGGGGGGAGGGGCTGTGGGGGGGTGGGGCTGTGTGGAGGGGAGGAGCTGGCTCCATGGCGGGCCTGGAGTTGTTGTTCTCCTCTGTGAGCCGGGATGTGGTGTCGGCTGCGGATGCGCTCATTTGTTTCGTCCACTGGGAGCTGGTCCAGGCCGGGTTCAAGTGCCTGGGTGTCGGGGATCAGGTGAGGTCGAGGCTGTGTGTCTGGTGTAAGGCCTCAATTACTCAGCGGTTGAGCGGGGCCTACTCCAGGCTGTTTCGTTTATGTTTCACGCAGTGTTCAATAACGTGTAGTGACTGTTTGAGAACAAAGGCCATTATTTTTGTGTGTCGGCCTGTGTTAGTGTGTGTCGGCCTGTGTTAGTGTGTGTCGGCCTGTGTTAGTGTGTGTCGGCCTGTGTTAGTGTGTGTCGGCCTGTGTTAGTGTGTGTCGGCCTGTGTTAGTGTGTGTCGGCCTGTGTTAGTGTGTGTCGGCCTGTGTTAGTGTGTGTCGGCCTGTGTTAGTGTGTGTCCGCCTGTGTTAGTGTGTGTCGGCCTGTGTTAGTGTGTGTCAGTCTGTGTTAGTGTGTGTCGGCCTGTGTTAGTGTGTGTCAGCCTGTGTTAGTGTGTGTCAGCCTATGGTGTCAACCTGTGTCCGTGTGTGTGACCTAACACTCTGGTCCCACCAAATCACACTTCTACTCCAACAACAACAACAACAATTTACATTTATATAGCGCCTTTCACGTCGGGAGGACGTCCCAAGGCTCCAGGATAATCCTGGAGGCGAAGGACAACCCCAAACTCCTCTTCTTCACAACTATCCAGCTCCTCCGCCCTCCTCGCCTCGTAGATCCTCTCCTCCAACTCCCACTGCGAGGAAATGCTGGATTTCCTCAAGTCCAAATTCAAGGGAATCCGTTCAACGGTCACTGCCCTTCCAACTTCCATCCCCTCCGCACCTCCCCCACACACTCCGACTCCTACCCACCCTTCCTTCCACACCTTTGAACCTGTCTCCCCATCCTCTGTCATCACCACCATGAAGCACACTTACCCCCCCAGCTACACCTCCTTGCCCCACTACTTACTGACATATACAACCTGTCCCTTTATTCCGGCATCGTTCCCACCCCCTTCAAAACAGCCACTATCACCCAGTATAGACTCAAGAAACCTTCCCTTGATGCATTGCAGCCCTCAAGCCACCGGCCCATCTCCAATCTCTCCTTCCTGTCAAAGATGCTTGAAAGAGTCGTTGCCTCCCAGCTTCGCTCCTTTCTCTCATCCCACTCCCACCACAAACCCTTCCAATCAGGTTTCTGCGCTGCCCACAGCACAGAAATTGCTCTTGTCAAGGTCACTAACGATAGCCTGACCATCTGTAACCAGGACTCCCTCTGCCTCCTTGTCCTCCTCGACCTATCCACCGCGTTCGACACCGTGGACCACACAATCCTCCTCCACCGCCTCTCCCTCCTCAACCTTCAAGGTTCTGTCCTCGACTGGTCTGGTCCTACTTTTCACATCACCTCCACTTTGTGTCTGCCAACGGCTTTTCCTCCAGCCACCGCAGTGTCTTGAGCGGCGTTGCTCAGGGCTCTGTCCTTGGTCCCCTCCTCTTCACACTCTATATGCTCCCGCATACATGAGGTAAATTTCGACATTTCGGTAAATGTGGATGACATCCAAATCTATCTGCTTCCACCCTCAACTCCAACGTTCTGACTGCCTGCCTGTCTGACATTGAGTCCTAGATGAGAGACATCTTTCTCCAGAAATGTCCACAAGACTGAGGCCCTCCTGTTTACCTTGCGTCAGTGCCTCCGCACCTCATGCGCCGACAACATCAGCATCCAGGGCTGCACTGTCCTCTCTAAGCCAGTCAGGAACCTGGATGTCTTGTTTGATCCTGAACTGTCCTTCCTCCCCCACTACCACCTTTGTTCACAACATCGCCAGACTCCACCACTGCCTCACCCCTCAGGCTGCCGAAACCCTTGTCCACGCATTCATCACATCAAGGCTCGACTATGGAAACTCCCTTCTCGTCGGTCTTCGCATCACAAGCTGCAGATCATCCAGAACTCTGCAGCTCGTGTCCTCACCCGCACCAAGCTCCGTGACCAGATTACTCCCACTCTCGCCCGGTTCCATTGGCTCTCCATCCCTCAGAGGATCGAATTCAAGATCCTCGGCCTCACTTTCAAGGCCATTCATGGCTTTGCACCCACCACTGACCTGCTGTCCCACTATGAATCTCACCACCCCCTCCGTTCAGTGAGCTCCGGTCTGCTCCATATCTCCCGCATGACCTGCCTTACGATCGGCGGACGGGCTTTCAGTCTCCCTGCTCCCACACTCTAGAACTCCATTATTCTTTAGAAGGGGAGAGACTAAATTGTGTTAGTGTTCAGAGGGAAGTGGGTGTCCTTGTACACCAGTCTCAAAAAGTTAGTTTGCAGGTATAGCAAGTAGTTAGGAAGGCTAACGGTATGTTGACGTTCATTATAAAAGGGTTAGAATATAAGAGTAGGGAAGTCTCGCTGCAGCTGTATAGGGCCCTGGTGAGACCGCGCCTGGAATACTGTGGCCAGTTTTGGTCTCCTTATTTAAGAAAGGATGTGCTTGCCTTGGAGGGTTTACTAGGTTAGTACCTGGGATGAGGGGAAAGAGTTATGAGGATAGGTTGAGTAATCTAGGCCGATATTCTCTAGAATATGGAAGAATTAGAGGTGATCTTATACAAACCTATAAGATTATTAAGGGGTACAACAGAGTAGATAGTGGGAGACTGTTTCCTCTGGTTGGAGAAACTAACCAGGGGTCACATGTGAAGATTAGGTGTCAGCCTTATTGCACTGAGTTGAGAAAAAATGTCTTCACTCAGAGGGTAGTGAATTTATGGAATTCTCTATCCCAAAGGGCTGTGGATGCTTAGTCCTTGAACATATTCAAGACTGAGATAGGTAGATTTCTTATGGATAAAGGGATTAAGGAATATGTTGATAAGGCGGGTAGGTGGAGCTAGAATAGATCAGTCATGATCTTATTCAATGGCGGTGCAGGCTTGAGGGGCCGAATGGCCTACACCTGCTCCTACTTCTTATGTTCTTATACGTTCTTATGTCCATCTTCTGCTGCCCTCTTAGCTCTCTCCCGTGTCTCCCCCCTACCCTGCCACACATTGACACAGGCTGACACACATTGACACAGGCTGACACACACTGACACACATTGACACAGGCTGACACAGGCTGACACATACTGACAGAGGCTGACATACACTGACAACAACAACAAATTTACATTTATAGAGCGGCTTTCACGTCGGGAGGACGTCCCAAGGTGCTGAACAATCAGGTTGGGTACCCTGCTCGGGTACCCAACCTGTCAGCCTCTGTCAGTATGTGTCAGCCTGTGTCAGCCTGTGTCAATGTGTGTCAGCCTGTGTCAGTGTGTGTCAGCCTGTGTCAGTGTGTGTCAGCCTGTGTCAATGTGTGTTAGTGTGTGCCAGCCTGTGTCAGTGTGTGTCAGCCTGTGTCAGTGTGTGTCAGCCTGTGTCAGTGTGTGTCAGCCTGTGTCAGTGTGTGTCAGTGTGTGTCAGTGTATGTCAGTGTGTGTCAGTGTGTGTCAATGTGTGTCAGCCTGTGTCAGTGTATGTCAGCCTGTGTCAGTGTGTGTCAATGTGTGTCAATGTGTGTCAGCTTGTGTCAGTGTATGTCAGTGTGTATCAGCCTGTGTCAGTGTGTGTCAGCCTGTGTCAGTGTGTATCAGCCTGTGTCAGTGTATGTCAGCCTCTGTCAGCCTGTGTCAGCCTGTGTCAATGTGTGTCAGCCTGTGTCAGTGTGTGTCAATGTGTGTCAATGTGTGTCAGCTTGTGTCAGTGTATGTCAGTGTGTATCAGCCTGTGTCAGTGTGTGTCAGCCTGTGTCAGTGTGTGTCAGTGTGTGTCAGTGTGTGTCAGCCTGTGTCAGTGTATGTCAGCGTGTGTCAGCCTGTGTCAGTGTGTGTCAATGTGTGTCAGCCTGTGTAAGCCTGTGTCAGCATGTGTCAGTGTGTGTCAGCCTGTATCCGTGTGTGTCACTTCCCCAATGATATCTCCAAACAGAGATGTTTGTAAATTTGAGATTGATGTGAATGAATGGCAGCTTGGTGCTGGGGCACTGCGTAAGTTTGGGCTTGTCACTATCAGTATGTCTGCATCTCTCTGTAGCCAGGAGGCTTTGAGGAGAAGAAGAAGGAGCTGCTCCCCACTGGCTGGAATGCCAATCAGGACGTGTACACGCTCCGCTATCTGTCCAATGACAATCAGAAAAATCTGCTGTTAAAGGCTGTGAAGGTGGACTCCAGTCTTCTCATCAATATCATGGTGAGTCTGAGTCTCGCTGTGTGTTCAGGCACTAGTTGAGGTGTCTCAGCATCAGTAGAATAGCCGCTTGGAGCACAGGTTTGCTGCTGCCCACCCTGCATTCCTGCTGAAGCCGCCGTATAAATGCCGAAGGTTGTTCAGGTGGAGGCTAAAGTAATGAACCTGCAGAAAGAGAGCGTGCGCTGGCTAACTAGTGGAGTTTAATCTCTCATTGGAGAAGGTTGGCTCTAGTCACCTAACCGAATACCACAGGAATGTTGGAAACAGACATAGTTCTTTCTTTGCAGAATCCTGACTTTGAACAGGTTGTGGATCTGATGCTGAATCTCAGCGACTTCATCAGACAGGATCACCTGCTGGAGTTTGACAGGTAAAAAGGCAGCAGTTTGTGATGGCAGGGCTGCCTACCCATTGGATGCAGAGATTGGGTTGGGAGGATATTGATCAGGGCTCTTGGAAGACCAACAATATTTATAATGGCGTAAAAACATCCAGAACTCGGGGTCGATATTGATTGTTATGCATCAGCAGAAGCTTCACATTCTTGTCGGGGTTGCTCGGGGGACAGCTGTGTGTAAATGTGACTGTGTATGTGTCTTTGTGTGTGTCTATGTGTCTGTGTGTTATGTGTGTGTCTAATGTGATGTTTTCTCACAGAGTTTTTAAGAATGAATGGCAACTCCGAACCAGCATTAAATCTAGTATAATCGTCCCACTCCTCGGCGGCATCAATCCGAAGAGTAAAGAAGGGGCTCAGAAAGGACCAAGATCCTCCACATCAAACACAAACACAAACCCACTGTACACACAGCCCCGACTCCCGCAGGGACAGCCACAATGGTGAGGACATACACAGGAAATGGGATTATTGTGAAGTTACTATTTTATTATCACAATGACAGTAGACTCAGTTGCAACATATTGTATTTTGTTCACTCAGAGGTCAAGGCTGAGCTGAAATGATGTTGTTAGTCAGGGTACGGAATGGGGAGGTAGGACAGACTGTCAGAAAGACAAGCATTGTGTATTGTAAAACTGTAATGTGCTTTCTTAAACTTTTTAAAGCAGAATGAATGCTTCAAAATGCTTAAAAACTGCGGAATACTGTAGCTTAGTGGTTAGAGTATCATAGAATTATACAGTGCAGAAGGAAGAAATTTGGCCCATAGTGTCTGTGAGAGGACCTGGGTTCAATTCCCGTGCAGGGCAAAATGTTGGGCCAGTTTCTTTACTCCACACACACCTCTAGCAATATGTAGGGACCTGGTTGTTAGTCAAATGGCGGATCCAGAGGTAATAATATATAATAATAATAATCCTTACATTTATATAAACGCTTTCCATGTCTTATCGACATCTCAAAGCGCTTCACAGAATACAACAACGTCCCAAGGTTGGGACCAGAGCGGGGCGATAGGGAAAAGACAAAAGGGAAGAAAGGGGGGAAAAGAGATAGGGACCAGAGCAGGAGGGGAGGGGTCACGGTTGGGGGAAGGTAAGTAGGAAAATTGACTATATTTGTGGGCGAAGTGCGGCAGCTAAATTGCGTACAGCAGTGTCCCACCAACAGTCGTGGAAGTGGGGCCAGGGGAGAAAGGGGGAAAAGAGGATAAGGAGAGAGGGAGGCAAAGGTGGGGTAAAATCAGGAAGGGAAAGTGGGGAGAAAGGAGATAAGGGGGGAGAGGCAGGGAAGGGGGAAAGTGGGGGAAAGGGAGTGAGGGAAGATGAAGAAGAGGGAGGGAAGGCCAGGGGGCAATCGGGGGGAATCAAACAACAACAATAAACAACAAAAACAACAACAATCAACCTGTAACCGATCCTCGTCCTCACCGCCACCTGGACCATCTTTAAAATGGCGGGAAACAGGGCCCAGTGTGGTGACAGGCCCCAAAACAGGGCCCAGTAATAATCCCTTTAAAAGAAGTAATAACAGTAATCAATCATGACTGTTTGTGGGGACACTGCTGTTTATGGGGACGCCGCTGTGAGAGACACTGCTGCACGCAATTGGCTGCCGTGTTTCATCCACAAAATATACAGGCAATTCAGTTTACAGTACAATCTGTGAAGCGCTTTGAGATGTCGTGAAGACATGATAAGGCTCTGTATCAATTACAAGGATTATTAATGTTTCATGCAGGAAATGGATAATATTAAGGTTGCGATCTCAATATTACTGACATCAAGCATCAATGACAATATCTGCCTGAGATGAACATGTTGGATATGGAAGAGTTTGTCAGTGTTGGTACTGGAACTGGCAGTGTGACATGGCGTGACTCAGTCACACCCTGTAATCTCTGAATCATTCATAGAATATCCTCATCCTCACTTTCAAGGCCATCCATGGCGTTGCCCCCTCCTGCTTCTCTGACCTGGTGACCCCTATCAATCTGTCCGCTCCCTCCGTTCAGCAGGCTCTGGTCTGCTCCATATCCCCCACCCTACCCACTGTTGCATCAGTGGCCGGGCTTTCAGTCTCTCTGCCCCTGCACTTTGGAACTCCATTCCACAATCCCTTTGCCTTGTTCTCTCCCATGCCTCCTTCAAGGCCCAATTCAAGACCTTCATTTTAGACTGTGCCTTCAGCCGTCACCCTACCTCTCCGCCCTCCCTCATCTCAACCCTACCCACACCCCCCCACCCACCACACTCGGGTCCTGACCCCTGAATATTCAGCGCCTTGGGACATCCTCCTGACATGAAAGGCGCTCTACAAATGTAATTTTGTTGTTGTAGAACGGATGAGCAATTTAAATTTCAAATTATTCACAAAAGTAATTATTTGTGTTGTGACCCAGGCCTCATTGCTGGCAATTAATGGTCAGATCAACAGAGTGTACGTTTTGTTCTTATAAAGTGGGTGTATATGACTAGATTAACAACCACAAAATTGCACTTGTCTCGCGCCTTTCACGTCAGGAGGATGTTCCAAGTAACTGGACAATCATTTGTTTCAGACCTGAGCTGGGGACAGGGAGGTTGGAGAGAAAGGTAGGGATTTGGAGTGACTGATGGGACCGTCGAAGAAGATGCTCTTGAGGAGGGTCTTGAGGCGGGACTTGAAAAGGCCAGGGAGGGGCGAGGCGGAGGGACTGTGGGATGGAGTTCTAGAGGTTGGGGGCAGAGTGACTAAAGGCTCGCCCGCCAATGGTGGGGGGGCGGGTGGGTTGGTAGGGGGGTTAGGGGATCGCGAATGTAGGATGGGGCGAGGCCATGGTGGGCTTTGAATGCGAAGACCAATATCTTGAATTGGATCCTCTGAATGATGGGGAGCCAATGGAATCAGGCGAAGATGGGGGAGATGGGGTCACGAAGCTTGGAGCGGTTAATATTATTATTATTATTAATATTATTATTAATAGTCACAGAACTATAAATATTTGCTGAGCATGAGTAAACAAATGGAGTCCTGTAGCTCAGTGGTAAGAACGCTCACCTTGCAACCGAGAGACCCGGGTTCAGTTCCAGGCAGGTCAGGGCGAAACCTTGGGCAAGTATCCTTACTCCACACATACACAAACACACGCCTGATAATAATCCCCTCAAAAAACAATAATAAATTGGTCATTTCAATCCAAAACTTTGTGGGAGCTGTGTTTCGCCCACAAATATACAGTCAATTCACTTTACAGTTTATTCTGTGCAGAGCTTTGAGATGTCTAGAAGATATGAAAAGCGCTGTATCAAACGGAAGGATTATTATTACAAAGACCAAATCTTCCTGGCGAAGGACAACCTGATTCAGAGACTTTTAAGAAAGATACACATCCAAAATAATAATAATTTATTATAATAACAAGCAGCTGATTATTGCTAGCTGTTTACCAGCTGATTTTATTTATTATTAAGAAAATGAAACAAATGAAGGTCAAATATTAAGCTGTAGCAAGAATTTCTGTAAATGCAAAAACCCACTGGCTGATATATAACTGCAATATCAAATGTTCCAGAGTTGCTGTTTCTAAAATGCCTGTCATTTCTGAATAGAGGAGGGGAAAGGGAATAGAGGGAGGGGGATAAGAGTGGGCTGGAGGAAGCATGTGCGAGGAAGAGAGGATCGGAGGGGGAGGATATGGAGGGGTGAGGGGAGGAGGGCAGAGGAAGTGGAGTGAGGGAGGGACCCCCCTCCTGTAATCTGCCTTGCTGGTATTGATGTGTCTGTGTGCACATTATCACTGTGTGTTCAACCAGCCAGTATGGTCGGCCTGTGAGCACATTGCAGTGAGGTTCATCCTGGTTTTCAGTTCCACCTTTGTGACATTTAGGAAGATAAAGGATACACGTGGTGTCTGAATATATTCATTGCAATAAAATACATTCAGTGTCAGACTGAACACTTACTTTGAACCAAAGAGTCACAAGCAGGAGCTGTGTGTAGCTGAGCGTGTATACGTGTAACAAACCCATTATAAGGAGCGGGGCCACTGAGCCTTGCTCCAGTGTTTGGATTGGCAATGTTGGACTAATCAAAGTTACTTTTTCTAGGACTGACCCTATGTCACCCTTTGCAACAGGAGGTGCAGACCTGGATCCCTTTGGGTAAGCCTCACCAACTCACACCGACTCACATCAGCCTCTGAACAATGCTGTCAACACAGCTGGAAATGGTGACAATCTCTCCCTTGTTTTGTGCAGCTCATTAATTTTCTGTCTGTTCACCAGTAATAGAAGAGGTGGGATGATTGTTGATCCTTTACGATCTGGATTCCCAAGGCTTGGCTTTGATCCATCAGCAGGAATCCCAGGACAAATTCCTCCAGGATCTATTCCACCTGGAGCGAGATTTGATCCGTTTGGACCAGTGGCACCAGGCCGCAGTAGGTATGTATGTATGTATGTATGTATGTATGTCTCCCTCCCTCCCTCCCTCCCTTCATTCCAGATCATGTGAATGGTCACCAGCTGGGTCAGCAGTGGGTTGAGTGTGCTTTGAGGTACAGAAGGCATATTCTGTTCAATTCCTTTTTTTCCCTATTGATGTCACTGGTTGTTTCTGTGATGCCACAAGGTGGGCTGGAGTTGATGAATCCGGAATGCAGATATGGGTAGTTATTTGTTAGATCAGGAAATCAAGGGATATGGGGAAAGGGGTGATTGGAGTTGAGGTACTGATCAGCCATGATCTTATAGAATGGCGGGACAGGGTGGAGGATCTGATTGGTCTCCTGTTCCTATGCTTCTCTGATTTCTGAATTTTTTCTCTCATTTCAGGCCAGATCCAGATCACCTCCCTCCCCCTGGGTACGATGACTTGTTTATGTGATTTTTCTAGGAGGAAATGTTGATTGTAAGCCTGCACCAGGGTTTCCTTTACCCCTGACCTAATACCTAATGTATGTGGCCTTCACTTCTCTGATCTAATGGAACATTTATGATTCTTATTTAGTTTATCCTGTGAAGCATTTTGAGATATCTGAATTATATAACCTGCTGCACAAATTATTATTATCATCATTTTGCAAAATTTGATGGCTTAGTCCAATATCCCCAGAGAAACATGTTTATTAAATGATAAAACAAAATCGTACAATTTTCTTACTTACAACATGTTACACTTGTCAGCATTTTACTGTAAGGCTAGACAGAGATAGACAGAAACAGATAAGACTTATACACACACACATAGATGCGGGCGGACACACACAGACTGACTGACTCACGCATGCACGCACAAACTCACACACGCCCGGGAGATTGAACAATACTATGTGCAGAAAGAAAGCAGATTTGGGGTTTAATGTTCTTAAATGTAATTAAAAATAAAACCTTCACTCTGACATGCCCGCATTGAGCACAAAGTTCAGTCAGGTAGATTCAGCTCTGGTGTCTATGAAGATATGAAGATCAGAGGCACATCAAACACTGAATAATTAGTTTAAAAAGTGATCACCAAACATATCGATAAACTTCAAAACATTCCCATCAACAACTCGAGCATCGCAATCAAGACTTAAATACACATATATCACTCAGAATATTCTTTTAAAACTTTTTACCAATAGTGAACACACAAATCCTACACTTGGCAAGTATATCGACAGCAGGAATATTGCAGCTTTTAAAAAAAGTTTTAAAAAATCAAGTCTCCTACTTGCTAACAGTCTATTTTGAAGCCCTATATTATATCCCAGCAGGTTACAGGTGACATTTGGTATTCTGATTCTAGGATGTACAGTGGGATTCTCCAAAATTCATCTTTAAATAAATAATTATTTTACTTGGATATTTAAAAGTTCATTAAATAATTGTTTACATCTAAACCACTTTGCCTTTCAATATAATTCCACCTTATAGCATCATATATAGTATCATTTATCATTGAAACAGCACAATTTCCACGTCACTAATGACAGGAGCTAAAGCTTTAATACGGATTGTCTGGATACATCCTGCTTTTAAAATAAAACTCCCATTTCTTTGAGGTGTGAGGGTTGATAATACCTGCAGCATCACCTGGTCACATTGTGTGTGAGTCACAAGTGCCTGTACAGTTAGACCACAAAATTCACCCACTTGTACTCACCATGATCACAGTTAAAGACAATAATAAATATTGCCTTGCTATTGCTAACATTCCTCAGATAAATATTTTGAAAGGCAAAATTGCTAATCTATATTTTAATAAATGTACGAGTTGATGCGTTGATCTGGCAAATGTTCTCTCAGCAGAGAGCAGCAAAAGGCAATGCTGGGGCTTCCGTTACCTGGGATGCAGTAACAAGCCAGAAAACCAACTTGCATGACACTCTCTGACAAGCCTGAAAATAGTGCAGAAATTTTGTTATTTTTTACCTGTACAGGGGTAACATTTCAAATAGCCTTTTAACTCTAACTTTGAAACCATTTAAACCATAATGCAGTCATTAAATAATTATAACCGGAAACACTTCCTCCTGCCCTCACAGGCAAACCCTCTGTGTCAGCCCAAGCCACCCGCCTCCTGATCATTAACTCCATCTGAGGCTCAGGGTTGGCTCCTGTGTCTGGGCTCAGCCCTATCAAGGTCAATAGGTTTCTACACGTGCAGTGGGAAGCATTGTAAAACCCATTTAATTTGTTGCATAAAAAATATGTCTTGTGTTTGGTTTAAGTAATGTAATAATCCCTGCTGTCTCTATTTAACAAACATTATAAATATTATTTGGTGAATTGTGCGCTCAGCAGGAAGCCCCCAGCGAGGCTACATTACAATCTAGTGACTTGTGGGAGTGAAGCGAGGTCTCTGTTTGAGGAGGACTGATGTCTCTAATGATTATCCTGTGTGACAAGCGCTAAATAAATGCAAGTTGTCTCCTTGGAGCTGAGCTGGCTTCAAGGTGTCGTGTTTGATAATGGAATGTCAGAATTCAGTCTGTGATGGTCTAAGTCAGACAGGTGCTGATGACAGTCCAGCCTTGGTACAAAAGGCTGTGGAGTCACTGAGGCTGCGATTACTTCCCAGACAGAGAAATGTCTGTGTGAAGGTGGATTCGTATACAGAACTCCTAGTTTGTGTTTGGATACTCTTAAGCAAAGAGATTTTTTTTCCATGTGAAGACACCTGGCTGAAACCCCTCCTTTCTTCCAGACGTCTCAAAGCGCTTCACAGAATATACTGTAAAGTGAATTGACTGTATATGTGTGGGCGAAAGGCGCAGCCAATTGCGCACAGCAGCGTCCCCACAAACAGTCGTGGATTGAAATTTATGGAGGGATTATTATTAGGCGTGTGGAATAAAGAAACTTGCCCAAGGTTTCGCCCCGACCAGCCTGGATTTGATCACAGGTCTCATGCTTGTAAGGCGATTGCTCTAACCACTAGCTACAGTACCTTATGATGTCTTCTAGACGTCTCAAAGCGCTTTACAGAATATATCGTAAAGTGAATTGACTGTGTATTCATATTGTGGGTGAAAGCACAGCCAATTGTGCACAGCAGCGTCCCACACACAGTTGTGGATTGAGTGACAAAATTATTACTATAATATATAATAAAAAGCCGAGGGTGTTTCCCAAGGTGATGTTGTTGATGTTGTTTACTCAGAGCCAGCTGCTGGCACGGGGATGACCTCATATTCCACCAGGGCCTGGCACCCCTCTCCTTCCATTGGTCTCATTCTCAGGTTTATGGATCCATAGGTCTTTCTGGCTCGGCCAGTAATGGTGAATGTCTTGGTGTAGATTTGGCCTTTACAGAGGGAGATGATGAGCAGCAGTGAGAGCAGCATTCCCCCCAGTGTGAGCAGCCCCAGCCCCGCGATAATACACCTGTCCAGGTGCCAGCCCAGCCGTGCATATCGCTGCTCCAGTCTCTCCATCTGCCGAGCGCTCACAGCATCCGGCTCCAGCCTGGGCTCCCGGGGGATGGCGTAAGCCACGATCACCAGGACCATCCCACTCACCAGCAACACTAAAGCCACAATGAAGCCATAATCCACAGGCTGAGCTCCGGGCTCCGCTGCCCGCTCCTCTAATTTGGGCGACAGGTGTCCGGTGACCGCCACTTGACAGGACTGCGAACCTGAGGCCTGAGCTATCGGCAATCCGCGGTCTGTGCTCCCGGTGCTGGAGGGGTTAATGCTGAGGCTGAAGGACGTCTCGTGCTCCCCAGGGCCTGGCCTCTCGGGTTCCACAGATTCCATTGGACGGTGGTTTCCTTGAACATTCCAGGACAGCGTCACCTCCACAATCCCTACACCACAGACAAGCCACAGACAAGCCACACAAATAAGGGGCAGCGAAGGAGCCAGGAACCGCTAACATCAGTTACTCCAACACACATTCTGGATCCCCCCCAGGCCTGGTCTTTTCCCAACCTGCGTCTCACACTCTCTGGAAAACAGGAGAAGGTATTCACTTGATTCCAACAACGTGTCTGTGGGATTTCCAGTGTGGATGATGTGGAGAACACTAACCCTGGCCGGGACTTTTTTATGTGTCAGACACCGGCTCCACACAATTCTTTTTCCATTTTCAGTGCCTGGAGTAAATCCAGTCCCGACCTGACTGTTCAGCGCCTTAGGACATCCTCCCGACGTGAAAGGTGCTCTAAAAATGTAATTTTGTTGTTGTTATAAATATCACAGATATGATTGCAGTAACCAATACATCATTTTTATTACACTGTGAAGCTTTCTGGTCAGTGCTTACCCTGTGCTGGACTAGGGGCACTGGCTCCACAGTCACTACATGTCTCCCCTCCCTTGTTTATCACAAAGTGATTCTCAGGTGTCAGGAAACAAGGCCGACTCCCAGATCAGACATTCAATTCTCATATTTAAGGATATTTGCAGGGATTTTAAGAAACCACAAATCCATTCAGGATTTTGCAATAGGGGGTCAGAGGGTCAGCCTTGACAGCAATGATTAGTGAGTGTCCCAGCACCTCTCACCCCCAATGGCACCTTCAACGCCCCCCACCTTACACAACAACAAAATTACACTTGTATAGTGCCTTTCACACCACGAGCTGTCATTGTATCAGATCTAAGCTGGGGTAGAGACGGAGAAGGTGAGGAGAAAGGGGGGGATTTGGGGTGACTGATGGGACCGTTGAAGAGGAGTCTTGAGGCGGAACTTGAAGGAAGCCAGGGAGGGGGAGAGGCAGAGGGACGGCAGGATGGAGTTCCAGAGGTTAGAGGCAGAGTAGATGAAGGCTCGCCCGCCAATGGTGGGGAGATGGGGCGGGGGACATGGAGCAGGCTGAGCCGAGGGGGCAGTTGGTAGGAGGTTAGGAAGTCACAGATGTAAGGTGGGGTGTGAGGCCATGGAGGGCTTTGAATGTGAGGACCACAATCTTGAATTGGATTGGACGAGGATCGGGGAGGTGAGGTCACAAAGTTTCGGGCCGTAGAGTTCTGGATGATCTGCAGCCTGTGGTGGGAGGAATTGGGAAGGCTGACCAGCAGGCGTTTGCATAGTCGAGCCGGGATGTAATGAAGCCACGAATGAGGGTTTCAGTGGCCTTGGGGGTGAGGTAGTGGCGGAGTTGGAAAATATTGCAGTGGTGAGGGAAGGCAGAGCGAATCATAGCTTGGATGTGGGGGAGGAAAGACAGTTGAGATCGAACCCAGGTTTCTGACTGGATTGGTGAGGTTGAGTGAGCAACCATGGAGATTGATGCAGCCAGCTTCTAACAACAACAACAACAACTTCAATTTATATAGCGCCCTCCACGTCAGATGACGTCTCAGAGCGCTTTAATGCGTGAAGGCACTGGCTTGACCAATCAGTAGAGGCCTATCTTGTTGACATTCAACTGTAGAAAGTGTTGATGTCTGATAGACAGTCTGTCAGGAAAGTGGGAGTCCTCTCACCTCCTCCACCTTCCCAGCCTGGCCCCTAAAACTCTGTGCGCAACCTGGGTGTCAGGTTTGACCCCCCAACTGTCCTTCCTCCCCCACATCCGGGCCCTCACCAGCACCGCCTTCTACCATCTTCGACGGATTGCCCGTCTCCGGCAATACCTCACCCCAACAGCCACTGAAACCCTGGTCCACACCTTCTCACCTCTTGACTGGACTATTACAATGCCCCCCACACACACTCTTCCCACCACACACACTCCCCCCCCCCCCCCCCCCCACATATGCTCTCCCCCACTCCCACCCCAACTCAAGCACTCTACCCGCCACGCACACACACTGTCCGCCCCACATACTCTCCCCATCAAACACTCTCCCCCACACCCACATAGTCTCCCCCCACCCACACACTCTTCCCCCCACCATTCTCTCCCCACCACTCTCCCGTCACACTCCCCCCACACATGCACCCTCCCCACTCCACACTGCCCCGCCCCCTCACACACTCTCCCACCCCACACACACTCTCCCTCCACCCACACACACTCTCAACCGCACACACACTCCCCCCCCACTCACACACTCCCCCCACCCACACACCCCCCACACACACTCCCCCCACACACACACTCTCCACCCCCCCCCCACACACTCTCCCCCACCCACACGCACTCTCCCTCTACCCCCGCACTCCACCCTCCACACACACTCCCCGCCCCACACACTCTCCCTCCACCTCCGCACTCCATCCCCCACACACACTCCCCCCCCTCACACACACTCTCTCCCTCACACTCTCTGCCCCCTCCGCTCCACACTCCCACCCACACACTATCTCCCACCCTACCCCACAAACACACTCCCGCCCCCCACACACACTCTCTCCTCACCCTACTCTCCGCCCCAGACTCCTCCCACCCACATACTCTCCCCCACTCCACCCCCCCACACACTCTCTCCCTCCCACTCTCCCACCCCCACACACTCTCCCTCCCCATACACACTCTCCCCCCACCCACACACTCTCCCCACCCACACACTCACCCTCCCGCACTCCACCCCCTACACACACTCCCCCACCACTCCCCCCCCCATACTCTCTGGCCCCTCCCCTCCACACTCCCCCCCCCCCCCCACACACACTCTCCTCCCACCCACACTCTCCCCCCCACATATAGACACTCCCCCCCACTCACACACTCTCCCCCCCATACATACTCTCCCCCACACACACACTACCTTCCCCACACACTCTCCCCCCACCCACATACACTCTCTCTCCCCCCCACTCTTCCCCGACACATACAATCATACCCCCCACACACACACACACTCTCTCTGCCCCCCACTCTCCCCCCCCACACACACACACTCTCCCTCCCCATACACACTCTCCCCCCACCCACACATACTCCCCCACCCACACACACTACCTTCCCCACACACTCTCCCCCCCACCCACACACACTCTCTCTCCCCCCCCACTCTCCCCCGACACACACAATCATACCCCCCACACACACACTCTCTCTGCCCCCCACTCTCCCCCCCCCACACACACACACTCTCCCCCCACCCACACACACTCCCCCCACCCACACACTCTTCCCCCCCCACACTCCATCCCTACACACACTCTACCCCCCACACACACTCCCTCCCCACACACACTCTCCCCCCCCTCCCCCACACTCTCTGCTCCCTCCCCTCCACACTCCCCTCCCCACACACACTCTCCTCCCACCCACACTCTCCCCCCCCCCACATACACACACTCCCCCTCACTCACACACTCTGCCCCCCCATACATACTCTCCCCCCACACACACTACCTTCCCCACACATTCTCCCCCCACCCACAAACACTCTCCCCCCCCACCCCACACTCTCTCTCCCACCCCCTCTCCCCCGACACACACAATCTCCCCTCCCCCCCACACACACACTCTCCCCCCCACATACTCTCCCCATCACACACTCCCCCCCCCCCCCCACACACTCTCCCCCCACCCACACACTCTCCCCCCACATAGTTTCCCCCCACCCACACTCTCCGTCCCCACTCCCTCTCCCCCACTCTCCCGTCACACTCCCCCACACACACACTCTCCCCCACTCCACTGCCCTGCCCCCTCACACACTCTCCCCAGCCACACTCTCGACCCCAAACACACTCTCCCCCCCCACTCACACTCTCTCCCCACCCACACACACTCTCCCTCTACCCCCGCACTCCACCCCCCACATACACTCCCCGCCCCACACACTCTCCCCCCACATACTCTACCCCACACACACACTCTCCCCCCACCTCCGCACTCCATCCCCCACACACACTTCCCCCCTCACACAGACTCTCCGTCCTCCCCACACACACTCTCCCCACCCACACTCTCTGCCCCGTCCGCTCCACACTCCCCCACACACTCTCTCCCATTCTCCCCCACACACACTCTCCACCTCCCCACACACTCTCCCCACACCCACACACATTTCCCACTGACACACTCTCCTTGCCCCCAACACACTCTCCCTCCACCCCCCACACACTCTTGCCCCCATTCACAAACACTCTCCCCCCACCCACCCACACACTCTCTCTCCCTCCCACTCCCCCCACACCCCCCCCCCCCCCCCCTGCACGCACTCTCTACCACCCGCCCACACAGACTCTCCTCCCACGCACGCACACCCTCCCCTCCCCTCCCCACACACACTCTTCCCGGACCCACACACTCTACCCTCACCCACACACACTCCCCCTCCCACCACACGCTCCACCCTCACACATACTCTCTTCCCCCCACACACACTCACCCCCCACCCACAAACACTCTCTCCCACACCCACACACACTCTCCACGCCCATACACTCTCCCACGCACACACACTCCCTCCCTCCCCCTCCCACACACACTCTCCCCCCACACAGATACTCTCCCCCACACACTCTCTCCACACCCCCACACACTCTCCCCCCACCAACACACTCTCCTCCCCACACACATTCCCTCCCCATACACACACTCCCCCACGCACACTCCCTCCCTCCCCCCCACACACACTCTCCACCTCCCCACACACACTCTCCCCGCACCCACCCACACACTCCCCCCCACACACACTCCCCCCACACACACACTCCCCCCACACACACACTCCCCCCACACACACACTCCCCCCACACACACTCTCCCCCCACACACACTCTCCCCCCACACACACTCTCCCCCCACACACACTCTCCCCCCACACACACTCTCCCCCCACACACACTCCCCCCCCACACACACTCCCCCCCACACACACTATCCCCACACACACTCCCCCACACACACTCCCCCACACACACACTCCCCCCACACACACTCCCCCCCACACACACTATCCCCCACACACACTCCCCCACACACACTCCCCCACACACACTCTCCCCACACACACACTCTCCCACCCCCCACACACTCCTCCTCCCCCCACACACTCCCCCCCCCCACACACACACTCCCCCCCACACACACTCCCCCCCACACACACTTCCCCTCACACACACACTCTCCCCCCACACACACTCTCCCCCCACACACACTCTCCCCCCACACACACTCTCCCCCCACACACACTCTCCCCCCCACACACACTCCCCCTGCCCACACACACACTCTCTCCCCCCACCACTCACCCACCGCACGCACTCTCTTCGCCCCGCCCACACACACTCCCCCCCACACACACACTCCCCCCCACACACACACTCTCCCCACACACACACTCCCCCCCCCCCTGCACGCACTCTCTACCACCCGCCCACACAGACTCTCCTCCCACGCACGCACACCCTCCCCTCCCCTCCCCACACACACTCTTCCCGGACCCACACACTCTACCCTCACCCACACACACTCCCCCTCCCACCACACGCTCCACCCTCACACATACTCTCTTCCCCCCACACACACTCACCCCCCACCCACAAACACTCTCTCCCACACCCACACACACTCTCCACGCCCATACACTCTCCCACGCACACACACTCCCTCCCTCCCCCTCCCACACACACTCTCCCCCTACACAGATACTCTCCCCCACACACTCTCTCCACACCCCCACACACTCTCCCCCCACCAACACACTCTCCTCCCCACATACATTCCCTCCCCACACACACTCCCTCCCTCCCCCCCACACACACTCTCCACCTCCCCACACACACTATCCCCCACACACACTCCCCCACACACTCTCCCCACACACACACTCTCCCACCCCCCACACACTCCTCCTCCCCCCACACACTCCCCCCCCCCACACACACACTCCCCCCCACACACACTCCCCCCCACACACACTTCCCCTCACACACACACTCTCCCCCCACACACACTCTCCCCCCACACACACTCTCCCCCCACACACACTCTCCCCCCACACACACTCTCCCCCCCACACACACTCCCCCTGCCCACACACACACTCTCTCCCCCCACCACTCACCCACCGCACGCACTCTCTCTTCGCCCCGCCCACACACACTCCCCCCCACACACACACTCCCCCCCACACACACACTCTCCCCCACACACTCTCTCCACACCCCCACACACTCTCCCCCCACCAACACACTCTCCTCCCCACATACATTCCCTCCCCACACACACTCCCTCCCTCCCCCCCACACACACTCTCCACCTCCCCACACACACTATCCCCCACACACACTCCCCCACACACACTCCCCCACACACACTCTCCCCACACACACACTCTCCCACCCCCCACACACTCCTCCTCCCCCCACACACTCCCCCCCCCCACACACACACTCCCCCCCACACACACTCCCCCCCACACACACTTCCCCTCACACACACACTCTCCCCCCACACACACTCTCCCCCCACACACACTCTCCCCCCACACACACTCTCCCCCCACACACACTCTCCCCCCCACACACACTCCCCCTGCCCACACACACACTCTCTCCCCCCACCACTCACCCACCGCACGCACTCTCTTCGCCCCGCCCACACACACTCCCCCCCACACACACACTCCCCCCCACACACACACTCTCCCCCCACACACACTCCCCCCCCCCCACACACACACACCCCACACACACACACTCCCCCCCACACACACTCTCCCCCCACACACTCCGCCTCCCCCCAAACAGTCCCCCCACCCCACACACTCCCCCCACACACACTCCCCCCCACACACACTCCCCCCCCACACACTGCCCCCCCCACACACACTCTCCCCACCCCCACACACTCTCCCCCCCCCACACACTCCCCCCGCCCACACACTCCCCCCGCCCACACACACTACCCCCCACACACACTCTCCCCCCACACACACTCTCCCCCCCACACACACTCTCCCCCCACACACACTCCCCCTGCCCACACACACACTCTCTCCCCCCACCACTCCCCCACCGCACGCACTCTCTTCGCCCCGCCCACACACACTCCCCCCCACACACACACTCCCCCCCACACACACACTCCCCCCCACACACACACTCCCCCCCACACACACACTCCCCCCCACACACACACTCTCCCCCCACACACACTCCCCCCCCCCCACACACACACCCCCCCCACACACACACTCCCCCCCACACACACTCTCCCCCCACACACTCCGCCTCCCCCCACACAGTCCCCCCACCCCACACACTCCCCCCACACACACTCCCCCCACACACACTCCCCCCCCCCACACACTGCCCCCCCCACACACACTCTCCCCACCCCCACACACTCTCCCCCCCCCACACACTCCCCCCGCCCACACACTCCCCCCGCCCACACACACCCCCCGCCCACACACACTACCCCCCACACACACTACCCCCCACACACTCTCCCCCCCCACACACTCCCCCCCCCACACACACTGCCCCCCACACACTCTCCCCCCCCACACACTCCCCCCGCCCACACACACTCCCCCACACACACACTCTCCCCCCCCCCACACACTCCCCCCGCCCACACACACTCCCCCCCACACACACTCCCCCCCCACACACACTCCCCCACACACACACTCTCCTCCCCACACACACTCTCTCCCCCCACCACTCCCCCACCGCACGCACTCTCTACCCCCCCCGCCCACACACACACTCCCCCCACACACACACTCCCCCCCACACACACTCTCCCCCCCCCCCACACACTCCCCCCGCCCACACACTCTCCCCCACACACACTCTCCCCCACCCCCCCCACACACTCTCCCCCCCCCCACACACTCCCCCCGCCCACACACTCTCCCCCACACACACTCTCCCCTCCCCACACACTCCCCTCACCCACACACTCACCCCCCCCCCACACTCTCCCCCCCCCCACACTCTCCCCTCCCCACACACTCCCCTCACCCACACACTCACCCCCCCCACACACTCTCCCCCCCCCCCCACACTCTCCCCCCCCCCCACCCCACACTCTCCCCCCCCCCCACACACACACTCTCCCCCACACACACTCTCCCCCACACACACTCCCCCACCCCCACACACTCTCCCCCCCCCCACACACACTCTCCCCCCCCCACACACACTCTCCCCCACACACACTCTCCCCCCCCACACACACTCTCACCCCCCCACACACACTCTCCCCCCCCCACACACTCTCCCCCCCCACACACTCTCCCCCCCCCACACACTCTCCCCTCCCCACACACTCTCCCCCCCCCACAATCTCCCCCCCCCCCACACACTCTCCCCCCCCCCCCCCACACACTCTCCCCCCCCCCCCCCACACACTCTCGCCCCACCCCCACACTCTCCCCCCCCACACACACACTCTCCCCCCCCCACACACTCTTCCCTCACCCACACACTATCCCCCCCCCCCACACTCTCCCACCCCCCACACACGCTTCCCTCACCCACACACACTCACCCCCCCCACACACACTCACCCCCCCCACACACACTCACCCCCCCCACACACTCTCCCCCCCCACACACTCTTCCCTCACCCACACACTCTCCCCCCACCCCACACACTCTCCCCCCCCCCCACACACTCTTCCCTCACCCACACACACTCCCCCCCCCACACACTCTCCCCCCCCCCACACACTCTCCCCCTCCCCACACACACTCTCCCCCCCCCCACACACTCTTGCCTCACCCACACACTCTCCCCCCCCCCACACACTCTCTCCCCCCCCACACACTCTTCCCTCACCCACACACTCTCCCCCCACCCCACACTCTCCCCCCCCCCCCACACTCTCCCCCCCCCACACACTCTTCCCTCACCCACACACACTCCCCCCCCCCCCCACACACTCTCCCCCCCCCACACACTCTTCCCTCACCCACACACACTCCCCCCCCCACACACTCTCTCCCCCCCACACACTCTTCCCTCACCCACACACACTCCCCCCCCCCCACACACTCTCCCCCCCCCCACACACACTCTCCCCCCACACACACTTCCCCCCCACACACACTCTCCCCCCCCCACACACACTCTCCCCCCACACACACTCCCCCCCCCCATACACTCCCCCCCCCCACACACTCTCCCCCCCCCCACACACACTCTCCCCCGCCCCACACACTCTCCCCCCCCCCCCACACACTCTCCCCCCCCCACACACTCTTCCCTCCCCACACACACTCTCCCCCCCCCCACACACTCTCCCCCCCCCCACACACTCTTCCCTCACCCACACACACTCCCCCCCCCCCCACACACACTCTCCCCCCCCACACACACTCTCCCCCCCCACACACACACTCTCCCCCCCCACACACTCTTCCCTCACCCACACACACTCTCCCCCCCCACACACTCTCCCCCCCCCACACACACTCTCCCCCCCCCACACACTCTCCCCCCCCCCCACATACTCTCCCCCCCCCCCCCACACACTTTTCCCTCACCCACACACACTCTCCCCCCCCCACACACTCTCGCCCCCCCCACACACACTCCCCCCCCCCACACACTCTCACCCCCCCACACACTCTCCCCCCCCCCACACACACTCCCCCCCCCCACACACTCTCCCCCCCCCACACACACTCCCCCCCCCCCACACACTCTCCCCCCCCACACACTCTCCCCCCCCCCACACACACTCTCCTCCCCCCCACACACACTCCCCCCCCCCCCACACACACTCCCCCCCCCACACACTCTCCCCCCCCCACACACTCTCCCCCCCCCACACACACTCTCCCCCCCCCCACACACACTCCCCCCCCCCCCACACACTCTCCCCCCCCCCCACACACACTCTCCCCCCCCCACACACTCCCCCCCCCACACACTCCCCCCCCCCCACACACACTCTCCCCCCCCCCCACACACTCTCCCCCCCCCACACACTCTTCCCTCACCCACACACACTCTCCCCCCCCCACACACACTCTCCCCCCCCCCCCACACACACTCTCCCCCCCCCCCACACACTCTCCCCCCCCCCACACACACTCTCCCCCCCCCACACAAACTCTCCCCCCCCCACACACACTCTCCCCCCCCCCCACACACACTCTCCCCCCCCCCCCACACACACTCTCCCCCCCCACACACTCTCCCCCCCCCACACACACTCTCCCCCCCCCACACACTCTCCCCCTCCCCACACACTCTCCCCCCCCACACACTCTTCCCTCACCCACACACACTCTCCCCCCCCCCACACACTCTCCCCCCCCCACACACTCTCCCCCCCCCACACACTCTTCCCTCACCCACACACTCCCCCCCCCCATACACTCTTCCCTCACCCACACACACTCTCCCCCCCCCACACACACTCTCCCCCCCCCCACACACTCTCCCCCCCCCACACACTCTTCCCCCACCCACACACACTCCCCCCCCCCACACACTCCCCCCCCCCACACACTCCCCCCCCCCCACACACACTCTCCCCCCACACACACACTCTCCCCCCACACACACACTCCCCTCCCCCCCCACACACTCTCCCCCCCCCCCACACACACTCTCCCCCCCCCACACACTCTCCCCCCCCCCACACACTCTCCCCCCCCCCCACACACACTCTCCCCCCCCCCCACACACACTCTCCCCCCCCACACACACTCTCCCCCCCCCCCACACACTCTCCCCCCCCCCCCCACACACTCTCCCCCCCCCCCCCCACACACTCTTCCCCCCCCCCCCCCACACACTCTCCCCCCCCCCCACACACTCTCCCCCCCCCCCCCACACACTCTCCCCCCCCCCCCCACACACTCTCCCCCCCCCCCCCACACACTCTCCCCCCCCCCCACACACTCTCCCCCCCCCCCCCACACACACTCTCCCCCCCCCCCCCACACACACTCTCCCCCCCCCCCACACACACACTCTCCCCCCCCCCCCCCCACACACTCTCCCCCCCCCCCCCCCCACACACTCTCCCCCCCCCCCACACACTCTCCCCCCCCCCCCCCACACACTCTCCCCCCCCCCCCACACACTCTCCCCCCCCCCCCACACACTCCCCCCCCCCCCACACACTCCCCCCCCCCCCCCACACACTCTCCCCCCCCCCACACACTCTCCCCCCCCCCCCCACACACTCCCCCCCCCCCCCCACACTCTCCCCCCCCCCCCACACACACTCTCCCCCCCCCCCCACACACTCTCCCCCCCCCCCCCCACACACTCTCCCCCCCCCCCCCACACACTCCCCCCCCCCCACACACTCCCCCCCCCCCCCCACACACTCTCCCCCCCCCCACACACTCTCCCCCCCCCCCCCACACACTCCCCCCCCCCACACACTCTCCCCCCCCCCCCCACACACTCTCCCCCCCCCCCCCCACACACTCTCCCCCCCCCCCCCCACACACTCTCCCCCCCCCCCCCACACACTCTCCCCCCCCCCCCCCCCACACACTCTCCCCCCCCCCCCCCACACACTCTCCCCCCCCCCCCCCCACACACTCTCCCCCCCCCCCCCCCACACACTCCCCCCCCCCCCCCCACACACTCTCCCCGCAGTATCAGGGAGTGATGAGCAGGTGAGGCCGCCCCTCCCCATCGCCTCCTGATTCACTGGAGAACAGAACCCACTGACCTTGTGGTGAGGGGGGGGGGGGGGGAGGCCTGGCCCGCGGGCCGCACTGGGGAGGGGGCACCGACCAGATACTCCTCGATTATTGCTGCACAACAGCAGCCAGCTCTCCCCCACACCCTCTCCCCCTCCCCTCTCTCTCTCTCCCCACCTCTCTCTCTCCCCACCTCTCTCTCTCCCCACCTCTCCCCCCTCCCTCCTCCACCCCTCCCTCTTTCTCTCTCACCGTCCTCCCACCCCTCTCTGTCTCTCCCTTTCTCTCTCCCTCTGTTTCTCTCTTTCTTGCCCTCGCTCCCTTTCTTTCTCTGCCCCCCCCCTCACTCTCCTGCCCACCCCTCACTCCCTGCCCCCCCTCACTCTCCCTGCCCCCCTCATTCTCCCTGCCCCCCCTTCACTCTCCCTGCCCCCCCCTCACTCCCTGCCTCCCTTCACTCTCCATGCCCCCCCTCACTCCCTACCCCCCTCTCTCCCTGCCCCCCTTCACTCTCCCTGCCCCCCTCACTCTCCCTGCCCCCCCTCACTCTCCCTGCCCCCCCCTCACTCTCCCTGCCCCCCCTCACTCCCTACCCCCCCTCACTCTCCCTGCCCCCCCTCACTCTCCCTGCCCTCTCTCACTCTCCCTGCCCTCCCCCCCACTCTCTCTGCCCCCCCTCACTCTCCCTGCCCCCCCCCCCCACCTCACTCTCTCTGCCCCTCCCCCGCCTCTCACACAGGATTATTCCCTCTCCCTGTCCTGTGAATATTGACATGAGTAAATGTCGCTGTTGAGCAATGGCTGAGCAGTGATGTCCCAGTGTGACCATCACACACACAAATCGTGTCACACTCACAACATCCAACTGGTAAACCCTGTTCCCTGTTCAGTATCACAGGGAACCCGGGAGCAGGAGGTCATTCAGCGCCACAGTCATTTTATAAAATCTCTTAATCCAATTCCTTCGGCCTTTTCCTTATCCATAATAATAATAATCCTCATATTTGTTATAGAGCATCATCATGTCTTCTAGACGTCTCAAAGCGCTTCATAGAATATTCTGTAAAGTGAATTGATTGTATATTTTATGGGCAAAACACGGCAGCCAATTGTGCACAGTAGCGTCCCCCCCCCCCCCCCCCCACACACACAGCAGCGTCCCCCCCCCCCACCACACGCAGCAACGTGTCCCCCCCACACACACAGCAGCGTCCCCCCCCACACACACAGCAACGTCCCCCCCACACACACACAGCAACGTCCCCCCCCCACACACACAGCAACGTCCCCCCCCCACACACACAGCAACGTCCCCCCCCCCACACACACAGCAACGTCCCCCCCCCCCCACACACACAGCAACGTCCCCCCCCACACACACAGCAACGTCCCCCCCCACACACACAGCAGCGTCCCCCCCCACACACACACAGCAGCGTCCGCCCCCCACACACACAGCAGCGTCCCCCCCCCACACACACACAGCAGCGTCCGTCCCGCCCCCCCCACACACACAGCAGCGTCCCCCCCCCACACACACAGCAGCGTCCCCCCCCCCCCACACACACAGCAGAGTCCCCCACACACACAGCAGCGTCCCCCCCACACACACACAGCAGCGTCCCCCCCCCACACACACACAGCAGCGTCCACCCCCCACACACACAGCAGCGTGTCCCCCCCACACACACACAGCAGCGTCCGTCCCCCCCCCCCACACACACAGCAGCGTCCGTCCCCCCCACACACACAGCAGCGTCCGTCCCCCCCCACACACACAGCAGAGTCGTCCCCCCCCCCACACACAGCAGCATCCCCCCCCCACACACAGCAGTGTCCCCCCCCCACACAGCAGCGTCCCCCCCACACACACAGCAGTGTCCCCCCCCACACAGCAGTGTCTCCCCCCCTACATAGCAGTGTCCCCCCCCACCCCACACACACAGCAGTGTCCCCCACCCCCACACACAGCAGTGTCCCCCCCCCCCCACACACACAGCAGTGTCCCCCCCCCCCACACACCGCAGTGTGCAGTGTCCCCCCCCCCCACCCCACACACACAGCAGTGTCCCCCCCCCACACACACACACAGCAGTGTCCCCCCCCCCCCACACACAGCAGTGTCCCCCCTCCCCCCCCCACACACAGCAGTGTCCCCCCTCCCCCTCCCACACACAGCAGTGTCCCCCCCCCACACAGCAGCGTCCCCCCCCACACACAGCACAATGTCCCCCCCCCACACAGCAGTGTCCCCCCCCACACACACACACAGCAGTGTCCCCCCCCCACCCCACACACAGCAGTGTTCCCCCCCCCCCCACACAGCAGTGTTCCCCCCCCACACACACACACAGCAGTGTTCCCCCCCCCACACACACACAGCAGTGTTCCCCCCCCCCACACACACACACAGCAGTGTCCCCCCCCCCACACACAGCAGTATCCCCCCCACACACACACACAGCAGTGTCCCCCCCCCACACACAGCAGTGTCCCCCCCCCCCACACACAGCAGTATCCCCCCCCCACACACAGCAGTGTCCCCCCACCCCACACACAGCAGTGTCCCCCCCCCGCCCCCACACACAGCAGTGTCCCACCCCCCCCCACACACAGCAGTGTCCCCCCCCCACACACAACAGTGTCCCCCCCCCCACACACACACAGCAGTGTCCCCCCCCACACACAGCAGTGTCCCCCCCCGTCCCCCCCACACACAGCAGTGTCCCCCCCCACACACAGCAGTGTCCCCCCCCCCCCCACACACAGCAGTGTCCCCCCACACACAGCAGTGTCCCCTGTCCCCCCCTCCCACACACAGCAGTGTCCCCCCCCACACAGCAGTGTCCCCCCCCCCTCCCACACACAGCAGTGTCCCCCCCCCCCACACAGCAGTGTCCCCCCCACACACACACACACAGCAGCGTCCCCCCCCCACACACAGCAGCGTCCCCCCCCACACACACTGCAGCGTCCCGTCCCCCCACACACACACAACAGTGTCCCCACACACACAGCAGCGTCCCCCCCCCACACACACTGCAGCGTCCCCCACACACACAGCAGTGTCCCCCCCCACACACACAGCAGTGTCACCCCCACCCCGTCACACACACAGCAGTGTCCCCCCCCCCCACACACAGCAGCTTCCCCCCGCCCCGCCCACACACACAGCAGCGTCGTCATCCCCCCCACACACAGCAGCTTCCCCCCCCCCCCACACACACTGCAGCATTCCCCCCCCCACACACACACAACAGTGTCCCCACACACACACACAGCAGCGTCCCCCCCCACACACACTGCAGCGTCCCCCACACACACAGCAGCGTGTGTCCCACACACACACAGCAGTGTCCCCCCCCCCCCACACACACACAGCAGTGTCACCCCCACCCCCTCACACACACAGCAGTGTGTCCCCCCCACACACACAGCAGCGTCGTCATCCCCCCCACACACAGCAGCTTCCCCCCCCCCCACACACACAGCAGCGTCCCCCCCCCACACACACACACAGCAGTGTGTCCCCCCCCCCACACACAGCAGCTTCCCCCACCCCCACACACACAGCAGCGTCGTCATCCCCCCCACACACAGCAGCTTCCCCCCCCCACACACACAGCAGCGTCCCGTCCCCCCCACACACACAGCAGCGTCCCCCCCCCCCCCCCCCCCCACACACAGCAGTGTCGTCCCCCCCCCCACCCAGCAGTGTGTCCCCCCCACACACACACAGCAGTGTCCCCCCCGCCACACACAGCAGTGTGTCCCCCCCCACACACAGCAGTGTTCCCCCCCCCCCACACACAGCAGTGTCGTCGTCCCCCCACACACAGCAGTGTCCCCCCCCCCACACACAGCAGTGTCCCCCCCCCCCACACACACAGCAGTGTCCCCCCCACCCCCATACAGCAGCGTCCCCCCACACACACAGTTGTGGGTTGAGTGACCACATTATTTTATTGCCCCATTTGATCCATCCAGGCTGTAAAAGATTGTTAACGTGAGTATAAACAGACCATTTTATTATATTCATTTAGGAACATCCTGTAACTATTTAAAACAAATGCATTTTAAGTTTAGCAGAAAGCATTCCGAGAATTGTCTGGAGTCACAGCCAGTGTGCGAGTGCGACCACTTTTCCTTTTACTTAAAAGGAAAGGTACGGATCCACACAGAGGTGGTGTCTAACAAGCAATGTTCAGTTTGTTTCTTCCCACCACCAAGTTCAGTGCAGACTTTCAGGACATATAAGGGGCATGAATGGTTGCCAGCGGTAGCTGGGATGAGTGAAACAGTCCTTGTTTCTGGGTGAAAAATCTGGCCATTGACAATCGATGGCGAAGTGGATCACACACTCACAGAGACTGAGCTGGGGGCCAAGCTCCATCTCCGCATCACAATCAGTTTGGAATAAACAACGGTGGTGTATAATTAAGCATGACATCCTACAGATCCTGCTTCAGAGCAAGAAGATTGAAAGAAGTCAGGATTTCTGTGCAATACTGAGCAAGTGGAGCACAGTTACTGCAGGACAAGGTTCCCTGGTTTGTCTTTATGCTTCAAAAGGATTTAATTCCCTGTTCTGATGAAAGATTGTCAACCTGAAACATTAACCTACTTTCCTAACTACTGTACATAGATTCTGCTGAGTGTTCCACAGGAACATAAAGCAACTTTATTTAATATCCCAAACACTGAGAACTGAGAAAATTAACATAAAACTGTAGTTTGGACTGACCCTGACTTGACTCAGTCCGTGCTCAAACGGCCCCAGCCAGGATCCCCTCTCCACCCCCCACCTCCCAGGCCGGGGACAGGCAATGGCAGCGGAGGACTTGGACATGGACTTGTTGTTGGAGGACGTGACCTCTAGACCGGCACAGTTTACTGGGAGTGCAACCGCAGAGGTCTGTATGAGCCTCTCCAGTCTTGATCTCGGCTCCAACCCACGGGAACTGAAGAACGTGCTGCTCTGTCTCAGCCAGGAACTGGTGAGTTTCACTGAGACCCGTCAGGATACAGACATAGGATCAGTTCAAACAGTAATAGCTTCTTGTTGTTGTTGCCAGGATTGGGATGCACAGGGTTTGTCTAGGTCAGTGGTGGCCTCTTTGGTTTGCCAACAAAATAAATGTTTCTTACAATAATAATACAATTATAATCCTTATAATAATAATAATCGTAAAATTTTGATACAGAGCTTTTCACGTCTTCTAGACGTCTAAGCGCTTCACAGAATATACTGTAAAGTGAATTGAATGTATACTTGTGGATGAAACGCAGCAGCCAATTGCACAAAGCAGCGTCCCCACAAACAGTCATGCATTGAATGACCAAATTATTATTTTTACAGATTTGTTTAAGGTAGTATTACCCACAGAAAAGTGATCGGCCAATCAACTAATGACTGTGTTACTACTTACTGCTAAGTAAACTTAGGCATGTGGTGTTCTTGATTTAATATTTCTTCATTTATGGCATAAATCTATGATATTTTGTTGGCAAATTAAAAGGTTGTAGAACCTTGTGTAAGGCTTCCAGGTAAGGAAGATGGATTGAGGCTATTCTGTGAGGACAGGAGTCTAGGATCCGGCTGACTGTTCTGTATTACAGGTGGAGCTACGGCGTCAAGACCAGTCTCTGATCCAACAGCTCATGGCGCTCCACACCGTCATTCAGGAGCTGAAGGAGAAGCCAAAGCGAGATAAGTCAGACCCTGAGAGTGACAATGAGACCCGTTGTGCCAGCCACCCCTTGGATAATGGAGGCAAGAGTAGCCAATGCCACTCAACAGTCAGCCACGCTTTGGCACGCAGCAACTCACTGCCATGATCCGCCTCTGGGAGAGACTCACATGGCTTACAGCACAGCAAATGTCACATATGTTATCAAATAATAATAATAATAATCCTTGCATTTGATGTAGCGCTTTTCGTGTCTTCTTCTCCATCTCAAAGCGCTTCACAGAATATACTGTAAAGTGAATTGACTGTATATTTGTGGGTGAAATGTGGCAGCCAATTGCGCACAGCAGTGTCCCACAAATGGTTGTGGATTGAAATGGCCAATTTTATTATTGTGTTTTTTTGGAGGGATTATTATTAGGCATGTGTGTGGAGTAAGGAAACTTGCCCAAGGTTTCGTTGTGACCTGTCTGGATTTGAAATACAGGTCTCACACTTGTAAGGCAAGAGCTCCTGAGTTACAGGACTCCACTCCAAATCTGTATTTTGGTAGATTGTTGAATAATATTTCAAATAAATGCTAATTCCAAACTCACCCACACATTACAATATCTAAACTGTAGCGGCAACGCGCGGAGTAACTAACTTTTATGTTAGTTCTCGCCATTGAGCTTTACTCTGTCCAAAAGAAGTAACATGTGAGGGTTGGATGGAGACAACAACAACATATTTATGTAGCAGCTCTCGCGCAGAGCAGTGTCCCAGAGCAGTGGTCAGTGATCAGCTTAAGACAACAAAGTAATGTAAAGGGAATATGCATTTGTTTGCAGGAATTATTGTTGGGCTGTTTTTAATGGAGTCTGTGATGAGATCTTGAGATCTTGTATCCCGCGGTGCACCCAACAACAAATTACACTTTCACAGCGGGAAGGTGTTCCCAAAGTACTGGCACACTGAGCTGAGGAAGGCAATAGGATTGCAGTCCCATTGTGTTCACTGGCCCAATTCCCAGAGTACTCCTGCTTAGACAAGCAATTCAGGATAATGGATGTTCTTGTGCTCTGGGACTTTATAACAAACAAACAACAACATAATTATGAAAGCGCATTAGAGAGCACTTTGGGAACACCTTCCCGCTGTGAAAGTGTAATTTGTTGTTGGGTGTACATTAGAGAGCGCTTTTTAAGTCGGGAGGACGTCCCAAGGCGCTTAAGCAAGTTTAAACAAACCTCCCCATATTGGGAAGAACAATTTCACCTCCTACCAGAATCTGTATCAAATTTTGTTACATTGCTTAAATGGGATTTTTAGTTTGACTTTTGCTCCTTAAACCCATTTAGGAAGTATTATCAGGATGTGTCCAGCTTCACCAACAAAAGGAAACTATTTACTGCTTTTAAGTATACAGGTTTCAGCGTTTCATGAATTGAAGTCATCAATGCTGTTACAGTTTTGAACTATCACATCTTAAAACGCTTATTGTAAAGCTTCAGGTATTGTTTTATTGCAGCTGAATAAAGCAATAAAATGTTTCTTTGCGTATGTGTTTTTGTATATTGATACACAAATATACAGTCGATTCACTTTACAGTATATTCGGTGAAGCAGTTTGAGATGTCGCTAAGATGTGAAAAACTCTTTATCAAATGCAAGGATTGTTATTACAATATGAACAAATCTCCAATAGAAGATCGCATTATTTTTCATAACTACAGTATTCAAAACTTGATACATGAGGAAAAAGGGAACAAATTATATGGGAGAAATATGGGAGATATGGGAGAGAAGATAAGGAAATTGTATGACAACTAGCTAACATTGGGATCCCGCTGAGGACGTCCAATTCCTTTATAGCACCTCGATGTCCTCCCAATGTGAAAGGTGCTATAATTTTGTTTTTGTTGTTTGTAATATAATATATATTTATTTCGGGAAGGATGTAAAATGTTAGGTTACCCAACATACAAAACCATGTGATACAAACATACATTACATGGCCCCGCCTCTAATAATGGCCCCGCCCCAACGCCGTGACGCTGGCCCCGCCCCTGACGTCGTGACGCTGGCCCCGCCCCCGACGGGGGTTATTTTGGCGGCAGCACGAGGAGGAGCCGCCATTTTACTTCCTAAAGACGGTGTCTCTCTGTATCTCTGAATCTGTCCCAGGCGGCGCGGGAGGTTTGTATCCACAAGTTTTGAGGCTTCAGAGCTTGTCCGACCACAAAGCACCGAATACACTTAAACTTTCTTTATAAAATTTCCCCCCTTCCTCCCCTGGCCCCACTCCCGCCACTGTTTGTGGGACACTTGTGCACAATTTGGCTGCTGCGTTTCACCCACAAATATACAGTTAATTTTCCTACTTCTCCCAACTACGACTCCTCCCCCCGCTCTGGTCCCTACCTTGTGACATTGTTGTATTCTGTGAAGCGCTTTGAGACATCGATAAGACGTGGACAATGCTGTATAAATGTAAGGATTATTACAATACTGACAAAATACTGACTGGTAAGGTTTAAAGAGAAGTTTTAACCTTAATCTGACCAAGAGCTCGGCCCAGATTGGATAGAATCAAACCATGTTAGCAAATAATAATAATACTTGCATTTTATATCTCTGTGGAGACCTGTCGTGCTTAGTGTGTGAGCAAGAGGACCTGGGTTTGATTCTTGTGCAGGCCAAAATGATGGAGAAGTTTCTTTACCCACACACCTCTGTTTATCCAGCAGTCAATAGGAACCTGATTGTTAGTCGATTGGTGGATCACTTTTCCGTTGTCATAATTCCTTCAATTTTACTACTACTAATAATAATTTGGTCGCTCAATCCACTGTTTGTGGGACACTGCTGTCCGCAATTGGCTGCCATGTTTGACCCACAAATATACAGTCAATTCACTTTACAGAATATTCTGTGAAGCGCCTTGAGACGTCTAGAAGACGTGATATGTAGCTATAACAAATGCAAGGTTTATTATATTATGATCTATCAAATTGCAATATTGATACATGTTCATATTTATTCAATTCTGTTCTTCTCCCCAACAGCGTTTTTCTATATTTGTTGGTGACATTTCTACAACCTCAAGCAATGTTTTATGCTTCTTTATTTTTGACCAAGCGTGGACCACTCGCTAAGATTTGGCTTGCTGCCCATTGGGACAAAAAACTCACTAAAGCTCACATTTTTGAGTGCAACCTGGAGATTACTATTGAAAACATTATTTCACCTAAGGTAAATAAATGGATTATTTGAGTTAATCTATCATAGTTGTGAGGATCAATAACAAATGTATTTTGTGATTTTGAAAATAATTATTGTCGACTAGAATGAACTTTCTACGCAGTGATTTCATATCCAGTGTACATGGACTGAAGGGTTCAGTAGATACTTATAACTGAAAATAATTAGATTTGTAAAATGTTTTGTTTTAAACAACAACTTGAATTTATGTAAAGCATCATGTCATTGTAAAGTGGCCTACATGTGGGGTGGTGTCCTGGAACGTTTTACAATGACAGGGTCTGATACCAAGCCAGGGGGAGGTGGAGGGGCAGTACTCATCATCAACAAGAAGGTATTTAGGCAGCATTTGAAGGTGGGGAGGGAGGGGGTAAGGCTGAGTGATTGAGGGAGAGAGTTCAGGGGGATAGTGGCAGAAGGCATGGTGAAACGCAGGCATAAGGGACAAACAGGAGGCTGGATTCAGATGAGCAGTGATGGAGTGGGGAGTAAGCTGGTTGGATAGGTAGGGAGGTCTGAGAGAATTAATTGATTTGAAAATGAGTGAGGATCTTGAAGTCGATCCATTTGGTGATTGGGAGCCAGTGGAATCTGGCAAGGAATGACGTGTTGGAGATGCCGAATTTCGTTGGGTGAGTATCCGGGCAGTGGAGTTTTGAATTAATTGTATTTTGTGTATGGAGCTTGGAGACCAAACAGAGAAATGCTAGAAAACTAACCTGGTGAATTCAGTTCTCTTTCATTAACTTTTTTTTGTACTTCACCATTTGCTGTAAAATTGATCTGTGAATTCTTTGAACTGTTCTGTCAACTCTAGGTTAAATTAGCACTGAGAACATCAGGACATCTGCTTTTAGGGGTAGTGCGGATTTATGACAGGAAAGCAAAGTACCTCCTGGCAGACTGTAATGAAGCATTGACAAAAATAAAAATAGCCTTTCGCCCAGGTATTGTATTCTCACAAGAAAATATGTTATTTCAAGTTTCAAATTAATTAGTTTTTAGTTTTTCTCATTTGGGTTTTCATTTAAGATTTAAGAAACAGATTTCAGTATTACGGGATTATTTTATCCTTCAGGTCTAGTTCTACATTGCCAACCATTGTTGAAAAAAAAAAATTCTTACGCTTGATACAGTATTGTTAAATGCTTTGGGTTATCCTCTGATGTGAAAAGTACAAAATCAATTTAGAATTACGTATGTTGTAATTTGTATATCAGCATCTATCTTTTTCCTGTTTCTTATAACCTTAAATAGAACACCATTTTCCAAACCTGCAGGAACTCAAATTCATCAAAGTCTTAATTAGTGTGTTTTTATATTTCAGGTATTGTAGATCTGTCTGAAGAAAACCTTGAAGCTACTTATAATGCTATTACTCTGCCTGAAGAGTTTCATGACTTTTCTAATCAATTGCCTGATGTAACGTGAGTGCAGCAACGTTTTCACTGCAGCTAACTACTTTTATCCAGAACTTTTCACTCCTCGATCTATTTGTTCTGTTACAATCCCCTTCTTTGTTTTGTACCATTAACAGCCGTTTAACCCATCATCTCCTGTCCTCTACCCCATTTTCTCCTTTGTTTACGTTGCCCTGCCTCCCCGCTCCGTTAGTCGTCAAAAGCCTCCCAACATGCCCCAGTTCTGACAAAGGGTCGTGGACCCGAAACGTTGCCTAACTTTTCCTTTCTCCATAGATGCTGCCTGACCTGCTGAGTGTTCCAGCCACTTCTGTTTTTGTTTACTTTCATTTATATTTTTATATACGGTTACTAAAAAATTGTGATATCTAACCTATTTTTTTAAATCATAATTTATTTAAGACTTAGACATTATAAATAACTTTTTGGTCACCCTGTACTTTTAAATGTTGTGATAATCCCTAAAAAAAAAAAGAATTGGTCATTTCAATCCACGACTGTATGCAATTGGCTGCCGCATTTTGGCCACATATATAGTCAGTTCACTTTACAGTATATTCTGTGAGGTGCTTTGAGATATCTAGAAGAAATGAAAAGCGCTATTCAAATACAAGGATTATTATTATTTCACTGTTTGTCCAAAGGGAGATTCTCCATGTGTCCTTGCCAACAATCATCCAGATAGAATTGGCCATTCACTTCATGGCTATTTGTGAGTTTTGGGGGGCGTAAATTGACTGCCACATTTGCCTACAAAATGCAAACAGTAACAATTTACAGTAACTGCTGTGAAGTACTACGTGATGCCTTTCCAACGTGAGATGCTGAATAATCCTGAGCAGGCTGATGATAGTTTATCCCACTTTGCATTGTAGTCATAAATTTGATAATGCCGAAGGATTTATTTCTGAATCCTGGTGGTATCTGTCGGTATGCTAGATTCAGGTTACACATCTAAGATTCAGGTTAGTTGGCAAACATTCTTTTCACCAATATTCTTTAAAACTACACTTATTAGGACTTAATGCTAAATAATGTTAGTTTTTTGTGGTGAATAAATTGATTTATTTGCATAAAATAATAATTTGGGCATGCTTCAGAATGCACTTGATGTCTGTCTGTGTCTCCATAGGGCCATTGATGTTGCTGAGCACTTTACCCTAAATCAGAGCACAGCTGAGGAGATCACCCTAAGGGAAGATGTATGCAGGATTCTTAAGGATAATGGGTTTGGTATGGAGAGAAGGTTTTATATTCTGCCCCACCATCGGAGGTTGCACTTTCAGCCACCACCTTCCCAAACTCTGGAACACTCTCCCTCAATCCCTTTGCCTTGCCCCTTCTCCCCTACTTTAAGTCCCACCTGAAAATAGCACTTTGGGACATCCTCCTGACGTGAAAGACACTATACAAGTGTAATTTTGTTGTTGTTGTTGAAAACCTTGGTCTTTGACCTTACAGCCACCTGTTTTCAATCTCCCCACCCACTCTGGCTCGGAGTCAGGCTCTCCACTATTAAGCGCACTAAGATGTTACCTAGTTAGGGCACTATATAAGTATGTTGTTGTATATTGCACATACTGTATATTGTAGAATATCTGTTTTGACTGCAGTGTTTGATTGGCTAAACGCTCTCCACCCTTGCTAGGCTGTCTTCTGCTGTATATGGGAGTGGTTCTGAGAAAGTCCCCTGAGATGCATAGAATAAAGAGGATCTTAGATTTTCAGCATAGACATATCTTTCTTGTCAAGTAAAAAATACCTTCCGCAAAAAAAAGATCCTATCCAAATAGCCAACAGATGCCTTTCTCTATTTTCACTGGTGGTACAGCTGCTAATTATGATCTTCATGCAAGGCCAGTCCTCTTAACAAATACAAGAATCCAACATTGTGAAAATGGAAACACATCAAAGTCATATTTTCTTTGTACAGTGAAAGCCTCTTTATCCGGGGGTCGACTAATTGACTCTACTGGAAAATCGGACGGCAAGTTGCCAAAAACCCAACATAAAAAATTTACTTATTTTAAAACATACCATATTAATAATACACTAAATAATACTCAGAGCCTTGGGACGTCCTCCCGACGTGAAAGGCGCTTTATAAGTTTCAGTTGTTGTTGTTTAAATACTAACAGATACTTAGTATGGATACTTACCAATAAAGATTCCAGCACACTCGGTAAAAAAACCCTCCAAATTCATAAGTTTAATAAGTGCACATATGCAAAATGAGCATACTCGCGATTGCTGGAATGGGGAATTGCCCCGGGAGGGGGTTGAGCAATCCAGTTGATCAGGTCAAGGATAAACTATATTTAGTTCTAACAGGAAAGAAAATCCTGCTTGCACATTAGAATGGAATGGATTGTACATTCAAGAAAACTTTTATCTCTATCAGGTGATTATGTAACGGTGAAGAATGGAGGTATCTTGGATGGCGATCTGATGAGTACTAGCGAATCAATATTTCCTCAAACACCAGTAAAGGACCCTGGCTATGGTGCAAGTGAAACTGTCACATTAAGTAGCAATAAAAATAGCTTTCAGAATGATGGCTTTGGAGATGAGGGAGGAGCTGATACTTTGGGTATGTGTCATGTTTGTTTTTAAGATGTATAATGCAAAATTAGATTCGCCTTAGAACGATGCCTTGATTTCCTTAACTATAAAGCAGTTTGCTTTTTGTTTTCATGATTTCACAGAGTTGGAAACGTCAGGAATATTGCATAATAAAATCTTCTGCATGTTATATGAAGGGTGTCACCTGACAACCATTTACTGCTTGGCTATTGCACAGTAGACTAACTCATGTAAAATAAATAAATTGGTTAGTAAGGATGAAATAAATTATGTTTTCATGTGGACATTATAATTGGAAATGAGCATCCTAACCCTGATGAGATTGCCAATGTTTCATAATAAACTATTCAAACATTTATTTTGATTTATAAATAAATTATTAAAAATCTGTTTCATATTAAAATTATCTTCAGAATTATAAACTTTAAAATAAGAGGTTTATCCTGAGATTCCGCTGAATCATTGGAAACCCTCCCAGTATCAACCTGTTTGGATTTTCCGTCAGCTTTTTTTAAAAAAACACTTTCATTACATCTCTTACATGGTCCTTAATTACAGAAAAAGGGCTGATTTATTATAAACTTACCAGGTAGATAATATTAAAAATCAAACTATTGTATTATTCATTGTTAATAGATATATGAATTGCCTATTGGTAGTTGATCTGCAAGCATACCTGACCTTGAGTGAGAAACAATCAACTTTGCAGCGAGGTCTGTCTCTTTGTGAGATGCAACCTGTGAAGCATTTTATTGTATCAATTGTCCAGCCCAATTCTTCTGCATATAGACCACTCATTAACAAGTACCCTGTACTGTACAAGAATAGTTCTCAATGCACATTCTTTTTTCAACTGCCTTTTAACAAAGATCTTTCACAAAAAGGCTAAGACTTATTTTTTATTTTCAGAAAAGCTTCTCAGTGGTGAAGGAGAAAACCCGTTTATGGATTTTGCTGATGGAATCATTAAAGCTCTTCCAAATAACAACTCAGTCAACAATCTGACAGGTACAGTTCACCGTGAATATGTGCTTATAGGGTACTGCATTCATAGAATCATAGAATTTTACAGCACAAAAGGAGGCCATTCGGTCCATCGAGTCTGTGCCAGCTCTTTGAAAAGAGCTATTTATGACATACATGGGAATTTGTCAGTTTTAAAACCTGCACAAAGAAATTATCTAACAAAAAAGACATTAAGCCTACTCTTTTCAGATAGAATGTGAGCGCTATCCTATTGTAGACTCCATCACTCTACATCTGCAGTTTTTTCTGCATTGAATAAGACACTTAGGTTCCCGACTGTCTTGTGAGGCTGGACATTATGAACAACAATAACCAAATTACACTTATATAGCGCCTTTCATGTCGGGAGGATATCCCAAAGCATTGAACAGTCAGGTCGGGATCCGAGCGGGATGGGGGAGGGGGTCGGGGAAGGAGAATGTGAGAGGGAGAAGAGTTACGGGGGCAGCCGAAGGTGCAATGGAAGAGGAAGGGGACAGGCCTTGAAGGAGGAAAGGAAGGAAGGAATGAATGAGAATTTCAGCGGCCTGAGTGGTCATGTAGTGGCGGAGTCGGGCAATATTGTGGAGGTGAGGGGAAGCAGAGCGGATCATGGCATGGAATATGGGGGAGAAAAGACAGTTGGGATGTTAATAATGGATTCTGGATATCGAATTCGAAGATGGACGTTTCTCCCAATGTCCTGACCAGCAACCTATAAACACACAGTCACTACACTATACAGCAAAATCTTCGAAGCATTTTGAAACATTTTGATGTATGTAAAAGCCCGTTTATCTGTGACCTGATCACGTAATTATTTGACCCACCGTTTACATTTTGTTTCTTCCAACGGTTTTTCTTCAAACCCCCGCACAGTTTCTCACGGCGTCCCTCAGGGCTCTGTTTTAGGCCCCCTCCTTTTCACCCTTTACACGCTCCCTCTGGGCGACGTCATCCGCAAACATGGGGTAAATTTCCACATGTATGCGGACGACACCCAGTTGTACCTTTCTGCCTCATCCCTCAACCCCCAGACCATCGATGTTCTGACAGCATGTCTGTCCGACATCGAGTCGTGGACGAGGGACAACTTTTTGCAATTGAACGTGAGTAAGACCGAGGCCCTCCTGATTGGCTCAAGCCAGCGCCTCCGCACATCGGGCGCTGCCAGCCTCAATATCCAAGGCTGCACTCTCCACCTCACAAAGCCAATCAGGAACCTCGGCATCATGTTTGATCAAAAACTTTCCTTCCTCCCTCACATCCGCGCCTTGACCGGCACTGCTTATTTCCACCTGCGCAACATTGCCAAGCTCCGCAACTATCTCACCCCCCGCGCTGCCGAAACACTCGTGCATGCATACATCACCTCACGGCTGGACTACGGAAACTCTCTCCTCGTCGGCCTCCCCAGTTCCTCCATTCATAGGCTGCAGGTCATCCAAAACTCTGCAGCCCGTGTACTATCCCGCACCCGCCTCCGCATAACCCCCACCCTCGCCCGTCCTCCAGAGGATCGAGTTCAAGATCCTCGTCCTCACCTACACGGCCTTGCCCCGCCCTATTTAACCGATCTACTGTCCCCTAACACGCCCACCCGGACCCTCCGTTCAGCAGGACTTGGCCTGCTCCAAGCCCCCTGCCCGAACCGCCCCACCATCGGAGGCCGGGCCTTCAGTTTCTCCGCTCCCACCCTATGGAATGCCATCCCTCAATCCCTCCGTTTCGTCTCTTCTCTTTCCTCTTTCAAGGCCGGTTTGAAGGCTTTCCTCTTCGATCGTGCCTTTTGTTCCACCCCGAACTCTTTTACCTCCCCTTCGTGTTTCACCCCTTCCCAAACACTCCCCTCTCAACTCGGGTCACACGCCTCCTGTGCAGCGCCTTGGGACGTCCTCCCGACGTGAAAGGCGCTCTATAAATGTAATTTGTTGTTGCTGTTGTTGTTGTAATGTCTGTATAACCAACATCTCAAAAAAAAGGTCCCCATTCGAATAACTGGATCTTATCCGGCACAATCGCTGTGGCGGATTTAATAAGTCAATTGTTGCACTAGAGTACAGTACGATTAGTGTTTGAAAGTGTCTAAACACGTGGTTTAACCTGCACTGCCCAGGTCCCGAGGATACCGGATAAACTGGCTTTTAATTGTATTAAGGTTCTATATCAAATGGAAAAATATTATTTATTGTATTGTTACCACTTTGTTTGAATATGAACTGTCTTGGAGTTGTATATTGTATCCAGTATATTCTGGCAACGTACAATCTCCACTGAAACAAGTTAGACTGGTGTTACAGTACTTTAATTGTCTCAAAGGGGATTTGGAAGGACTTGAATTTATACATCGAGTAGAACATCTTCCATGTGATCAAACAACCCTGTTGTCTAATGAGGAGAAGGGCTTTGCTCTACATCCAGTTGACACTATTGGTGAGTTTTACTTTTAAACAAAAGTTCAGATGATTCCAGTTTATCCAGTTCAGATATCACTCTTCCATCATTTATCTGTTTATTTTTAGAAAAAGAAGACTTATTTATACAATTTGTATGATAGATTCAACCGTGGATCAATATTTATATATATAGTCAATGGAAGAAGCAGTTCCAACCTCGTTTTCTAAATTAAAAATTCTCGTAAACATGAAGAACATCCACAGGTGACCTTGTGTACCCTTTGTGATCAGCTCCCTGAATTCTATAAATGTGCAACATTAAGATATTTGTACAATGAGATTACAGAGAGAATAGAAAAAGGAAGAATTTATAAAATTCCAATATCAGTTTTGACTTTTCAGAGCCTTGGGACGTGCTTTCGACATGAAAGGCGCTCTACAAATATAATTTTGTTCTTGTTGTGGCGAAAATATGATTAAGTGAGTCTTAAACTCTTAAAGTCTTAAACTCTTAAAGTCTCAAACTCTTAAAGAGTCTTAAAGTGAGTCAGCCTTTTAGAACAGAGTTGAGGAAACATTTCTTCACTCAGAAGGCTGTAGATGCTTAGTCCTTGAACATTTTCAAGGCTGCGACTGTTAGATTTTTGAAAAATAGAGGGATTAGATTATGGGGATAGGGCAGGTAATCAAAGTTAGGTGAGAAGATCAGCCATGATCTTATTGAATGGCGGAGCAGTCTCGAAGGGCCGAATGGCCTACTCCTGCTCCTAATTCTTATGTTCTTAAACCTTTCCTTTTTGTTGTTAGTTTCCTCAGGAAAAACGAGGGGTAAAAGGCGGCGAAAACTTACCGTGGATTGTGTTAAGGAACTTGACAGTAAGACCATTCGTGAACGGATTGGTGACTTCTCAGATATTATCACTACAATAGACCTGGCTCCACCCACCAAGAAGCTGATGATCTGGAAGGAGTTGGGCGGAGTGGAAAGGCTGCTCTCACAGCCGGCCCAGTACTTGATCAATTGTCGATTATTAAAGGTAACCTGTTTTATTTATTAAAGGTAGCTTGTTTACTCGTTTTTCGTGTCTTCCAGACGTTTCAAAGCGCTTCACAGAAATATACTGTGAAGTGAATTGACTATATATTTGTGGGCGAAATGTGGCAGCCAGTTACACACAGCAATGTCCCACAAACAGCTGTGGATTGGAGTGACAAATATTTTGAGGGATTATTATTTGGCGTTCGGAGTAAGGAAACTTGCCCAAGGTTTCGCTCTCCTGGGAATCAAATTCCCTCGCCTACGAGGCATGTGCTCTAACTTCTGAGCTACAGGATGAATCCTGTAAAGAATCCTGTAAAGAATAGTTTTTTCCATTAAACATTTCTATTAAATGGGCATTGTTGTTTCCCTCCAAAATTACTTAAAAATCGTGACACCAGTGTTTGAAAAAGTATTGAATGAAATACATTAAATTTTGTCTAAAAGAATACACAGTCAATATACTTTACAGTATATATATATATATACATATACAGTATATATATATATATACATATGAAGTGGTTTGAGGTGTCTCAACTATATAATAAGGCAAGGATGCAAAGACATCAAATGCAAGGATTATTATTATATTAGATTTGAGATATTGAACTGTAACTTCATATCATACAATCTTACGGCACAAAAGGAGGACATTCGGCCCATTGAGTCTGTGCCGGCTCTTTAAAAAGAGCAATTTAATCCCACTCCCCAGTTGTCTCCACATAACCTCGCAAACCTGTCCTCCCCAAATAAATGTTTACCTCTCTTTTAAAAGTTGTTATTGAATCGGCCTCCACCATCTTTTTGGGTAATGCATTGCAGATTTGAACAACTCGCTGGGTGAAAAAAATTCTCCTCATCTCCCCTCTGCTTCTTTTAGAAACTATTTTAAATCTGTGACGCATCCAAGGCTGCACTCTCCATATCTCAAAGCCAGTCAGGAAACCTGGGTGTCTTGTTTGACCCTGAACTCTCCTTCCTTCCTCCATATCTGCGCCATGACCAGCACTGCCTTCCACCACCTCTGTAATATCACCAGACTCCGCTACTGCATCACTCTCAGGCTACCGAAATTCTAGTCGACACATTCGTCAATTCAAGGCTCAACTATGGAAACTCCCTCGTTGGCCTTCCTCGCTCTTTCCTGCACAAGCTGCAGATCATCCAGAACTCAGCAGCTCGTGTCCACCCGCACCAAGCTCCGCGACCACATCACTTCCACCCTCGCCCATCTCCATTGGCTCTCCATTCCCCAGGGGATCAAATTCAAGATCCTCTTCCTCACTTTCAAGGCCATTCATGGCCTGACCTTGCCCCCACCTATCTCTCTGACCTACTGACACCTATGAACTTGCATCCCCCCTCGATTCAGCGGGTTCCGGTCTGCTCCATCTCCCACGCCAGACCTGTTGTACCATCGGCCGGCTTTCAGCATCTCTGCCCCATGCTCTGGAAATTCATCCCACAGTCCCTTCGCCTCGCTTCCTCCCTTGCTTCCTTCGAGGTATTTTATAAGCATATAAAGAATAAAAGCTTAGTCAAAGCTGGGGTGGGTCCAATTAGGGACTAAAGAGGAAATCTTCTTGTAGATGCGGAGGGCAAGGCCGATGTACCTAAATGAGTACTTTGCATCTGTCTTCACAAAAGAAGATGCAGCCAATGCCACAGTATCGGAAGAGAGGGTAGAGAAATTAGATAAGAGTAAATCAAGGGACTTCAGTTATCTAGAAAAGCTAGGATTATTCTACTTGGAGCGGGGAAAGTTAAGAGGAGACTTAAAAGAAGTTTTGAATATTATGAGGGAATTTGTTAGGGTGAACAAGGAGAAGCTATTTCCATTGGCAAGTGGGTCGGTAACCCAAAGACAACAATAGTTACAGGTGGGAGGTGAAGAGTAATTTTTTCGCGCAGTGAGTTGTTGGGATCTGAAATGTGGAAGATGATTTAAGGGAGAAATAGATAGATATTTGGGGAGGATGGGTTTGCAGGGCTATGGGAAGGGAGAGGTGGAGTGGGATTGATCCAGAAAAGCTTTTTCTAAAGAGCCAGCACAGACGTTGGGCAGAATGGCGTTTGCTGTATGATTCTGTGATGTTTTTAGTGCATGCTTTAGGAGAGAGGTAGAGGAATCTATGAAAAAGCACATGAAATCTCAATGAACCCAAACTGGCAGCTGCATTCTTGTTAAATGGCAACATCTCATTGCTCAGACTGCATGAACAGTGATCAGTGAGGAAGGTAAAGATAATATATCCCTGATGCATGTTTTACCTTTGTTAGTTGTTCGCAAGATGCGTGACAAAAGGCCTGCCCAGTGAGGTGAACAATCAAAGTCAAACGTTTGGCAGAGAGTGTGAAATTGAAGCAATGAGAAGTGAGCCACACAATGTGATTGGTCAGTAATTCATAGTATTTCCTCTGGACACTACTACAGTTTGTTCTTTCAATGTTCTTTCAATGTTCTTTCAATGGAAACCTTGAATATATAGCAGCTATATGATTAATGCTTCAAAATTGTGTGTGTTAAATTGGTTTTAAGCATATTATTAAATATTCAAAACATTCAGATACTAAACAAATGATTAATGATGATTAATGGCATTTGTACATGAAAATTCACATTTGTGATATAATTTTTATTCTGTTAACAATCTGTGTTATAAATTGCTATAGATCTTTGGTCTGCTAGCTAGTCAGGCTATATGTTTGGTTTGGAGTTTGATGATGGAGCTTTTATTGCTTGTGCTTCTCTCTGGTGTAGATTTGCCTATTATGGAGGAGCCAAGTCTTGTGCAGGAATCTACATTAATTGAGTCTGATGGAGGTAGCATTGATCATACATCAATGTCAATTCAGAAGACAAGCAACAAGAAGGATAAGGCGATTGAAAGAGGAAGTCCAGAATCTGTAAGCATCTTGAAGTAGATGCATTTTTTTTAGTCTTAATCAAAACAAAAGCAGCAACATTCATAGAATCTTACAGCTCAACATTAATAAATGTTAACGCTTAGCCACTGAACAGCTAATATGCATAAAATTGAGGCAGCCCTGCAAAAGATGAAAAGCTAGTCACACTTAGAATGTATGGAGTCGATGTCAGGGCTTTGCCCACAACATTTCCAAAGAGCTTTAGTCGATTTCCTGTCTGTTACACAATATTTCCTGTTTATTTTTTGTGATTAGATCATTTCATAGAATCTTACGGCACAAAAGGAGTCCATTCGGCCCATCGAGTCTGTACTGGTTCTTTAAAAAGAGCAATTCAATCCCACTCCCCATTTCTCTCCCCACCTTCCCCAAATAATCGCATTCCCTAGCTCTCTCCCCATCCCCAAATAAAATATCCTCCCCAAAGCAAACCCGTCCTCCCCAAATAAATGTTTTAAAAGTTGTTATCGAATCGGCCTCCACTAACTTTTCAGGCAACAAATTCCAGATTTGAACAACTTACTGAGTGAAAAAATTTCTCCTCACCTCCCCTCTGCTTCTTTTGGAAACTATTTTAAATCTGTGATTTTAAATCTAAGCCCACTGGTGGAAACAGTTTTTCCGTGTTTACTCTGTCGAATCCCCTCATGATCTTGAAAACCTCTAATAGGTCTCTTCGCAAGAGAGACCTATTTCTGCTCCAGTGAGAATAAACCTAGCCTCTCTAGCTTTTCCTCAAACTGAAGTCCCTCATTCCTGGTACCATCCTGGCAAATCTCTGCACCCTCCTCTGCACATCCTTCCTAAAGTGTGGTGACCAGAATTAAACACAGTACTCTAGCTGAGGCTTAACCAAAGTGTTATAGCGGTTAGTCAGAACTTCCTGACTTTTGTACTCTATGCCCCCAATTTATGAAGCCCAGTGGAGGTATCCCCTGCTTTACGACGGTTCTATTTACATGGTTTCGATTTAACGAACATAATTTTTTTAACACCTTTTTAATATATGACATTTGGTTTTGTTTTAACGACAAAAAAGTTTGCGCTTTTTTTGTGCATGCGCAGTATATAATGTATTTTGCAGTAAAATAGATATATATACTGTATCCAAGCGTTTGAACTGGCCAATAGCATGTCGCTATGTCAGTGGTTCCAACTTTCCTGCTTTTCTTCCCCCTGCCTCGACCCCTCCCCTTTTGCTTCTTTACCCCTTTTGCCCCTAGTCCCACTTCCATGACTGATTGTGGGACACTGCTGTGCGCAATTTGGCTGCCACTTTTCGCCCACTAATATACAGTTACTTTTCCTACTATTCTTCATCCTGCCCTGATCCTTCCCACCCTGCTCTTGTCCTACCTGACTGTACAGCTCCTTGGGATGTCCTCTCGACGTGAAAGGCGCTATATAAATGTAAGTTTTGTTGTTGTTGTTGTTGTTTTTGCTGCGACCCAAAATAGCCTCCCACCATTAGAGGGCGATATCGTGATTGACGTTCAGCTCAGCCAAAACGTTATCTCTTTTGTGGAGGTCTGTTTTGTGGACTGAGCTCTTGTAAGAATGCTCTTTATACAAATTGATCGGCAGTGTTGCATTTTTTTAAGCAGTAAAAGCTATTTTCTAGCGTTTTAAAAATCAGCTTCTTTTCAAGTGACACCACGCAATTTCGAGTGATTTACGGCCTCCACCGCATTTCTACAATGTCAGAAAAGAGACCAAAGTGAAATGAGCAGCAGTAATACTGCAAACTGTAAAAAAAATCCTAAATCTTGTCTGTGTGTTATTTTGTGTATTATTTTAGTGGGTTGAAGGTCCGAAAATTTTGTCAAATGAACACATCTCGGGTTATATAATGCATGGGAAACCGCATTCAAATTTACGACATTTCGATTTGTTTTTCAAGAATGCAACCCTGTTGTAAATTGGGGGATACCTGTATCCAGTATGCTTTTTTAACAGCCTTGTCTACCCGTCCTGCCACCTGCAAGGAATCACTTGCACAAACCCCCAGCTATCTCTGTTCCTTCACACTTCTTAAAATTGTACTATCTAGCCTATATTGCCTCTCCTTATTTCTCCTCCCAAAATGCATCACCTCACCTTTCTCTACATTAAAATTCATCTGCCATGTGTCTGCCCATTTTACCTATTTTGCCCATTTTAATATCTTCTTGCAGATGGCTACAATCCTCCTCACTATTTACTATTTTTTCTAACTTTGTGTCATCTGCAAACTTGGACTACCCAAGTCCAGATCATTAATATAAAATAAAAAGAGCAGTGGTCCCAATACCAATCCCTGAGGGACGCTACTGTACAATTCCCTCCAGTCAGAAAAACTGCTTTCTGTCTCCCAGCTAGTTCTGGATCCATGCTGCCACTGTCCCTTTAACGCCGTGGGCTTCCATTTTCCTTATAAGCCTTATGTTGCACTTTGTCAAATGCCTTTTGAAAGTCCATATAAACAACATTAACTGCACTACCCCACATTCCGTTACCTCATGAATTTTTTTTTATATCAGATTTGTCACGCAAGATTTGCCTTTAACAAATCCGTGCTGGCCGAACTTTATTAACCTATATATTTCTAAGTAAAGATCTATCTTGTCCCTGATTATAGTCTCTAGTAGCTTCCCCACAACTGATGTTAGATCGACTGGCCTGTAATTCCCAGGTTTGGCCTTCTGCCCCTTTTTGCATAGGGGAGTAACGTTAGCTCATCTGGAAGGTTTTCCAGTCATCTGGTACCAACCCTGTGTCCAAGGAAGATTGAAAGATTGTGGCCAGAGTCTCTGATATTTGGTCCCGTACTTTTAGTAACCTAGGATGCATCCCATCCGGACCAGGCGACTTATCTACCTTGAGCGCTGTCAACCTTTTTAGTACTTCCTCTCTGTTTATACTTATCCTATCCATTTCCTCTACCCTCTCCTCCTGTACTTAGACATGCATTTTCTTATATTATGAAGACATCATTCAGTATATCATTCTACTGAATCAGCCATGCCCTCTGCTTTCACAATAAGATTTCCTCCTTTGGTCCCTAATTGGCCCCACCCTACCTTTGACTAACCTTTTAGTATTGATATGCTTGGAACCTTAGGGTTCCCCCTTTGATGTTACCCGCTAATCGTTTCTCGTACAGTCTTTTTGCCCCCTCTAATTTCTTTTTTATAAGGATAGGGCAGGAGGGTACTGAAAGATCATATCATTAGGCCACAAATAATTCACTTTATATTCTGTGAAGTGCTTTGAGATGTCTCAAAGATGTGATAAGGTGCTACATCAAATGCAAGAAATATACATTCATAGATCTGAAATGTTCTTGAGGGATGCGAGGAGTGTGATACAAAACATTGGAGAAAAATTAGAACAGTTCAAAGCATTGCTGGTGCATATCTTGGAAACCTGTAGCAGTTCAACAGAATGTGGTACATGGGGGGGAAGCTAGCACCAGAACAGGCATTTTGTACTCTTCTGGGCCTGGCTTTCCCCTCTGGAGCAAACTTCTCTTTATTGTAATTCCCTGTTTTTTCTATCCTCTTGTATATTGTTATTTTTCATGTTGCCCATTTAAACGTTGCCAGGGTCTTCGCCTCAATAGTCACTTTAGCAAAACATTTCACTCTTAACACATTGCTGTAGGAAAACGTCTCTTCTGGTCTCGACTTCTGCCTTTTTAAGTGAAATTTCTTCTGATTACTGCCAAGGCATTTGGCAGTATAGGGACAACCCTGGAGCTTGGGAGCATGCTGAGGGTTCCAGGAGAGTGTGGGGAGGTTAAGTTTTCTAGTGCCAGTGATAAGGTGAGCAACTTGGTAATTTTTCAATAATAGGGTGCTTATTTTGCAAGGAGGCAACAAAGCAGAAGAAATTAGGTGAAATTTGATTTACATTTAATTTCTATTTGTGGGACACTGCTATGTGGAAATGGCTGCTTTGTTGGCCTACAATGTAAATGTCATTACACTTTACAGAAAACTCTTGACACGCTTTGAAATGTTTTGATGTGTTGACTGCTACCAGTATGTTCAGTCTTTGTTTCTTCATTTTAATTATTTCCACAAATTGTGATCAACAGAATCAAGCGTTTTTAGGTTACTAGTAGTCAACACTATGTAATTTATACTGACACAAAGATCCATAAAATAAAGTTCTTAATCTTTATCTTAACAGTTAAGACCATACAAACTTTTGAAAATTGAATCTTGCTTTTAGTTGATTTGTTGGATCATAATGTAATGGTAGAAATTATATATAGTTTTGTTGTATTGAACAGGAAAGACTTACCATACACTTAACATCGGTGGACTTTCCTCTTGAAGACTGTTTGGTCAGTTATACGCCTACTGGGCAGAAAAGAGCAGGTGAAGAATTGGAAGACGTGAGTGATTTCAGAAGGTTTTGTGTATTATTTAGTAGAAGAAGGAAGTCCCAGTGTACGTTTGTGAAAACTGCACATTTTTATTTAACTGTAATAGTAAATGGAACACGTATTGTATTCCATATTGTACTAAATGATTACATTTACTACAACAAAAAGTAATAAAATTAAATAAATATTGATGTAGTAAAGGTGAGAAATCTAATGGAGATTTTTAAATAGCAGTTAACCAATTTTAAGCTTCAGTCTGTGTTATGTAGGAGCCAAGGAGGAGCCATCACAAAGCTCATGATTATGATGAGAGAAAATGGAACAAAATAACTCAACAGTTACTTCACAATCTACAGGTAGGGGCCTAATTAGCAACAGCTGTCAAAACAATTTCATCTTTCATAAACTAATTCAAAGAGATTGTAACACTAGTGAAGGGGAGCATTACCAGTGCCCTTATTGCACTTACCCTACAGGGTAGTGTCTCAGTGCACATAAGAGTTATGTTTATTTTTTCCTCTGTATATCTTAAAAGATCAGGCTTCTGCAATAATAAAGCAACATTGAAAGGATACTTTGTAGAGCAAAGAGTTGGACATTTTATCTCACTACCTTTAAGGAAAATAAGTCTTGCTGTTATGAAGCTTTCCTAGTCTTCCTTATGTTAATCTGTAGATTTATACAGATATTGACGCAGTCTACACCAACCATTTTGGTGAACAGACAAATCAATGTCCCAAACATTACAAATAAAGCATAATTTCAAGTGAAGGGAACCCAAAATAATCTCCTTTGGAAATTCCTGCAAGGTTCCCCTCCTGCCCTCCATTCTACTGGGCAGCACTATTGACTGAGAATGTTGCCAACTTCTGCTATTCCCAGAGTCAGGCTGAGGATTGCTGCTCAGTTACACTCTGTTAGCCGGACCTCTCATCTCCTGCTGCCTAATAGGAACATTGGGAAACTAACAGAACATTGGGACTGTTCTACCACTTTATTAGATCATCTTTTATTCCCAAGGCCCCAACAGTTTGTGACACCTCCACTGCCAAAGTATTTGTCCTTGTTTAAAACAATCTTATTGATTCTGCCACTTCTCTGTGGGGCAGACTTTCATGAAGTGCTGTGGTAACCTGACACACTTATATATAATATACATATATTATATATATATAGTATATAAAAGCCTTAGGTATGTTTCTGCAATTTTAACACTGAACTTCTAAAAGGAAAATAAAATCCAATACATCTTAAAAAAAAACCCTGTGATTAAAGCTCACCCTTTTTTTTGTATACATTTTTTTTTTTTTTGAAATACAGTATATGAATAAATGTGTTCAAAAACACTAGGCCGCATTTGTTACACTGCGCTATCGCTGGTTGGTTCTAACTCTTTAGTCTTGAATTTAAGTCTCTGCTCTTTGTATTGAATCCCTCCAAAGGGAAAATCGTCCACTACCTCACCTCTCAGTTCTTTCATTATTTTAAATATGTCAATCAAATCACTAATCTCTGCTCTAAAGAATATTATCTTGGTCCATAGCTCAGTACACCAGCCTCACCCACTGTCTCAATAATCAACATCTGGCTGTATAACAGCACTAGTTCAAGTTTATTTAGGTTTTCTTCATCCCACTAAAGACAAATGGTTTATTTTTCCCAATTCCTTTTCACAGAGAATCCATCAAAGCACAAGTACAGAGTTTTTCAGTTTTCTGGAGTTGTGCAGAAACAACAATCGTAAGCAGGCAGCGGTCAAATTCTACAGTTTTCTGATGCTTACAAAACAATCAGTACTTGTACTTTCCCAAATAAAACCCTACGTCGACATCATTGCCATCCCAGGACGAAGGTTTCACCTCTGAACACTTTGTTTGATTTTCAGAATTGCTCAATTATTTTTTGAATAACAATTTGATTCAAACAATGTACAAACCGATAGAACATTCCTCCTTTAAAGTCATGACTGTAATGTCATGACTTCTACTGCAATCCCTTCCAGTTTAGAGTTTAATTCAAGTCTTGAGTTCAATTCTGAGAAAATTTATACCCATTTACCAATCAGCAAGTGTAAGAATTAATACAAACAGAAGTCAAGATGGTGTTTTGCAGAGCTTGCAGCTGAAGGTCTGTAACGTAAACGGGAGAGAAGTTAGACGTTGATTGAATGGATAGCATTAGCTTGTTTGTCACTAGCAGTAATAAAAAACTGGTTATTAATGATGTTGGTAACTAGTCACGATGGACTTTAGGTACCCAGAGCTCACCATTAGCGATTGTTGGTCATTTATTGACTCTGTTGAAATATTCTGTTAGTACCAAATATTCAGAGAAATTCAATACTTTTTACTGGAATAACTTCAACCAGAATGTTTTCGTATAAAAGTTTCTACTTTTATACAGTTTTAAATAATTACATTTCTGCAAACACAGTATTTTGTTTTGCTGCCAAGTATTTATAGTTGATGCTCAGAGCTGATACAGTTGGCTTGGTATTAATATGGACCAAATCTTTAGCTGTTTCTCACTGGAAAGTTTTTCTGTACTGTTTAAAAATATTTAATGCTATTATAGCTCTGTCTGAATTAAAGCAACACTGAGCTGTCATTGGTTCCTGTTTACTTCCGAAAGTAACTGGTTCAATTTCACACTACGATGAATGGATTGAAAATGTTTTGAGCTAAAACAACACAATTACAATTTTTATTGCATTCAAAAACTTAATTTTAGTACAGTATTATGATTTTTGTATAAATGAGAATCTGTTATGCTAACACAAAGCACCAGTTTTCTGATCCCACAATAACAACAACAACAAAATTACATTTATAGAGCACCTTTCACTTTGGGAGGACGTTCCAAGGCGGGCAACTGAACAGTCAGTGGTTGAGACCCGAATAAGTGAAAGAGGGATGCAAAGTTGTCTATCCCAAGACTCACTATGGAGGCCGAGAAATATTTGGTTTGTTTGCTAGGGGACCGGATTACATTAATAAACTCCCCAGCAATTCACCACCCTATTTGTGGGGAATATAAGATTTCACAAGATAATGTTTTGCATTAACACTACAGGATGTTTGTTTTCAACATTTTCCAATAGTACAATAATAAACATCAATAAGCCATTAAATAATTGAGTCCTGTAGCTCAGCGGTTAGAGCACTCACTTTGCAAGCAATTTGGTTTCAATTCCAGTCAAGGTGAAACCTTAAGCAAGTCTCTCCACATGCCTAATCGTTCACAAAATATATAGTCAATTAACTTTACAGTTTATTCTGTGAAGCCCTTTGAGACGTCTAGAAGACTTGAAAAATGCTAAATCACATGCAGATTATTATTTCAGCGCCTTGGGATGTCCTCATGATGTGAAAGACCCTCTACAAATATAATTTTGTTGTTGTAATTATATATCCAAACTGATCACAAATATTCTTTGAATTTTCACTATGACCTGCCATATATTAGATTGGGTGACTGCTAATGCTCAACTGAGCAAGCTGGTATTTATTTTGGTCATCTGGGTACATACCATCACCATGCTTTAGAGAATTCAAACCAGACAGAGATCCACATTTGAATGCTAGCTACACAGTAGGGTCCATCGATATCAAAATTTTCCGATATCAATATATCGGTTGGCTCATATCGACATATACCGGGTATATATCGATATCTCTGGGGGGTTTTGTACTGCGCATGCGCGCGCATTCGGAATTACACGCGCATTCGGATGTGCGCTCGCATTCCGTGCTCTAGGCCCAGGAGGTTTGCAATGCCGGCGACAAGGTAAGTTGAAAAAGTTTGCTTTATACCGGTATAACCAATATATCAACATATCGTTGGGCACGATATACCGATATTTTCGATATATCGATTTTTTTTTCAATATCGAATTTATCGATATATTTGAATTTCCAATATCGGCATATCAATATGAAAATTATACCGATGTATCGATATATCACCGGACACTAATACACAGGGAAATGTACCTATTTCTGGAATGGAATGTGTATTCTCGTGAGGGAAGGCCTCTGTTTTAACTATTTTCTAAGAGCATTGGGCACAGATTGCTGACTGGAAAGGCAGAATGTGGAGATAACGTCAGAGTTAATCCAAGTAGGAAGAATCTTATCTGGCATTAGCAGTGGCTTGGAGGACTGCATACCTGCCTATCTCAGGAACTGGATAAGAGACCACTACGGTTGCCTCAATTCTGACATTTTATTCTGCATCTCATCACCTTGGAACAACTGAGCTTCAAGGAAACGCAAGTTTCCTTGCACCATCCAGAGGACAGATAACCATAGCCATGTAAATGTAAAGAGATTTCACACTCCTAGCTTTGTAAATAACAAAATCATCCCCTCTACATACAACTTGTCACTTGTACAACCTCTATCTTTGGTGTTTCTCACCAAAGACACATATGTCATTATAAGCTTGTCCATAACCAATTGGTTCTTGCCCCAATTCTCTAAATTTTCTGGAATATCTGACAAGTCAACAGCCTTTAATGATCTTAAAGGAAAACCGGAAATAAAATAATAATAATAATAATACTTGCATTTGATATGGCGCTTTTCTTGTCTTCTAGATGTCTCAAAGTGCTTCACACTTTGAGACATCTAGACACTTTTACTATAAAGTGAATTGACTTTATTTGTGAGCAAAACGCATCAGCCAATTGCGCACACAAACAGTCGTAGATTGAAATGACCAATTTATTTTTGTTTTTTTCTTTAATTCAAAGCCCTCCACAACCTCGCCCCACCCTGGATCCGTGACCTTCTAACCCTTTACCAATCTGCCCCACCCCCTCCGCTTAGCAGGCTCTGGTCTGCTGCACGTCACCCGACCCATCCGCCCAACCATTGGTGGGCAAGGCTTCAGCCACTCTGTCCCCAACCTTTGGAACTTCATCCTGCATCCCTCTGCCTTGCCCCCTCGCTGGCCTCCTTCAAGTCTCGCCTCAAGACTCTCTTCTACGATGGTCCCATCGGCAACTCCCTCTTCCCTCCCCCTCCTGTCCCCAGGTCTGACACAGTGACTGTCCAGCGCTGTGGGAAGGTGCTATACAAGTGTAATTTTGTTGTTGTTGAGGGATTATTGTCAGGCATGTGGAGTAAGGCGATATACCCAAGGTTTCGTCCCCTGACCTGCCCGGAACTGAACCCAGGTTTTATACGGCACCTTGTAAGGCGAAGGCTCTAAGCACTGAGCTACAAGACTGCATTATTACACCCTGGAAAACGATCGTCAATCGAATAACAAGCGGGTTCCTACTTATCGCTCGGTAAACACAGGCGAATATGTGTGGTATGTGTGAGTGTTTCTGTGTGTGGTAAGGAAACCTGCCTACAGTTATTCCCGGACCTGACCCAAGAAATGCTGGAATTGCTGAGTTCTGGGGGCACCTGGAGGAAGGAAACATTTAAGTGGCTTTTCGTGACCTCTCCACCAGCATTTCACCTTGAGTTCCTGTAGCCAGCTCAGACTCCACAACACTTCAAAACCAAAAGGGAGTTTCTCTTGGTCAACAATTCAACACAAAATCCATTGTGGACGTTGAGCAGAGTTAGCTGCAGCCCTGAGCCAGGTGTTAGTCAGTTGGTGGATCTCTTTTTCCTGGGGTAACCCCTTAAAATCCCGATAAAAATCCCTTAATAATAATAATAAATTGGCCACTCAACTGTCTGTGGGACACTGCTGTGTCTGACCGCCATGTTTCTCCAAAATAAATCCAGTCAATTCAGTTTCCAGTGACACAGTGAGGCTGACAGTGCCAGGGGTGTATATTATTGGGGGTTTGCGGCTGTTGCCCTAATTCTCAATGTTCAGGAATATCTGAGAAGTCAACAGCTCAGGGGGGGGGGGGAGGGTTCGCTCCGCCCCGATCTCCTCCGCACCCCCCCGACACACACACACAGCCCCCACCCACAGCTCTGCGGCCCCGATTCTCATCCTCCCCATCACCCAGAGCAGCCACAGGACCAGCCGGGGGGACCGGCAGGGGGGTGAGCTGGGGGGGGGGGGGAGATGAGAGGCTGGGGGGGGGAGTTGGGGGGGAGAGTAGCAGCAACTGTGTGTGTGTGTGTGTGTGTGGGGGGGGGTGATGTAGGGTGGGTTGTGTGTGTGTGGGGGGGTTGTGTGTGGGTGTAGTGTGTGGGGGTTGTGTGGGTGTGGAGGGGAGGCTGTGTGTGGGGGGGGGGTGTATGTGGGGGGAGGTGTGGGGTGTTGTGTGTGTGGGGGAGGGTTGTGTGTGGGTGTATGTGGGGGTGTGTGGGTGTGGAGGGGAGGCTGTGTGTGGGGGGGGTGTATGTGGGGGAGGGGGGGGGTTGTGTGTGTGGGGGGGGGGGAACCTGTCGTTATTTACTGTCTCCTGTAAATATGTAATTTGTTGAAATGCGAATTGGGATGTAGGTGATTGGTGGGGGGGCAGGGACAGGCAGGGATACAGGGCAGGTTTTGCGGGGGAGGGGGAGCCGTGCGGGTTGTGGGGGGGGGCGGGTTGTGGGGGGGGGGGGTTGCGGGGGGGGGGGTTGTGGGTGGGGGCGGGGGCGAGTTGTGGGGGGGGGGGGTTGCGGGGGGGGGGGGGGTTGTGGGGAGGGGGCGGGGGCGGGTTGTGGGGAGGGGGCGGGTTGTGGGGGGGGCGGGGGCGGGTTGTGGGGGGGGGGTTGTGGGGGGGGGGGTTGCGGGGGGGGGGTTGTGGGGGGGGGCGGGGGCGAGTTGGGGGGGGGCGGGGGCGAGTTGTGGGGGGGCGGGTTGTGGGGGGGGGGGTTGTGGGGGGGGGGGTTGTGGGGGGGGGGGGCGGGTTGTGGGGTGGGGGGTTGCGGGGGGGGGGGGGGGTTGCGGGGGGGGGGGGTTGCGGGGGGGGGGGGGTTGTGGGGGGGGGGCGGGTTGTGGGGGGGGGGGTTGCGGGGGCGGGTTGTGGGGGGGGGGGTTGCGGGGGGGGGGTTGCGGGGGCGGGTTGTGCGGGGGGGGGGGGGTTGCGGGGGCGGGTTGTGCGGGGGGGGGGGGTTGCGGGGGGGGGGGGGGGATTATGAGCTGCGGTGCCGCAGTGGCCACAGTGATGAGCCTGACTCAGGTGGCGTCTCTCTCTGCAGCATCACTTCTCCCTGTCCCCCCCCCCCCCCCCTGTACCATAGAGGATCCTGTGACCCCGGGCAGGTTGTGGGGGCGGGGATCCGAGCCGGGGGAGGGTGGGAGCGGGGGCGGGGAGCCGGGTATGGGGGGGTGCCTGGCGGGGGAGCCGGGAGAGGGGGAGCCGTGGGGGGTGGGGCAGCGGGGGGGGGGAGGAGGGGCAGGGGAGGGTCCGAGTGGGAGGCCGGGAGTGGGGGGGGGGGTAGCTGGGGGAGGGGGGGAGGGGGCCGGGGCGGGGAAGGGGGGGGGAGCTGGGGGAGGGGGCCGGGGTGGGGAAGGGGGGGGGGAGGGGGGGGGGAGGGGGGAGGAGCTGGGGGAGGGGGGGAGGGGGCCGGGGTGGGGAGGGGGGGGAGCTGGGGGAGGGGGGGAGGGGGCCGGGGTGGGGAAGGGGGGGCCGGGGGGGGGGAGCTGGGGGAGGGGGCCGGGGGAGGGGGCCGGGGTGGGGAGCTGGGGGAGGGGGCCAGGGTGGGGAGGGGGCCAGGGTGGGGAGGGGGGGGGGAGCTGGGGGAGGGGGGGAGGGGGCCGGGGTGGGGAGGGGGGGGGGAGCTGGGGGAGGGGGCCAGGGTGGGGAGGGGGCCAGGGTGGGGAGGGGGGGAGCTGGGGGAGGGGGGGGAGGGGGCCAGGGTGGGGAGGGGGGGGGGGGGGGGGTGGGTGGAGCAGCTGTACCTGCTCTGGCCAGATTTGTTTTGGGAAAATAATAAAGTCTTGTTGGACTGGAAACAGGAGAATGTTGTTTGATGGCCTCCAGTCCCTTCCCCAGTGAGAGCTCAGACTGAGATGGAGGGAAGATGAAGATGACCATAATCTTGGGGACTCAGTTCTGAATGAGGTGAATGTTTGTGTTAGAGCTGGGAGGGCAGGGAGGAGGGCAGTGGAATAGTCCAGCCGGGAAGTAACAAAGTTTAAATTATTTTCTTTGCTAATTTAAAGTGTAAAATGTCATTATTTCCATTTGGCACAGGCTGGGAAGATGCTGTGGATTCACACTCACACAGCAGTGTTTGTGAATTGAGAAAGAACTTCTATATGACTGCCCAGGTAATAGGACAATAACTCGGTTGACCCCACTATACACCAATCAAAAAATACTATACTTAAAGTCATCAATACAGTTCAGCAGAAGAAAGTATTCAACAATTTAACATGTGGACAAACCTTTCCCTTAATCCTAATCGTAACAGAGACCCTTCCCACTGGATTACTGTAAATCCAAAAACCCAACTCTAAGAGTAGAATGATGGGAGCTGGACAAGCAGCAGGAAGTTTGCTAGACAACAATAATAAATGATCCATGTATTTGATATAATGCTTTATCACATCTTCTAGACGTCTCAAAGCGCTTCATAGAGCTACTGTAATATGAAATGACTGTTTTATTTGTGTGCGAAACGCAGCAGCCAATTGCACACAGCAGCGTCCTCGAAACAGTCGTGGATTGAAGTGACCAATTTATCGTTCTTGAGGGATTATGATCATTTTGGAGTTTGGTGTTTGGAGTAAGGAAACTTGCCCAAGGTTTCTCGCTGTTAGGAATCGAATGCCCACAATGGCAATTTTGAGGTTTTAGCTCATTAAACTTCAGCTCTGCGATCCCTAAACCTTGGCTCTTGTCAACCTTCTGCATTATAGCATAATTATATCCACAACAACAACAAATATACACGTGTATAGCGCCTTTCACTTCAGGACGACGTCCCAAGATGCTGGATAAAAATATCCAGGTCGACAAAAAATATTATCCTCAGATTCCCCACGTGATGCCTGGATTCATTATATCAAATACTATCGAGGTGCTCCTCCCAGCCAGCACCCTGTGTCACTGTTTATTTGGGACAAACTCACACCTTTCATGTCTTCCCATCCTGTAGAAAGTGAAAGGCCCTAAACAAATGAAGTTTTTGTTGTTGGCTGCGGAAGAGCCCTGTAGGAATTATCGTGGGGGGGGGGGGGGGGGGGTTGGGATGGAGTGGGGGGGGGGGGGTGTGGAGGCAAGGGATCCCTGAAGTCACAGCAGGTCAACTCATGGCACTGATCTTGCCTTTGGGGTTTTCAGCCAATCATGTAGCTGCTGTTTACTTTGTCTAGTTTTGTTTGAAATGAGTACTTGTCTCCATCAGTCATTTATCTCCAGGGGTGGCTGAAGCAGCTGGGACCAATCCTTGTTTGTTTTGTGTTTAGCAGTTGGGGTAAGTTCCTGCAGTGGCCTCCATGTCAGGATCAAGAAGCAGACGGTCCTCTGTCCCTCGCAGGTACCAGCAGCTGCACTGAGCAGCTGATCTATACTGTACTGGCTCATAAACCATCCCATAGACCAGGTTTGAAATCTTATATTCATATTTAACTCCTCATACCCCAGAAGGATGGGAATGGTTTGCATTTGATGTTGAGTGGATGAAGCCGGGTTCTGTAATTCAGGGAGATGAGCTTGTGTTGGTTGTTTACACTTTATAATGACCAAAACGTGCCCTGAGCTATTCCCTGAATTAATTTTAGACTTTCTTCTCCAGCCGTTGTCTTCATGGAAGAAGTGGCTTTTCTTCACTGTTTAAATCCACATTGACTGTATCCGGGAGCCAGCGGGAGGCACAGCCTCTCCTGCAGCCACCCAGACACATCTCGTCCCCAGTCAGGTTCCGCGACAGCCACGCTACCTCCTCCCTGAGCAGCAGCAGTAACTCGGGCTCCTATAAAGGTAGTGACAGCAGCCCCACCCCCCGGTGAGTAGCAGAGATACCTCTAACCCAACTTGACAAATTACACCCCAAAATTTTGATAATGGTGAAGCCACTCTGATTTGCGGTCTCCACTGAGTTTCAATCTTATCTCAGCAGCATTTGAGTGCATGAGTCTCAGGATCAGTTCCCGCTCTTTGTTTCCAGTAGTGTCCGGTGATATATCGGTTATATCCGATATAATTTTCATATCAATATGCTGATATCGGAATTTTAAAAATATCGATATCGAAAAATTCGATATGTAAAAACAAATCGATATATCGCAAATATCGGAATCGTGTCCGGCGATATATCGATATATCAGTATATATCGGTATAATGTGGACTTTTTCAACTTACCTTGTCGATATCCGAATGTGCGTGCACACTGGAATGTGCGCGCATGCGCAGGACAAAAAAAAAACCACGATATTAATATATCTCGATATGGGCAAACTGATATATCAATATCGGAAAATTTTGATATTGACGGACCCTAGTTTCCATGGACCGCTGTGAGTGTGGTGAGGACTGGACTGAGCTGGGATTAGGTCAGGTTAGGGCACTCCTCTGGGAGTGAAGGTTAAGTCTCACTCAGTCCGAAACACTGATTGCCCAGTACCTTGGGCCGTCCTCCCAACCTAAAAGGCGCTATACAAATAATAATCCTTGCATTTGATAGCGCTTTTCACGTCTTCTAGATGTCTCAAAGTGCTTCACAGAATATACTGTAAAGTGAAGTGACTGTATATTTGTGGGCCAGCAGCCAATTGTGCACAGCAGTGTCCCACAAACAGTCATGGATTGAAATGACCAATTTTATTACTGTTTTTTTTGAGGGATTATTATTAGGCATGTGGAGTAAGGAATCTTGCCCAAAGTTTTGCCCTGACCTGCCTGGATTTGAACACAGGTCTCATGCTTGTAAGGCGAGTGCTCTAACCATTAGCTCCATGAAATGTAATTTTGTTGTTGCGCAAGTCATCGCTTATATTCTCAAATCATCAATAGACGTCCCAGCAAGTACACATCCAGCAAGTACACCTCCTGCAGTGAAAACCATGGCATCAAACCTCCCACTCCTGAACAGTACCTGACCCCACTGCAGCAGAAGGAGGTCTGCATCCGTCATCTGAAAGCCAAGCTGAAAGAGACACAAGAGAAGCTGGAGGAGAGGTATTTGTCAACAATTGAGGAGAGCAAATCTTTGTACTCTTTTGTCCTCCCCACCACTGGGTCATTCAGCTTTTTTTTATTATGATCTTTTATTGCATCTGAATCAGTGCAACTAGTATTTGCCAGAGAATATGGGTCATTGTTTTGCTTTCGTTATAAACCTATTTTCTTTTTGTAGAAGCAGATAAACAACAACACAATTACATTTATATAGCGCCTTTCACGTCAGGAGGAAGTCCCAAGGCACTGGACAGTCATTGTTTTAGACCCGAGCTGGGGTCAGGGAGAGTGGAGGGGATTCAGGATCACCGATGGGACCATCGAAGAGGAAAGTCTTGAGGTGGGACTTGAAAGGGGCCAGGTAGGGAGCAAGATGGAGGGATGGACTACGGGATGGAGTTCCAGAGGTTAGGGGCAGAGTGGCTCGCCCGCCAATGGTGGGGCAGGTGGGTCGAGGGACATGGAGCAGGCCAGAGCCTCCTGAGTGGAGGGAGTAGGCAGGTTGGTAGGGGGTTAGGAGGGTTAGCAGTTAACCTCTGTGAGGTTGCTCCACCCTACCTCTGTGAGGTAGGGTGGAGCAAGGCCACTGAGAGATTTGAAGGTGAGGTCCAGGATCTTGAATTCAATTCTCTGGTGATGGGGAGCCAATGGAGGCAGGCGAGAATGGGATCACGGAGCTTGGAATGGTGGAGGACACGGGCTGCAGCGTTCTGGATGATCTGCAGCCTATGGAGTTAGGAAGGCAGACAAGCAGGGAGTTGGCGTAATCGAGCCAGAATATGGGGGAGGAGACAGTTGAGGATCAAACAAGGCTCCTGACTGGCTTGGTGAAGTCGAGTGTGCAACTATGGAGTTTGATGTCGCCAGGGTCTGATGTGTAAAAGCGTTGGCATAAGCCAATCAGGAGGGCGTTGTTTACATTCAACTGTAGAATGTTAGCTCTCATCCAGAACTTGATGTCTGTCAGGAGAGTAGTGGTCCTGGAATCGAGGGTAGAGGCAGAGAGATAGAGTTGGGTGTCATCTGCATACATGTGAAAATTGACTGCATTGCTGTGATTATGTCGCATGTAGATATTGAAAAGTAGAGAGCCAAGGACAGAGCCCTGGGGGATGTCACAGGTGATGGAGAAGAAGCCATTGGGAGAGACAAAGGGGAGACAGTGAGAAATGTGGAGTGAAGGCAACGGGTACTGATGTGAGGAGAGAGGAGGTCAGAGAGGCAGAGGTTGCAGAGAAGTGGAGGGATTTGAAAACAAGAGTGAGGATCATGGAATCATAAAATTATACAGCACAAAAGGAGGCCATTCGGCCCATCTCGTCTGTGCCGGCTCTTTGAACAGAGCAACTCAATCCCACTGCCCAGCTTTCTCCCCATAACCTAACAGATCTGCTCTTCCTAAATAAAGATCTAGTTCCCTTTTAAAAGCTGTTATGGAATCTGCCTCCACCACCTTTTCAGGCAATGCATTCCAGATTCGTACAACCCGCTGAGTGAAACAATTTCTCCTCAGCTCCCCTCTGCTTCGTTTTGAAACTATTTTAAATCTGTGACCACGAGGCACTGATTCGCCCACCAATGGTAGTCTTTCCCTATTCACCCTGTCGAAACCTCTCATAATCTTACAAACCTCTATTAGGTCTCCTCTCAATCTTCTTTGTTCTAGAGAGAATAAGCCTAGCCTATCTAGCCTTTCCTCGTAGCTGAAGTCCTGGTACCATCCTAGTAAATCTCCTCTGTACCCTTTCCAATGCCTTAATATCCTTCCTAAAGTGTGGTGACCAGAATTGCACACAGTACTCCAGCTGAGGCCTAACCAAAGTCTTATAGAGGTTAATCAGCACTTCCTGACTTTTGTATTCTATACCCCTATTTATACAGCCTAGTATCCCAATATGCCTTCTTAACGGCTTCGTCTACCTGTCCTGACACTTTTAAAGAGTCACTAACACAAATCCCCAGGTTTCTCTGTTCCTTCACACCCTTTCAAATTGTACTATCTAGCCTATATTGCCTCCCCTCATTTCTTCTCCCAAAATGTATCACCCCACACTTCTCTGTATTAAACTTCACCTGCCAGGTGTCTGCCCACTTAACCATTTTATCTATAACTTCTTGCAGATGGTTACTATCCTCCTCACTATTTACTATTCTCCCTAACTTAGTATAATCTGCAAATTTGGAAACCGTACTCCCTACACCCAAAACATTAATGTATATTAAAAAGAGCAGTGGTCCCAAAACTGATCCCTACGGGATACCACTGCACACTTCCCTCCAGTCTGAAAAGCAGCCGCTCACCACAACTCTCTGCTTTCTGTCTCGCAGCCAATTGTGGATCCATGCTACCATTGTCCCTTTAACACCTCTATTTTCCTAGTAAGCCTCTCATGCCTCTCTTGAAATTGATCCTCTCCAGGACAGGCAGCCAGTGAAGTCTGGCAAGGACTGAGGTAATCGTAAAGCGGAGTATGGGTGAGAATGCAGGCGGCAGAATTCTGGATAACTTGGATGTTATGAATGGTGGCAGAGGGAAGACCAGCGAGGAGGGCATTGGAATAGTCCAGCTGAGAGGTGACAAAGGCATGGACCGTGGTTTTGGCGGCTTTTGGGGTGAGGTACTTGTGGGGGAAGAAGGGGTCGAACCTGACATCAAGATTGCATACAGGTCCGGAGAGTTTTAGGGGCAGATTGGGTAGGTGAGAACCATGTGATTGAAGATGAAGATGTTGATAAGAGCTAAACTGTTTTGGAGTTGTAGAGGACATGGGCTTCAGAGTTCTGGATGATATGCAACCTATGGAGTTGTCAACATTTAGTGGAAGGAAATTCGCACTCATCCAGTTGATATCTGACAGGCAGGACTTGGGGTTGCAAAGTGGAAAAATAGAGTTGTGTGTCATCCGCATACATGTGGAAGTGTACCCCATGTCTGCGGATGACATCCCCAAGAGGGAGCAAGTGGATTAAGAAGAGGTGGGGGGCCACCAAGATGGATACTTGGGGTACCCCACAGGTAACCAGGTGAGCACGGGAGGAAAAGCCGTTTGTGGAGATGTACTGTTAGCGGTTTGTGAGGTAGGACTCGAACCAGGCAAGTGTTTGAGTCCTCTATCATCTCCATCATCCCCGAGATGGATGTTGGAAGACAGGTGATGGAAGAGGATGGCGTGATCGGCTGTGTCGAAAGCGGCAGCGAGGTCCAAGAGGACATGGAAGCAGAGGGAGCTCCTGGTCACAGAGAGGATATTGTTTGTGACTTTCACAAGTGCAGTCTCTGTACTGTGGGCAGGGTGGAAACCGGACTGGATGAGTTTGAAGAGGGAGTGGGAGAGGTGTGCGTGACATTGATTGGCAACAATGCGTTCTAGGACCTTGGCAATGAAGGGCAAGTTTGAAATTGTGGCTAGGATTTGAGGGATCTAGGGAAGATTAGGAGAAAGGTGGGGATGGGGTCAAGGGAGCAGAAGCTCTCAGGATGAGAGCAGAGAGGGCAGGGGGAGAGATAGAGTTAAAGGTAATGGGGAAGGGTGCGTGGCAGATGGATCCTGAGGGAAAGGTAATTTGGGGGTTGGGGCGGGTAGTGCTGGATGGGGTACAGATAGCTCAACGGATTCCCTCCATTTTAAGTTCAAGGAAGTTCAGCATCTCCTCACTTTGGTCCAGGCTCATTCGGTGGCTTGCAGTTGTGCCTTGAGGGATGGGAGATGAGGATAAATCAGTTAGTGAGGGGCAGGAGTTCAGATTACTCAAGGGCTGAAGAGAGGGGGATTTTTTCCAAGGGTGGTAGGTGATGGTAGAGGTTTGTGTAGAAGGAAGGGGTATGGAGGTGTTAAGGGCAATGAAGTGGTGATCCGATATGGCTTTGTCTCTGATGGTGACGTCTGAAATGGTGAGGCCATGGGTGATCACCAGGTCGAGCGGGTGGCTATGGATGTGGGTAGCGGAGTGAATGTGGAGTGAGAGATTAAGGGAGGTGAGCAGGGAGAAGGCCCTGGAGGTAGAGCAGGAGGGCATGAAGTGGAGGTTGAAATCGCCTAAGATGAGGAGGCGTTCAGAGAGGCGGAGGGAAGAAAGGAGGGTGGAGATTCTGAGCGGAAGGTAGGTGAAGGTAGGCTTGTGGGGGAAGATAGAGAATCGTAGAATCTTACAGCACAAAAGAAGGCCATTCGGCCCATCGAGTTTGTGCTGGTTCTTTGAAAAGAGCAATTCAATCCCACTCCCCAGTTGTCTGTCTCCCCATAACCGCGCAAACCGTCCTTTCTAAATAAATGTCTACCTCTCTTTTAAAAGTTGTTATTGAATCAGAGGATTTTGGAGGTAAAAATACTTGCCAAGTACATTTCCAGCATGTCATTTTTATTTTGTACTAATTATAAAGATTCCTGATATCTTAGACCCTGCTCTCCCCTCCATCACTGCACTGTCAGCATAGTCCATTAACCCACAAACTTCTGATTCAGAGACGAGATTGCAGGCAACTGAGCCGGGCACCTGACACTGTGTTTCCTGCAGTGAGGCCGAGGTGGAGGAGCTGAAGGTACAGTTGGGCCGGATGCAGGAGGACTGGATCGAGGAGGAGTGTCACCGTGTGGAGGCCCAGTTGTCGCTGAAGGAAGCTCGGAAAGAGATCCAGCAACTGAAGCAGGTCATTGAGACGGTAAAAGAAAATCTGGTAGAGAAGGATCGTGGCATCCAGCAATACTTTGTAGACATTAATATCCAGAACCGTAAACTGGAGTCGCTGCTACACAACATTGAGCGGGCACAGGAGGGGGCACGGGAAGGGGTGCAGGAGGGGGAGGGGGCACAGGAAGGGGTGCAGGAAGGGGAGGGGGCACAGGAAGGAGTGCAGGAGGGGGAGGGGGCACAGGAAGGGGTGCAGGACAGGGAGTGGGAGCTAGAAGTGGAGCAATGCAAGTCTGCCAGTGCCTCCCCAGCCAGATCCACATTCTGCAGTAACATGTTGACTGAGCTGAGTGAAGATGAGGCCAGGCTGGTCACTGCTGGCTCAGACACAGGTGAATCGACCGGTGTATTGCCGAGTGATGGGGAATTGCTGGCACCAGTTGTGCTGTGTGTCCCAAGTCACTGGAGCCGCTACTACCTGCTGGACCTGCTGGCGGTGACAGTCCCGGTGCTGCCAACTGTGATGTGGATCTTCTGCACCCAGCGTGGTGGCACCCAGCCTCTCTACAACATTAGCTGCTTTCTCCGCACCTGCTGTCTGGTGGCATTAGGCTCCCTGCGGATAATGAGCAATCAAGAGGTGAGGGAAACTCTGGGACCTCCTCTCAGCCTCGCTCCTGAACGGCAGGAAGATAAATTATAGTTAATATATTGATAGTTAATTATTAACCATAACAACATCAGCAGCTGTGGTTTAAAAAGCAGTTGCTGGGAGATTGAGTTGGAGTTACATGTTCTATTTCACACAAGACCCAAACCTGCCAAATCCCATATCAAATCTTTTTAATATATTCAAGAAAGCAACTGGTGAGGGGTGGGAGAGAATGATTAGAAAACCTGGACCTCTCATGGCTGGGGGAAGAGAGCAATAGATGTTTTGGCTGAAGTGACCTAGGCGTGGGACCAATGGGCTTAGACATCCGAGTCTGTGGCTCGAAGTCTCGGAGAGGGTGGGATTGATGGCAACATGTGTTTGTCACAGACTCAGCATCTATTGACACTGAAGACTAGATGAGGCTGCTCTCCGTACAATGCTGTTCTGCTCAGCTTCTTGCACTTCAACCGTCTCATTTTGTGCCTGTATCGTAGAAGGTCTGAGGTCTATCAAATATAAAATGGTTTCTTGTTTTTATATAAAAATAACTGATTTCAATTTGCAGTCTGTCTTTGTTCTCCATTTATACACAACTGTTGGCAGCAGATTAGGCCACCAACTGTACTCACTCTTGAAGAAACACTCACTATATGGACAATTGAGGGGTAGCACAATCCCAGCCAGTCAGAGTACAGGTATCCCCCGATTTACAACAGGGTTGCGTTCCTGAAAAATATCACGCAAATCAAAATGCCGTAAATCGGAATGCGGTTTCCCATGTGGTCCCATTATATAATGCGTTCTTTTGACAAAATTGTCGGACATTAAAACCACTAAAATAACACACACAATACTGTAACACAAGCGAGATCTAGTATCTAAAGCAATGACTTTGCAGGTTTTTTACCGCTAGCTGTATTACTGCTGCTCATTTCACTTACCGGTCACTTTTCTGACATTGTAGAAAATGCTAGAAAAAAGCTTTTACCGCTAAGCTTTTAACTCTTTTAAAAAAAGCGACACTGCCCACCTATTTGTATAAAGAGCGTACTTACAAAAGAGCTGAGTCCACAAGCTGAGCGTCAATCATGATAACACCATCTAGTGGTGGGAGGCTAATTTGGGTCGCAGAAAAAAGGTTGGGAACCACTGACATAGCGACATACTATTGGCCAGTTCAAACGCTTGGATACAGTATATATATATAACTGATTTTACAGCAAAATACACTATGTACTGTGCATGCGCAAAAAAGATGCGCCAATTTTTTGTTGCTAAAACAAAACCAAATGTATATCAATAAAAAGGTGTTCAAAAATGTTCGTTAAATCGAAATGGTGTAAATAGAACCGTCGTAAATTGGGGAATACCTGTATGGAAAAAGAAAAAGATCAACTGGTCTAAAATAGTTTTCAGATTTCGGTATATTGATGGACGTGCCGGGAAATTGAAATAATGTGCTTATAAAAATGCAACGATTTCATAAAGTTTAGAGAAAGCATTTTATTGTAAAAGCATTTTGGAACTTACTGTATTGCCAATCACAAAGCTACAGGGCAATGACGATCTCAGAAACCGCACGGAAAAGAATGCACTGGTACACGTCTAATTACAAATTGTGACTAGCTACAAAGGGACCACCATCAGTCGTTTCACACAAGTCATTTATCAGAGAATGTGATGTGAATGTGAATATACTCATTGCACGGAACAGCCAATGGCAGTTCAGGAATCTATCCAGTTGTAGATTTAATTTGTAATGTATTTTAGACACATTTAATCAGTGCAGTGAGGCTGTGATATCACAAGTTTCCTGCAGCAGCCCCCGTGATTTGAGCCTTTCCTATGATTTGTTTCCTGTGTACTGGCTTCTCTCTTGGCACCTTTTGCAAGCAAGCGTTGTGCATCAGTATTACCAGGAAATCAAGACTTTCTACAGTAGCTGAAATCAGTCATAGGTTGAAATGATATTTCCCTAGATTAGATTTAAGACCAGTGGTGCTGGGCAGCTCAAGAGCTTCAGGCACAGCTCGAGACTGGATTCTAAGCAGAATCAAACATGTCATGCTTAAATGAATCTGACAAACCAAGATGGTATATCTCTGCTATACAATTTAAATAATCATATGGTTTAGTTGTTCCAATTCATTTATGGCTTCAATGAGTCAAGTCAACGACTATCATGCTGTTAACTGAATAAACAAGATATGCTTCTTTCTACTTAACATTGAGGAAATGATCCACCAGGCACAACATCTTGGATAAAAAGCAAAGCACAATAAAATCAAAAAATGTATACAGGTTAGGTTATCTAGCCAATAGGGGTCTGCATGGTGACAGCCCATAGATGATTACAAAGAATGGACTTGCTGTTGATAGATGCTGACAGTGGATTCTCAACAGACAAAGTAAGTGTAGTGTGATCATAGACTAGGCGCTACTGCACTCTCCAAGCTTGCCAATGTTCACATGCCAAAACGCAGCAACAAACCTGTTAAAAGAAAAAAAAAACTAGTATCTAGTGTTCTCCCCCCAAAATTAGCAACAATAGGAAAACAATTTAAATAGTTAAATAAATCACTGCAGCAAAGCCTACCGGCCAGTGAGTTACTCCAGCTGGAGGAGCTCAATATCAAATATCAAAGTTGCATTAGGTGGAATGACACCAGGGTAACCTCTGGATCCGTAAGCATATTCTGGTGCGCAAGTCAGCTTAGCTCTCTGACCAACACTCATCTGAAATAGAAATACACAAGAATTCAAAAATGAAAATTGGAAAATAGTCTGATGAGCTGTACCAACAACAACTTGCATTTATTTATACAGCCCCCCCCAGGTCAGGTAAAATAGCACTGTAGGGAAAGGAGAACCTGCTGGACATACTCTAATTGTTTTTTGGTCACATAAAAAAGAGAATTCAAACCAGACAGTTTCTAATTATGTATGCGGCCCTCACTTGGAAATTCCCATTTCTGGAAATGCAAACACTCGAGAGGGATTCTCGCTGCATCCCCACCCCAACTACCCATCAAGTCCTACTGATGGGTGAAGACGGCTGGTCTGGAATGAGCAGTGCCCCAGAAAATTGACCCACGCCTCAGAAATAGGACAATCAAGAGGAATGACTGGATTTTAATGTATATCACGTATGTTGTAGCAAACTCACCAGCTGGTCATTGTTACTAAGAAAAAACCATGAACTAAACACTGAACAATTATCTAACCTCCACTCTTCAGGGAAGAATACATTTTGTAACTTGGCGAGTTTGTGACCCTTGTTTTGTTCTTTCCTCTCCATGTATAATTCAATAATCTGTATCTGATGCCAGCTACAGCTTTTGCTGCAAGTTAGAGAAGCACCTAGGTAACTACAAATAATATTATTAATAATCCTTGCATTTGATATAGGTCTTTTCACGTCTTATTGACGTCATAAAGCACTTCACAGAATATACTGTAAAGTGAATTGACTGCACATTTGTGGGCGAAATCATTACTACAAACAAAACCAGCAGGAGAAATAGAAAGGTGGAAAAAAACAATCCCCACAAAGGGAAATGTTTATGGAAGATTATGAGAGAATGAGTAAGATTGATGCATTTACCCATCGTGGAACTAACCAGAACTGATCCTTATATAGTTAGTGTTTCTGCTCTTGATTTCCAACCAATAAAGTGCAGTGTCTGGATTCAAAAAGAATGAGGAAGGTACCATGGGCACTCAAGTACCACAAAAATAATATTTGCATTTGATACAGCGCTTTTCACATCTTCTAGACATCTCAAAGTGCTTCACAGAATATACTGTAAAGTGAATTGACTGAATATTTTGGGGGTGAATTGCCTTAGGGAATTCAATAGACAATATCTGGAAAAAGAGAAGACAGGAGACGTTGTGATTTTACCAAAGATACTCCTTCTTCCCAGCCTCTGATGACTTCTTGTCGACCCATTACAAATGTAAATGGTTTGCCTCTGTCACGAGAGGAATCAAATTGAGTTCCATCTAGCAGTGTTCCTGTTGGTAAAACATAAGATGTCAGTGCATGGAAATCTTGCTTGTCCACTGCCACGTATGTTCAGGGGTAAAGAAAATAAAGTTTCTAATGTTGGATGATCATAAATAATAATCTTCACATTTGATGCAATCAAATAACAATCCTTGCATTTATAGCACCTTATCATGTGTCTCAAAACGCTTCACACAATATACTGCCACTCTTTACCATGTTGTGAAGCGCCTTGGGACGTCTTCCCAATGTGAAAGACGGTCTATAAATGTATATTTGTTGTTGTCAAAACATCCCAGAAAAACTTCATAGGAATTGCCATAAAGTGAAATGACTTTGTTTTGATGACATAAACTGGTGTATCAAATGGATGGATTATGATGAAACATCCATGAAGTAAATTTTAAATGGATTGTTTGCCAGAACACTGGGAGAAACAGAGACCAATTAATTTTAATATTCTTCAGGCATTTTATCCATTCAAAATGTTTTATTTCTTTCAAATTAATACCCCCTCTTCACATTGACATTTGTCCATCCCTTGCTCGCATGTAGAGGGAGGGCGGGGGGGAAGAAGTAGAACAGCAGAGTGATCAATGGTTGAGTTTGTTTTTTGTTTAATGTCATTTTATATGTTTTTAGTTTTATTTCGCAATGTTTTGTATTTACCCCCAAAAAGGGCTCTTGAGAAACTCCTCACCCAGTTTACTTCCTTCCCCAAGGAAGGCGGTCGGTCTCGAAAGCAACTGGTCTCAGAAAAAGCTGACTGGCTTTTATAATGCAATGTGTGGGCTGATTTTATAGACCCAGCCACTATATGATAAAGGGGCCCAACTGACATATTAGGTATAGATATCTAGCACAAGCTGTTACAGAAAGTGTAATTAAATAACTAGTCACAGCATTTGACATTCACATCCAAATTAGAGTCCTGTAGCTCAGTGGTTAAAGTAGTCGCCTCACAAGCGAAAGACCTGGGTTTGATTCCCGGCAGGTCAGGGTGAAAACTGAGCCAAGTTTCCTTCCTCCACAGACCTAATAGTAAATTCTCAAGAAAAAAATAATAAATTGGTCACTCAATCCACAACGGTTTGTGGGGACACTGCGCCACATTTCGCCCACAAATATACAGTCATTTACTTTACATTATATTCTGTGAAGCGCTTTGAGACGTCTAGAAGACATGAAAAGCACTATATCAAATGCAAAGTTCATTATTATAAACTAGATATTCAGCAACTCCCCAAATAACATTTGTGAAGAAACAGAACTCAATCAGGTTCCTCAACTCAGCCCAGATTGTCAAAACATAGGAAACAGGAACTGGAATGTAATTGTTGATATACAATATCAAGAGCTGCAGATATCCTGGCTGTTCCCAATGGCACTCACTCACTTCTCTTGCAACAGACGCCCAATTCTGGCGAACAGGGTTACAAACCAGCAGTGCTTCAGGACAACAACCAACATCTTGTATATACAGCAGCATTAGCTCATTAACAAGCTTTTATTCTGCATGGTTTGCTTCAAGCTTCCTGTAACTGTTTATTCCATCCCCTTTTTAACTAGGAATTTTAAATATAGTACAGGTAGACCCCGCTTACCAAACGTCCGGTTACCAAAACTTCACTACAACGAGGATTTGTATATAATAAAATCATAGAATTTTACGGCACAAAAGGAGGCCATTCAACCGATCTAGTCTATGTCAGCTCTTTGAAAAGAGCAATTCAATCCCACTGCCCCGCTCTCTCCCCATAACCTAACAGACTTGTTCTCCCTAAATAAAGATCTAATTCTCTTTTAAAAACTGATATTGAATCGGCCTCCACCACCTTTTCAGGCAATGCATTCCAGATTCGAACAACCCGCTGAGTGAAACAATTTCTCCTCAGCTCCCCTCTGCTTCGTTTTGAAACTACTTTATATCTGTGACCACGAGTCAAAACAGTAGAAAGTTTTTCCTTATTCACCCTGTCAAATCCCCTCATGATTTTATAAACCTCTATTAGATTTCCTCTCAACCACCTCTGTTCCAAAGAGAATAAACCTAGCCTATCTAGCCTTTCCCCATAAGTGAAGTCCTCCCGATGTGAAAGGCGCTTTATAAGTTTAAATTGTTGTCGTTGTTGTTGAAGTCCTTCAATCCTGGTACCATTCTAGTAAACCTTCTTTGCACCCTTTCCAATGCCTCAACATCCTTTCTATAGTGTGGTGACCAGAATTGGACATAGTACTCCAGCTGAAGCCTAACCAAAGTTTTATAGAGGTTAGTCAGCACTTGCTGACTTTTGTCGTCTTATACCCCCATTTATAAAGCCTAGAATCCCATATGTCTTCTTAACGGTTTTGTCTACCTGACCTGCCACCTTCAAAGAGTCGCTAACACAAATCCCCAGGTCTCTCTGTTCCCTCAAACCCCTTAAAATGGTACTATCTAGCCTACATTGCCTCCCCTCATTTCTTCTCCCAAAATGTATCACCTCACACTTCTCTGCATTAAATTTCATCTGCCATGTGTCTGCCCACTTTACCATTTTATCTATAACTTCTTGCAGATGGCTACTATCCTCCTCACTATTTACTATTCCCACTAACTTAGTATCATCTACAAACTTGGAAACTGTGCTCCCTACACCCAAGTCCAGATCATTAATATATATTAAAGAGCAATGGTCCCGAAACCGATCCTTGGGGGACGCCACTGCACACTTCTCTCCAGTCTGAAAAACAGCCGCTCACCACAACTCTCTGCTTTCTGTCTCGCAGCCAGTTGTGGATCCACGCTGCCACTGTCCCTTTAACACCGTGGGCCTCTACTTTACTAATAAGCCTCTCATGCAGCACTTTGTCAAATGCCTTCTGAAAGTCCATGTAAACTACATCAACTGCGCTAGCATCGTCCACACATTCCGTTACCTCATCGAAAAATTCTATCAGATTTGTAAGGCAAGATTTGCCTTTAACAAATCCATCCTTTATTAGCCTATATTTTTCTTAGTGAAGATCTATCTTGTCCCTGATTATAGATTCTAGAAGTTTGCCCACTACCGACGTTATATTGACTGGCTTGTAGTTACAACGTTTGTCCTTCTGCCCCTTTTTATACAGGGGAGTAACATTAGCAACCTTCCAGTCCTCTGTGTCCAAGGAAGATTGTGGCCAGAGTCTCTGCTATTTGCTCCCGTACTTTCCTTGGTAACCTAAGATACATCTCATCCGGACCGGTGACTTGTCTACCTTGAGCAACGTCAACCTTTTTAGTACTTCCTCTTTTGTTATACTTATCCTATCCATTTCTTCTACCCTCTCCTCCAATACTATAGCATTGGCTGCATCCTCTTCTCTTGTGAAGACAGAGGCAAAGTACTCATTCAGCCATGCCCTTTGCCTCCACAATAAGATTTCCTCCTTGGCTCCTAATTGGCCCCACCCTACCCTTAACCAATTTTTTACTCTTAATATGTTTGTAAAATACCTTAGGGTTCCCTTTAATGTTACCCGCTAATTGTTTCTCATGCAGTCTTTTTGTCCCTCCAATTTCCCTTTTCAGTTCTCTCCTGCTCTTCCTATATTCTGCTTGGTTGACCTCTATATTTTGGGCCTGACACTTGTCATAAGCCTCCTTTTCTTTTTGCTTTATTTTAACCCCAATTGCCCTAGTCATCCAGGGAGGTTTGGATTCCCTTTTTTTTCTTTGTTGAAATGTTTTTGACCTGTGCCAAAACTATCTCTTCCTTGAAGACTGCGCACTGCTCGTTCACTGTTTTACCTGCCAATCGTTCTTTCCAGTCCACCTTGGCTAGGTCCCGCTTTAACTCACTGAAATTAGCCTTCTTCCAGTTGAGTGTCTTCACCTTATCCCTTTCCATAACTAGTCTGCATCAAATTATATTGTGATCGCTGTTTTCTAGGTGCTCACCTACAGAAACTTGTTGAACTTGCCCCACCTCACTCCCCATAACTAGATCCAGCATCGCTTCTTTCCTTGTTGGACTGGAAACATACTGACCAGGAAAGTTGTCCTGTACACATTTCAGGAATTCTTTTCCCTCCTTGCCCTTTACACAACTATTCTGCCAGTCGATGTTGGGATAATTAAAGTCTCCCATAATCACTACTCTATTGGCTTTGCATCTTTCCGAAATCCACATGCAGATCTGCCCGTCTATCTCCTTCCCACTATTTGGTGGTCTACAGTATACCCCTAACAATGTAACTACTCCTTTTTTATTCCTTATCTCTAACCAGATAGATTCAATTTTTTGGCCTTCTTCCACCTTATTCCTTTCTAAGGCTGTAACTGAGTCTTTAACTAAGATTGCCACCCCGTCTCCTTTTCTCCCTTCTCTATCCCTCCTGAATTTATTATAGCCAGGAATGTTGAGTTCCCATTCCTTCCCTTGTTTGAGCCAGGTCTCTGTTACTGCTACCACATCACATCCCCTTGCAGCAACTAGAGCCTGCAGCTCACCAATTTTACTTGTCAAACTCCGTGCATTTACATACGCGCACTCCAAGACAGAATTTACCTGCTCTGTACTTTTCTCCTGTCCTACCTCTCCCCTTGTCCCCTGTCTTAACCCTCCCTTATCTGAACTACTGTTTACACTCCCCTTCAAAATTTTAAACCCCCCCCCTACAGCATTAGACCATCTCCCTGCAAGGACATTGGTCCCAGCCTTGTTCAGGTGTAACCCACCCATCTTGTACAGGTTCCATCTGCCCCAGAACCGGTCCCAGTGATCCAGGAATCTGAAGCCCTCCTTTCTACACCACTTCTCCAGTCAAGCATTCACGTGCCTTATTCTACTGTTTTGAAATTCACCTGCTCAAGTGAGTAATCTAGAGTTCACCACCTTCGAGCTTCCACTTTTCAGCTTTTTCTCCAGCTTCTGATACTCTCCCTGTAGCATCTCAGACCTCTTCCTCCCAACATCATGGGTCTCCACTAGGGAACGGCGATATGGGATTTTTCCGGATATGGATATATCGGTTTGCTCATACCTGCTTAAACCGATCTATCGAGTTTTTGTACTGCGCATGCGCGTGCATTCGAAGTGCACGTGCATTTATGGTGCGCGCTCAGTCGCGGTGCGCCGCATTGACGGTGCGTCCGCACTGACGATGCACGCACATTTCGAAATGCGTGCTCTAGGTCCAGAAAGTTTGTACTGTTGGTGTCAAGGTCTGTTGAATTATACGATGTTGTTTGCTCCCTACCTCCCCCTCTCCTTCTCTCCCTCCTCTCCTCTCTCCTTCCTTTCCCCCTCTCCTTCTCTCCCTCCCTCCCTCCCCTCTCTCCTTCTCTCCCTCTCTCCCTCCCTCCCCTCTCTCCTTCTCTCCCTCCCCCTCCACTCTCCCTCTCTCCTCTCCGTCCTCCCTGTCTCCTCTCCCTCCTTTCCCCCTCCCTCCCCTCTCTCCTTCTCTCCCTCCCCTCTCTCCTTCTGTCCCTCCTTTCCCCCTCTCCTTCTCTCCCTCCCTCTCCTCTCTTCCTCTCTCCTTCTCTCCCAACTTTCCCCCTCTCCCTCCCTCCCCTCCCTCCTTTCCCCTCGCTCCTTCTCTCCCTCCTTTCCCCCTCTCCTTCTCTCCCTCCCTCTCCTCTCTTCCTCTCTCCTTCTCTCCCAACTTTCCCCCTCTCCCTCCCTCCCCTCTCTCCTTCTCTCCCCCCTTTCCCCTCGCTCCTTCTCTCCCTCCTTTCCCCCTCTCCTTCTCTCCCTCCCTCCCTTCCTCTCTCCTTCTCTCCCTCCTTTCCCCTCTCTCCTTCTCTCACTCCTTTCCCCTCGCTCCTTCTCTCCCTCCTTTCACCCTCTCCTTCTCTCCCTCCCTCTTCTCTCTTCCTCTCTCCTTCTCTCCCAACTTTCCCCCTCTCCTTCTCTCCCTCCCTCGCCTCTCTCCTTCTCTCCCTCCTTTCCCCTCGCTCCTTCTCTCCCTCCTTTCCCCCTCTCATTCTCTCCCTCCCTCTCCTCTCTTCCTCTCTCCTTCTCTCCCAACTTTCCCCCTCTCCTTCTCTCCCTCCATCTCTAAACACAAAATAGAACACACACACACCAAAAACAAAATCTAGAGATTTATTCTCCTCCATTTCTTGCTTGAAAGTAGCATGTAATGTCCACGTGTAAATGAGATCTATTACAATAGAAAAGAGAGAGACAGACAGTCTGACTGTTAGAGTTAGAAGCCAGATTATCACTGCTGTGTGTGTCTGACTAGACACACACATAGAAGCAGTGATAATCTGGCTTCTAACTCTCTCACACACAAAAATAACACTGACAGCCACAAAATGCCACTTATTTTTATGTAGTCTGAAGTCTGAATTAATGTCCTTCGCCATTGGCAAGCTCTCCTTTGCTATGCAAAAAGTGACAGCGTTTGTGATACTTTGCCACTTTTTGTCCCCTCTCTGGTACAATGTTCTCCTCTTAAATAAAGCAGGAATTGTTTGAGCTGCACTGGCCCCACTACCTGTCGCTTTCTCCGAAGCGCTGGTTCGACTTCCTGCTGTTGTCGACAATGATTTCGCTCTGAGGGCAGCGTGCTGGGCGGGGTGGTGCTGCTTAATGTGATGTCGCAGGTTGCTCGTGCTCGAATCAGATGTCTTAACCAAGACCTTGCAAACTGTACATCTATACACACCATTACTGACTGCATTGTTTTCAAAGTAGTCCCATACGGGGCTTCTTTTCCCCATGATGAGAAAGGTAAATTTTCAAACAACAATTTTCAGCGATGCGACTTTGTTAAGACGCCACGACTCACGTCGAGTATACACAGTAAAGTGTGCGCGCGCATCAGATGTGCGCGCCCGTTAATTGTGCGCGCGCACCGAATGTACGCGCATTCCATGCTCTAGGTCTAGGAGGTTGCAATGCCGGCGACAAGGTAAGGTGGAAAAGATCGCATTACACTGATAATACCAACAATATTGATATATTGCCAGGAACGATCTTAAAAATATAACGATGTATATTTTTAAAATTGAATCTCTCGATATAACAGTTTTTTTAGAATCACCATATCGGCATACCGATCTGAAAATCATATCGGGTTTAATCGAAAAACCGATTAATCGCCGTTCCCTAGTCTCCACATGGACCACTTCTGGATGTTCCCTTACCCCTGTAGAATTTTATGTACCCGTTCGGTGACGTCTTCAACCCTGGCACTAGGGAGGCAAAAATACCATCCTGAAATATTTGGTCCATAAAATCCTCAGCCTCCTGGATACAGTGCAGTGACTGCAGTCTCTCATCGAGCTCAGCAAGCTCAATCAGCCAGAGGCACTTCCTGCCCGCATGGTTGTGCAGATTGCACAAAGCATCCCGGAGTTCCCACATTAGACACCTGGAGCTACAATTCTCAGCTGCCCAGCCATGTTCCTTATTTTATAGGAAATAGAACAACCTTGCACCGATTTCCCACTCTCACCCAATTCCTTCTCCCTCTGGTCTCGCCTCACTCCAGTCGTAACTCACTCAGGGCTCTCTGTTCGATTTCAATTGTACCTCCTATATACTTAGCAAAGGCTGCATTCGCTATAGCGAAAGTTTACATCTCACGCGTTTCTCGTCTCCCACCGCCCCCGCAACACATGTTAGGTCTCAGCCGATGAAGCTACATACACTTACTTCAGTATGCAACCTAAACGTGCATTAGCAACATCGCCACCCCATCGAAGAAAAGGAAGTCCATCACATAGTGTCCGGTGATATATCGGTTATATAAATAACCGATATATCAATATAATTTTTCATATTGATATGCCGATATTTGAATTAAAAATTTATCTATATATCGAAAAATTCAGTATTAAAAATTATATCGGTATATCGTAAATATCGGCGTTTTTCGGCGATATATCGGTATAATGAGAACGTTTCCAACTTATCTTGTCGCCGGCATTGCGAACCTCCTGGGCCTAGAGCACGGAATGTGCACGCACCTCCAAATGTGTGCGTGCACCCCTGAATGCGCGCGCATGCACAGTATTAAAAAAACACAGAAACATCGATATATCGATATGAGCCCACTAGGGTCTGTCGATATGGAAATTTTCCGATTTAGATATATCGATGGGCTTATATCGAGATATACCGAAATATCGATATTTTGGGGGTTTTCTTACTGCGCATGCGTGCGCATTCGGAGTGCGCGCGCGTTCTGAGTACGCGCACATTCGGGGCCTATCTCCTCAGGAGGTAAATATCTTTCTCTCTCTGTGTCTCTCACTCTCTCCATCTCTGTGTTTTTCTGTCTGTGTCTCTCTCACATCCCCCCCATTTCTATCTATCTGTATATAATCACACCCACCCCGTCTCTCCACCCAAACCCCCCCGCCGTTTCTCTCGCCCCCACCCCCCCAGCTGTCTCTTCCCCCCCCCACCCCTCCCCCCCGCCGTCTCTCCACCCCCACCCGTCTCTCTCTCCCCCCCAGCCCAGCCGTGTCTCTCCCCCCCCACCCCCCCAGCCGTCTCTCTCCCCCTCCCCCCCCAGCCTTCTCTCTCTCCCCCCCCCCCCCCCCCCCCCCGCGCATACCTGTATAGTGCATTCGAGGACTATGAATACAGTATGGCGGCTTTGCATCTCGGTCTGTGCATTGTGTATAGAGATGAGCATTCTGGGTCTTGTAGTTCAGTGTGCGCGCATTGTGATTTTTTACCTCGATATATCGATATTTCTGAAATGCCTATATCGGCGTATCGATATGAAAATCATATCGGGTTTTTGTGATATATCGATATATTGCCGGACCCTAGAGCCCACCAATATATTGATATTGGAAAATTTCCATATCGATGGACCCTACCATCAAGTTGGAAATGAAGATGCATGGAAGACCAGAACGAACGCCATTGCCCCCTCTCCGCTAGTATAATCCAAGAGAAGGCCCGGACAGTATGGGAGGAACTTAAGTGGCAGAATGCTAGGCAACAACATGCTACTCGGAAAAAGTCAGTGGAGACTTTTGCTGCTAGGAACGGGTGGCTTGATCGTTTTTGAAAACGATACAAGCTACATTCTATCAAGATGTGCAGGGAAGCTGCTTGTGTGGATGTTGCTGCTGCCGAACATTATCCAGATGAACTTAGAAAATTTTCGCAACAAATTTTCAACTTCAATGAAACAGGGCTTAATTGGAAGAAGTTACCTGAGAAGATCTACATCTCCATAAATGAGAAATCGGCCCCTGGACAGCTTACAACTGAAGAAATTCGGGATTTAACGAAGGAACAGACAGCTGAGGCTGATAATATATGTGAGGAGCCTAAGATTCTTAGTTTGAACGTTTTGAAAGCTTTTCTTTCGAAAATAGATGAAGCAATTAATATGTTCAAAGATAACGATCCTGAAATGGATCCTATCATTAAGATTGCCCGTGGCATCGAGCAAACTATTCGTTGCTACCAAAAATTGTATGAAGAAAAAGACAGTTTCTCTAAGCCGACATCATCCAAAGAACTAGTACCAAGTACATCCGCTGACTATACAGAACTATATATATTGCTTTCTCACCTGATTCTCTCCTCCTCCTCCACCAACAATTAAAATGAAGACCTCCTCCTTACTCCTCACCTCATCTTATTACGGGAAGTACGGGAACTTTCGTTACTATATTGTGTTAAAAATTTACTAAATAAAATACTCTTCAGGTAAACAAAACAAACATTTCTATCTTGTATTCTTTCATCTTGTAATTAAAGTATTGCAGCCTTCAATAGCAGTTCTAGCTACCTTATTTGCAAGTGCACCGCATTTTTCACATACGGAAACACAGTAGCGACTTCCCACCTGCTTGATGAAATTCTCGCTTTACAAGGAGTTTCGAAGTCCCCAACCCCTTCAGTAAGCGGGGTCTACCTGTACTAATAAATGTAAGCTATTCTACAAAATTACCACAAAGTTTATACAAGGACTCTGACTATGGTCACATGTGGTGACGGCTGCGCCCTCTCCCCTCCTCGGACGGCTGTTCATCCCCATGGCTGCTACTGATATTATTACTACTAGTTATATTATTATATTCATCTGACCGCTAGTAACTATTCAGTTACCGAATATTAACGATGTTTCAGGTTAAAGTCACTCACCCACATAGTGAACTACACATCGCTGCTGCTTCTTAGGGAAAGTCTGGCCTAGAAAATAAAGCGAATTTAGTCAACGCCACCAGCCACCCCCTCCCCACCCTCTCTCATTTTCCTTGCCCCCCCCTCCCCACCAGCTCCCTAGTCCCTGCCCCACCCCCACACTCCCCACCAGCTCCTATGTCCCTGCCCACCCCCTCCCCACCAGCTTCCTAGTCCCTGCTCCCCCCTCCCCCCCAGCTACCTAGTCCCTGCCCCCACCCCACACTCCCTACCAGCTCCCTAGTCCCTGCCCACCCCACACTCCCTACCAGCTCCCTAGTCCCTGCCCCCACCCTCCCCACCAGCTCCCTACTCCCTGCCCACCCCTCCACACCAGCTCCCTAGTCCCTACCCCACCCCTCCACACCAGCTCCCTACTCCCTGCCCACCCCTCCACACCAGCTCCCTACTCTCTGCCCACCCCTCCCCACCAGCTCCCTACTCTCTGCCCACCCCTCCCCACCAGCTCCCTACTCCCTGCCACCCCCTCCCCACCAGCTCCCTACTCCCTGCCACCCCCTCCCCACCAGCTCCCTACTCCCTGCCCACCCCTCCCCACCAGCTCCCTACTCCCTGCCACCCCCTCCCCACCAGCTCCCTACTCCCTGCCCACCCCTCCCCACCAGCTCCCTACTCCCTGCCCACCCCTCCCCACCAGCTCCCTATTCCCTGCCACCCCCTCCCTACTCCCTGCCCACCCCTCCACACCAGCTCCCTACTCCCTGCCACCCCCTCCCCACCAGCTCCCTACTCCCTGCCCACCCCTCCCCACCAGCTCCCTACTCCCTGCCCACCCCTCCCCACCAGCTCCCTACTCCCTGCCACCCCCTCCCTACTCCCTGCCACCCCCTCCCCACCAGCTCCCTACTCCCTGCCCACCCCTCCCCACCAGCTCCCTACTCCCTGCCCACCCCTCCCCACCAGCTCCCTACTCCCTGCCACCCCCTCCCCACCAGCTCCCTACTCCCTGCCCACCCCTCCCCACCAGCTCCCTACTCCCTGCCCACCCCTCCCCACCAGCTCCCTACTCCCTGCCACCCCCTCCCCACCAGCTCCCTAGTCCGCCTACCCACCAGACACCCTTTCCCTCCAGCTGCCTAGTCCTAGTTCCCCACCTCCCTCCAGCCCCGGTCCGTCCTCAGGCCCCACGCCAGACACCAAACCCGACCAGGCCGCAACATCCCGGTTTCCATTTGCGACCTCAGGCCGAAGACTATTCAGGTCTCAGGCCCAGCCATCAATGCATACCCGGGCCCCCGTTAGCAGTTAGTCTCTTACCGTCCCCCGGGGTAATGGTTTCGATCTGCACCCCCATCGCTGTGCTGCTGAGGATGGGTGGGAGTCTGGCTGAGGCCTGGCTGAGGGCGGGATCCTGGTTGAGGGCGGGGGATTCTGGCTGAGGGCGGGGGAGTCTGGCTGAGGGCGGGGGAGTCTGTCTGTCTGTCTGAGGGCTGGCGGCTGCTGAGGGCTGAGTGGTTTGTATCCGAGTCGCGCGGCAATAACGGTGTTTGAACTAATCAGGTCGCGGCCGTTACACCTGAGGTTCCCGGATGCAAGATCCTATTGCTCCGAGCACTGTGATTGGTGCAGCTCCAAGTGCCGTGAATGGTGCAGCTCCGCGCACTGTGATTGGTCCAGCTCCGCGCACTATGATTAGTGCAGCTCCGCGCAGTGCAGCTTCGAGCACTGTGATTGGTCCAGCTCCGCGCACTGTGATTGGTGCAGCTCCGAGCGCTGTGATTGGTGCATCTCTGGGAGGGATTCAGGATCTGGCTGTTATTGAAGGGTATTCGAACTATCAGTGCTCCGCCCTCACCCTCGCTTTTCACACTCAATAACAATAACTTGGATTGTATAGCACCTTCTATGCCAGACAGTGTCTCAGAGCTCTTCACAATAATGGACCCAGCCAAACCAGACTCAGGGGAAAAAGCGCGGTCGAATAGAAAAGTTTTCAGCCGAGACCTGAAAATCGGAAAGAAGGGGCACGAGGCGAATGGAGTGAGGAAGAGAGTTCCAGAGCCTCGGGACGTAGCGGCTGAAACCGCGGCCGCTGATGGGGGAACAGAGGATTCGGGGTAGAGCGAAGGCCTGTTGGTACACTCACCATTGAGCTCGCCATTGTCAACATCTTCACCATCGACATTACCTTCACTCTCACCATTACCTTCACCATTAACATCAACATCATCTGTATAATGCCTTATAGGTCAGGAGGACGTTCCACCCTCGCGATTCCACTCATCTTTGCCATCACCCTCACCATTGTCATTGCCCTCAACCTCACCCATCCCATCAACCTTGCCCTCACCATTGCCATTGTACTCACCATTGCCTGTATCCTCATCCTCACTCTTCCCGTTGCCATCACAATTCACCATTGCCTCGCGCTCCTCATCTCCCTCGCCCTTACCATCACCATTTATCTCACTATTAGAACACACACTTACACAGCGACTTTCACAATAACAACAACAACAAAATTACATTTATATAGCACCTTTCACATCAGGAGGACATTCCAAAGTGCTGGACAGTCACCGTGTCAGACCCGAGCTGGGGACGGACGGACGGGGTGGGGGGTTGGGGGGGTGAGGGGTAAGGAGTTGCCGATGGGTCTTGAGGTGACACTTGAAGGAGGCTAGGGAGGGACTTCGGAATGGAGTTCCAGAGGTTAGGGGCAGAGTGGCTGAAGGCTCATCTGCCAATGGTTGGGCGGGTGGGTCGGGGATCGTGGAGCAGGCCAGAGCCTGCTGCGTAGAGGGGGCGGTAGGGTTGATATATCGATATATCACTAAAACCCGATATAATTTTCATATCGATACGCCGATATAGGCATTTCAAAAATATCGATATATCGAAAAATCGGTATCTCGAGGGAAAAAATCGGAATGCGCACACACTGAACTACAAGACCCAGAATGCTCATCTCTATACACAATGCACAGACCGAGGTGCAAAGCCGCCATATTGTATTCATAGTCCTCAAATACAATATACAGGTATGTAAGGGGTGGGGGGGGCGAGAAGGCTGGGTGGGGGGGAGGGGGAGAGAGATGGCTGGGGGGAGGGTGAGGGGGAGAGAGACGGCTGGGGGGGTGGGGGGGAGAGAGAGAAATGGCGGGGGGGGCAGTGTGGGGGAGAGAGAGACGGCGGGGGGGGAGGGGGAAAGAGACGGCTGTGGGGGGAGAGAGACGGCGGGGGGGAGGGGGAAAGAGACGGCTGGTGGGGGGGAGGGAGAGAGACGGCTGGGGGGGTGGTGGGGGGAGAGGGACGGCAGGGGGTGTGTGGGAGGAGAGAGACGGCTGGGGGGTTGGGGGGGGAGAGAGACGGCGGGGGGTGGGATGTGGGGAGAGATGGGGTGGATGTGATAATATACAGATAGATAGAGATGGGGGGGATGTGAGAGAGACACAGACAGAAAAACACAGAGATGGAGAGAGTGAGAGACACAGAGAGAGAAAGATATTTTACCTCCCGAGGAGATAGGCCCCGAATGCGCGCGCACCCGGAATGCATGCGCACTCAGGAATGCGCACCCGGAATGCGCGCGCAGATTCCTGACTGGCTTTGAGAGGTGGAGAGAGCAACCTTGAATGCTGATGTTGCAAGCGCCTGAGGTGCGGAGGTGCTGACACGAGCCAATCAGGGCCTCCATCTTGTTAACGTTTAGTTGGAGGAAGTTGTCCCTCGTCCAGGACTCAAGGTCTGACGCAGTCAGAATGCTGGTAGTCCTGGAGTCGAGGGTGGAAGCGGAAAGGTAGAGTTGGGTGTCATCCGCATACATGTGGAGATTTACCCCATGTCTGCGGATGATGTCACTGATGGGGAGCATGTAGAGTGTGAAGAGCAGGGGGGGTCAAGGAAAGAGCCCTGGGGAACGCTGCATGAGACTCTGTGAGAGCTGGAGGAAAAGCTGTTGGCGGAGATTGTTGGAGGTGGTATCAGAGGTATGACCGGAACCAGTCAAGGACAGCGCCTTGAAGGTTGAGGTGGGAGAGGCGGTGGAGGAGGATTGTGTGGTCTACTGTGTCAAAGGCAGTGGATAGATTGAGGAGGAAGAGGAGGCAGAGGGAGCCCTGGTTGATAGGATGGATAACAACAGGATGATGAATGTCTAGAAATGGTATGCAGATAGAAGGGGAGTCTTCCGAATGGTGACAAAAGTTGAAGGATTTGACCAGCATTGTCTCCGTCTTCGCCCTCATGTTCTCCTTCACCCTCACCTCGCCATCACCCTCACACTTGCCCTCACCTTCGCCCTCACTCTGGCCATCACCCTCGCTCTCACTCTGGCCCTCACTCTCAACCCCGCCCTCACTCTCACATCGTGCTCACCCTTGTCATCACCCTTACAATTGCCATCGCCCTCCCTACTTACCAACACCCACAACCTCACCATCGCTCTCGCCCCCCTCACCCTCGCTCTCAGCATCACCCTCGAAATCACTGCCCTGTCAGATGTAGCATCAGTTCAGGATGCTAACTGCTTTAACCATCCCATCTCAATGCTCCTTCCAATTCCATAAAATCCTTGTTTTCCACGTGAATTTAACAAAACATGATGTTTGATTTATTTCGAAAACTAATTCATGCCTCTTTATTTTTTTTAGCACAATCATCTGTGAGAATGGATTTGTGATTTATTGAGATCCTTGTAGATGTTGGTCTTACTGATATTGTGAGTAAGCGAGCTCCATGTGGTGCACCTCAAGCTCAGATCAGCACATTGATTCCACTGGTGACAGTGCCAGTTCAGGAACCTGACAATGCAACTGATAGTGTTCCTCAAAGTGTGTGGATTTCTTCCAGCTCTGATTCCCAGTCTCTCATACTAAGAAACAAAGAAACAAAATGGGCTGTTGTATAAACAAACACAATCAGCCATGGTTTCAAGATATCCGAGACACCAGAAGCACAAGATTTTCATCAAGCAGCTTTCCACAACCTCTTGGGTTCCAGTTGTTAAGCATACTGAGACGCTACCCTATGTGCTTCTGTGCTATATAAGTGCAAATTGTTGTTTTTAGATTTCATAGAATCAAACACAAGGAGGCCATTCGGTCCATCGTGTCCAATTCAATCCCACTCACCTGCACTCTCCATAGCCCCACAAACTTATAGATAACTTATAGTTTGTGATCCGGATTTTGTTACAAACTGTACTTAATGTTACATAATAGGCCCTACCCTCTTGCACACTTGGGTCCCATGTATTTAGTTCTTCAGTCCCTCTCCGAGTTTGTAAAGCAAAAATATACAATAACAACAAAATTAAAGTTTTATAGCACATTTCACATCAGGAGGATGTCCCAAGCCGCTGGACAGTCACTGTTTCAGACCTGAACTAAGGACGGGGGTTGGAGGTAAGGTGGGGATTAGGAGGTGCTGTACCATCGAAGAGGAGAGTCTTGCAGCAGGACTTGAAGGAGGTCAGGGAGGGGGTGAGGCGAAGAGACTGCGAGGTGGAGTTCCAGAGGTTGGGGGCAGAGTGGCTAAAGGCTTGCCCGCTAATGGTGGGGCGGATGGGTCGGGGGACGCATATCAGAACCTGTTGAGCGGACGCGGCGGACAGGTTGGTAAGAAGGTAACGGATATAGGGTGGGGCGAGGTTGTGGACCAATGTGAGGACCAGGATCTTGAATTGGATTCTCTGGATGATGGGGAGCCAATGGAGTCGGGTGATGGGGAGCCAATGGAGGATGGGGGAGATGGAGTCACTGAGTTTGGAACGGTAGAGAACATGGGCTGCAGAGTTCTGGATCATCTGAATTGGGAAGGCCGACAAGCAGGGCATTTGCATAGTTGAGCTGGGATGTAATGAAGGCAGGAATGAGAGTTTCAGTGGCTTTTGGGGTGAGGTAGTGGGTGAGTAGGGCAATATTGCAGAGATGAGGAAAGGCGTGTGCTTGAATATTGCTTGGATGTGGGGGAGGAAAGACAGTTGAGGGTTGAACAAGACACCTAGAATTTGATGTCTGACAGGTAGTCCTGGAGTCGAAGATAGACAATGGAAGAAGTAGGAGTCGAACCAGGCGATTGAGGAGGGAGGAGAGGCGGTATAGGAGGATGGAGTGATCGACAGTGTCAAAGGCGGCAGAGAGGTCAAGGAGGCAAAGAGAGCCCTGGTCACAGATGTTTAGAATGTCGTTAAAGACTTTGATCAGGGCTGTCTCCGAAAGGGTTCGAGGAAGGAATGGTGAGAGAGAAAGGAGTGAAGCTGGGAAACAACGATTTGTTCCTGGAGGTTGGAGATGGAACGATAGCTCGAGAGTAGGAATGGGTCCAGAGAAGGTTTTTTCAAGATGGGGGTGATGACAGCAATTTTTAGAGGGGTGGGGACAGTGCCGGTGGATAGGGAGAGGTACAACCAATGAATGACCAGGTATTTTCAGACGTTGTTAGTTTAACCTTGAACAAAATAAGGAGAAACTTATTCACTTACACAAATGTCTCAAGCTCCATCTTCAGTTGTTTTCTTCGCACTTCATTAATTGGATAAAAGTAAAATATTACCAAGCCAATAAGCAGCAGCATTATTGGAATGGGGGCTATTAGGATCCTCAGGGTAATGGCCACAGTTGGTGAATGTGAACAGGTGCCAGCTCTGTAACCTGAGAAACTGGAGAGAGTGAGAAACATTTGGTATGAGTACTATATTATACTATATTATATTCTAGTGTAGGAAGTCACAATAAAAGCACATTGGTCGGTGAGGCTGCAGGGGATGCAAACTTGTTAGTTGCTTGGGTAACTGGATGTGAGGTTATAAACGGGTAGACCCCGCTTAACATCGTAGTTTGGTTCTTGAAAAGTGCAACTTTAAGCGAAACGAAGTTAAGTGAATACATTTTTCCAATAAGAATGAATGTAAAAACTGGAGTTATGTTCTTTTGAACATTTTTCGGCAAAATTTTCTTTAAAAAATTATATTTGCTCCCTGACTGCCTGCCCGGCTCACTCACTCACTCCCTGACTGCCGGTCTCACTCGCTGCCAGTCTCACTAACTGCCGGCCTGGCTCACTCCCAGGTCCTAGCCCCATCGTGCTCCCTTTCCACCCGCTGGCAAACGATGTAATAGCATACATCGCAATGTAAAATGAATGTATGTTCCCAATGTATTAGGAACATAATAACGAAAAATGTTAACCGAGACAACGTTAAGCGTACTTATGCCAGATATGATCCTGTACAGAACACTAGGCTGTGTGTGGCATGAAACTTTAGAGAGACTTACTGCAAACACAAAGTTGAGAATCCAAGTGAGGTGCCTGCAGCAAATTTGGTGAAGAAGACATAGAATGAGTAGAACAAGGCCTCAAGGTCCAGGCAATGTGGGTGTTTGGCTCTAAAATCATCCACGACATCTGGCAACATTGACCTGGTAAGAGAAACAGGAATCAGCCAGCTTTGACAAAGAGAGCAACAACAGTTGCTGGGATCGGAATATGTGTTCTCCTGACTCATCAGGGATTGATGTCAGACACAATGCATATCTCCACCAGAAAGTTCTTGCACTTTCTGGTGGAGATATGCATTGTGTCTGACAAGAGTGTTGTGGATTCCTGAAGCTTAGAGCACTAGCCTTACAAGTGTGAGACCTGTGTTGCAAATCCAGGCAGGTCAAGGCAAAATGTTGGACAAGTTCCTTACTCCACACATCTAATAATAATCCGTCCAAAAAAACCTATAATCAGTCATTTTCAATCCAAGACCGTGGGTCAATGCTGTATGCAATTAGCTGCTGCGTTTCACCCACAAATATAGTCAATTCACTTTACAGTATATAAAGTGAAGTGCTTCTGTGAAGCACTTTGAGATGTCTAGAAGATGTGAAAAGTGCTATATCAAAATGCAAGGATTATTATTATTAACAGTATGTGGGTACATGAAAGTTAGTGCTCACAAGCATCTATATTTGAATGTGTGCACACACCTGAATAAGTGTGTAGGAAGAAAGTAATGTGTGTACTGTTTTTAACGTTGGTGCAATCCGTGCAATGCACCAACAGTAATGTTGTAATGCATCATTACTTTGGGGACCCTCATATTATGGCCCCCAAAGTAATGCAAAAAATCATTGAAATGGGAGGATTTGAGTGTGCTGTGCTCTTTTCTTTTGTTAAATACTTGTAGAATGAAAACCAGAGCTCTCCCCAGCCCAGCCCAGCTAAACCAGAGCTCTCCCCAGCCCAGCCCAGCCAAACCAGAGCTCTCCCAAGCCCAGCTAAACCAGAGCTCTCCCTAGCCCAGCCCAGCTCAGCCAAACCAGAGCTCTCCCCAGCCCAGCCCAGCTAAACCAGAGCTCTCCCCAGCCCAGCCCAGCTAAACCAGAGCTCTCCCCAGCCCAGCCCAGCTCAGCCAAACCAGAGCTCTCCCCAGCCCAGCCCAGCCAAACCAGAGCTCTCCCCAGCCCAGCCCAGCCAAACCAGAGCTCTCCCCAGCCCGGTGGAGCAGGTGTCCGCCGAAAGTTAATTTTTGCATAAAGTAAAATTGCGCATGCGTGCGCACTTATTAAACTTACTGTAGGTGACAAACCCCCTAAGAAAATTGCACTGAGTAGTTTGAAATCTTAAAAACTCCTCTACAGCCACAGCAAAGTCTCAATGCAGCCTGTGAGCACTGCTGTCACTGAAGGGTTTAGATTGTGGTGTGTTCATTGTTGAAAATTAATTATTTTTAAATCCTTCGTTTTCTACCTTTGATCTCTTGATCAACAAATGGTGCAATCTTACCATGGCAACAGGAAAGCCACAGCTAGACTAGCACCAGCAGGGATAGCCATGGCTGTGATCAGTGGCAGATTTCCATTGACTAACGCAATGGTGATTAGAGGCGGAATGTACCACTGAAAAAGAGGGAAATGACTGTTAGGTTGAAATCTTGAATTAATAATGATTTTGATGCTGTGATTGACTAAGAATTACTCATCAAATTACTAAAATGAAGACCTTTCTCTTCGACTGAGCTTTTGGTCACCTTCCTGCCCCTGTCTCTGTCTCTGCCCCTGCCCCTGGCTCGGTCCCGGGATCCGCTACTGTGAAGCGCTCTGAGACGCCGTCCGGCATGGAGGGCGCTATATAAATCAAAGTTGTTGTTGTTGTTAAAATCAGCAGCTAATACAGTATTCTGTTAACAGATACCATTACATTGACAATGTTTTCATATTCTGCTAGCAAATTAGTGAAATTAGCAGTTTAGTGAAAGGTAGGGTGGGGCCAATTAGGGACCAAGGAGGAAATCTTATTGTGGAGGCTTAGGTACTAAATCTGTCTTCATAAAATAAGAAGATTCAGTCAATGCCTCACTACAGGACTCTTCCTGTAGAGGAATTGGATAGGATAAGTATAAACAGAGAGGAAGTACTAAAAAGGTTGACGGCGCTCAAGGTAGATAAGTCGCCTGGTCTGGATGGGATGCATCCTAGGGTACTAAAGGAAGTACGGGAGCAAATAGCAGAGACTCTGGCCACAATCTTCCTATCTTCCTTGGACACAGGGTTGGTGCCAGATGACTGGAAGGTTACTAACGTTACTCCCCTATACAAAAAGGGGCAGAAGGACAACCCTGGGAACTACAGGCCAGTCGATCTAACATCAGTAGTGGGGAAGCTTCTAGAGACTATAATCAGGGACAAGATACGGTAGATCTTCACTTAGAAAGATATAGGTTAATAAAAGATAACCAACCTATGTTGGTTATCCTTTAGCTGCTGATTTTCTAAAGGCAAATCTTGTCTGACGAATCTAATACAATTTTTTGATGAGGTAACAGAATGGGTGGATGAGGGTAGTGCAGTTAATGTAGTTTATATGGACTTTCAAAAGGCATTTGACAAAATTCCACATAAAAGGCTTATAAAGAAAATAAGAGGCCCACGGCGTAAAAGGAACGAAGGCAGCATGGTTCCAGAACTGGTTGGGAGACAGAAAGCAGAGAGTTGTGGTGAACGGCTGTTTTTCTGACTGGAGGGAAGTGTATAGTGACCTCCTCCCGGGATCAGTATTGGGACCACTGCGCTTTTTAGTTTATATTAGTTTATGATCTGTACCATTTCGAAGTTTGTAAATAACACAAAGTTAGGAAAAATAGTAAATAGTGAGGAGGATAGTAATCACCTGCAAGAAGATATAGTAATGGTAAACTGGGCAGACACATGGCAGATGAAGTTTAATGTAGAGAAATGTGAGGTGATGCATTTTGGAGGAGAAATAAAGGAACAAAGTGCAATTTTAAGGAACAGAGAGACCTGGCGGTTTGTGTGAGTGATTCTTTGTAGGTGGCTGGACAGGTAGACAAGACTATCAAAAAAGCATACGGGATACTAGGCTTTATAAAAATAGGGGCATTGTGTACAAAAGTCAGGAAGTTCTGATTAAATTCTAGAAAACTTTGATTAGGCCTCAGATGGAGTACTGTGTACGATTCTGGTCACCACATTTTAGAAAGGATGGTAGGCATTGGAAAGGGTGCAGAGGAGATTTACTAGGATGGTACCAGGAATGAGGGACTTCAGCTATGAGGAAAGGCTAGAGAGGCTAGGTTTACTCTCATTGGAACAAAGAAGGTTGCGAGGAGATCTAATAGAAGTTTTTAGGATCATGAAGTAATTCAACAGAGTAGATAGGGAAAAACTTTCCACTGGTGGGCGTATCAGTGACTTATGGTCACAGATTTAAAATAGTTTCAAAAAGAAGCAGAGGGGAGATGAGGAGAATTTTTTTTACCCAGCAAGTTGTTCGAATCTGCAATGCATTACCTGAAAAAGTGGTGGAGGCCGATTCGATAACAACTTTTAAAAGAGAGGTAGACATTTATTTAGGGAGGATGGATTTGCGAGGTTATGCGGAGACAACTGGGGAGTGGGATTAAATTGCTCTTTTTAAAGAGCCGGCACAGACTCAATGGGCCGAATGGCCTCCTTTTGTGCCATAAAATTCTATGATTCTATGAAATGATCTAATCACAAAAAACACACAGGAAATATTGTGTAACAGACAGGAAATCGACTAAAGCTCGTTGGAAATGTTGTGGGCAAAGCCCTGACATCGACTCTATACAACATTCTAAGTGTGACTAGCTTTTCATCTTTTGCAGGGCTGCCTCAATTTTATGCACATTAGCTGTTCAGTGGCTAAGCGTTAACATTTATTAATGTTGAGCACCACTCTAAAAAGTTAAAATGAAGCAATAGTTTGAGTGATTTAAGTGAATTTCCTCCAATAGCAGCAAATGTTCTTACAGAAAAGTAGCATTTGATGAATAACTAAATATAACTTACTATCAGTCCCACAAACAAGGCTGTTTTCTTTCCAAATTTGACCAGGACCTGCTGCCAGAATGGAACTGTAAGTGCAGCTGAAACCTGAACAAAGGAAAATTAACAAGTTAAACCACAAATGCAAGATGCAGAAGTTTATACTTCTCAATACTCATGTTAATGGACCCAATTTGGCAAACATGGGAGAAAAAAGTCTGAGAAAGATAGGGGACTATTACCATAAAAAAAACTTAGATATAAGTACAACATGGAAACGGACTATCCGTTTCCATGTTCCTTGTGTAACTAACCCAAGCAACAACGACAACAACAAAATTATACTTTTATATCATCTTTCACGTCAGGAGGATGTCCCAAGGCGCTGGACAGTTACTGCTTCAGACCCGAGCTTAGGACGGGGCGTAGGGAAGGGAAGGGAAGAGGAGAATCTTGAGGCGGCACTTGAAGGAGGCCAGGGAGGGGGCGAGGAGTGGGACTGCGGTTTGGAGTTCCAGAGGTTGGGAGTAGAGTGGCTGAAGGCTCGCCCGCCAATGGTGGGGTGGATGGGTCGGAGGACGTGGAGCAGGCCAGAGCCTGCTGAGTGGAGGGGGCAGGTCAGTTGGTAAGGGGATAGGAGGTCACAGATGTAGGGTGGGGCGAGGTTATGGAGGGCTTTATATGTGAGGACCAGGATCTTGAATTGGATCTTCTGGATGATGGGGAGCCAGTGAGTCAGGCGAGGATGGGGGAGATAGGTCACAGCGTTTGGAATGGTAGAGGACACGGGCTGCAGAGTTCTGAATTATCTGCAGCCTGTGGAGGGAGGAGTAGGGAAGGCCGACAAGCAGGGCTTTGGCATAATCAACCCAGGATTTAATGAAGGTGTGGATGAGGATTTCAACAAGCTGAGAATGGGTGGGGAGTAGGAGGAAGAAGGTGACTGAACTAATGCGGGGAGGGGAGGAATGAGAGGACAGAGATTATACTTTGGCAAAATTGCAACATTTATTGTATTTCTATTGTCATCCTGAATGCATTGTGTGATACTGGTACCATTTGCATGACAAGAGTATGATGGACAGAATTACCTCCTCCTAAGAGAGTTGAACACATACCAGGATTATAAGCACAATGTGCTGGAAGTGATGTCCTAAACCAGCTGCATGTGTACAGAACAGTGCAAAGTTACCCTGGACGAGCTGGAGAGAGACAGGCAGTGATTCTCAGAATAATACCATTTTTAAAAACTCAATACACAATCTCAAACATTCCTCTCCACACAAGCCATTGAGAATCAGGGTTCCCCTAGATAAGCCAAGAAGCCAGCTTCAAAATGGATTGAATTGGTCTTGGTGACTTTGAGCTAGTTTCCCGATTGTTATTAGTGATCCTTTTGAAACATGCATGTCTGAGAACACGGACTGGGTCCTGTCATACAACTACTCATTATCTAGCCTCACGGGATGGAGGATCACATACCTCGGTTTCAGGTCTGAAAACACTATGAACTTTACTCAGGAACACTCCATGCCATGTACGTCTTAAGTCTGTCACTCAATTACCAATATGAGCTGTCATTCACTATTATCATCTTCATTCCTCACTTACCTGAAAAGCTAAAGAGATGAAGAGGAAGCCAAAGGTCAGGCTTACATATGGTTTGTGGTTCATCACCAGCTTCAGGCCAGTCAGGTATGAAACCGTAACCTGGTTCTTGGATGGGAGGGATCCTGGAATCAGAGCTTCATGCAATCAGATATTGTCAGGTATAACCTTAAGGAATCTGGAATAATTTGTGACGTGCCCTTTCACCATATCAGCAAACCTGAAACTGGTCATTTCTTTAGAGTAATTAAAGATATTTATAATATCTCCATTCACAGCTCAAAAATAGTTGTCTTTAACAACAACAACAAATTACACTTATAGATCGCCTTTCACGTCGGGAGGACGTCCCAAGGCGCTTTAACTGCATGTACAGGGCAGAAATAATGACTGGCAGGAGGGATAGTGGAAGTGGAGGGGAATGCTTGTTGAGAAGGGCCTAAGCAGGGGGAGCACCAATCTGTCCTTGAAAGTGGCAATGGAATAACGTAAGAAAAAAAGCTAAATATTATTATGGGGTTTATACATAGGGGCATAGAGGATGAAAGCAAAGCAATAATGCTAACTTTGCACACATCATTGGTTAGACCACAACTGGAGATCTGTATCATGTTTTGGACACCTAATTTCTAGAAAAACCTTACAAGGAGTGCAGGGCAAAGGGCCTTTAGTTACAAGGAGAAATTGGAAAAGTTGGGTCCACAATATAATAATAATACTTACATCTGACTTAGCATTTTTCACATCTTCTATACATCTCAATGCGCTTCTCAGAATATACTACAATGAGGGGTTTTAATGAGGTAAATATGGAGAAGCTATTTCTGCTACAAGAGGTGTCAGTGACAAGGGGCCAAGCTATAGTCACAACAAGAGCAAAAGGAAAGCTTTGATGATTTTTTTTCCACTCAGAGATACTGTAGTTGGGATATGGAATGTCCTGCCAAGGAGAGGCAGTGTCAGGGTCAGTTTAAGAGGGAAGTATACGTAATATGGTACATGAACAGCAGAGGCTTGAAGAGGGTTGGGGATAAAGGGCAGGAAATGGGTATTGTTCTGAGAACTGGTGGAGATTTGATGGGCCAAATATCCTTCTTTGTGCTATTTCTATGATTGATTTGATACTCACCGGCCAGTTCTTTCACCCCCAGAAAGAGAATCATTGAACAAATAAAGTAAAGGCCACCAATCACTGCAGCTGCCAGGATATAAGCTCTCTTCTGTGGAGACACGAGAAAGGCGGACTCAGTGCTCTTTGATCGTATTGAGAATAATAGCAACTCTAGGGTACATTTGTGACATTTGTGTACATTTGACAACTATTACCTATGAAATACTTTGAGACATTGTGAAATAATTATTAAATGATTAAAAGGGTTAAAGGCCTTATAGGTTTATTAATCACTTGATCACCAAGCGGCATACAGTCCCAAATAGAGCAAATAGAGGTAGATTATATATCTCAACATTCCTTGGAAATAGGGATGTTGTGGAAGCCTGTAGTTCAATGGTTAAAACACACGCCTCGCAAGTGAGAGACCTGGCTTCGATTCCCGGCAAGGGGTGGGCAAGTTTCCTTACCCCACACACCTGATATTAATCCCTCAAGAAAAAAAACAATAGCAATTTGATCTCTCAATCCATGACAGTATGTAGTACATTGCTGTACGTAGTTGGTTGATCATAATAATAATAATCCTTGCATTTGATATAGCGCTTTTCACGTCTTCTAGATATCTTCGCTTTACAGAATATACTGTAGAGTATATTCTTAGAATATACTGTAAAGTGAATTGATTGTATCTATGTGCCAGCCAACTGAGCACAGCAGTGTCCCACAAATAGTCGTGGATTGAAATGACCCATTTTTTTTTGAGGGATTCTTATCAGGCTGGTGGAGTAAAGAAAATTGCTCAAGGTTTCATTGTGCCTGGAATTGAACCCAGTTCTCTCACTTGTAAGGCGAGTGCTCTAACCACTGAGCTCCGGGACTCCCATCATTAACAAGAGGAAGACAACTGAGTTGAAATTCTTCCTGCATCCAGATTTATTCTGCAATGTTTTTTGTGTGTGCAGAATTTGACAAGTTGTTAAATATTATCTTAATTTTGAAGCAGGTTGTAAGTTTACAGAACCACAGAAAAGCAGTTTTAAAGTTAAGACTGAATTCAAGAATTTGACAAATTCTGACACTAAAACATGCCATAAATAGAGTAAATGTAAAACAGGAGCAATTTCACCCCAAAGTTAGAATAAAGTTTTGAAAGTCTACTCAGGCCACCCATTGTTCGCCTACTTTACTAACCGGCAGCCGTGCCTTCAGCCACTATGCCCCAAGGCTCTGGAACTTTCTTCCTCACTCCCTCTGCCTCACCCCCTCTCTTCCCAGTTTCAGGTCACAGCTAAAGACCTTCCTCTTCGACCGCACCTTTGGTCACCTTTCTACCCTTGCCTCTGGCTTGGTCCCAAGATCTGCTACTGTGAAGCGCTCTGAGACGCTGTTCGGCATGTGGGGGGGGGGGGCGCTATATAAATCAAAGTTTTTGTTGTTGTTAACCAATGTAGATGAGAATATATTTTTGTGACAGCACCATCTAGTGACCAGTGTATACAAATGTAAATAAACCACATGATGTGTGCTGTCGTTTTCCAGAACACGTGAACATGTGTGATATTTGTAGTCCCAAAGATATCACAATTTTAAATGTTTTAAAATGTATTCATAAAAACAAGTATATTGCCATAACCGACCAAGCAGATCTGGGTTTCCTTCATACAGACGCAAGTTAGTTGTTAAACAGCAAACACATCCAAAATATAATTTAAACACAACCTGCAATACAATGAGAATTGGAACTGACTGTGCTATCGAGGCTGTTGTCCAGTGGCCAGGTACTGTTGATGCTCTGATTCTGGGTTAGGCGACAAGAGTCAGTTGTCTGTGCGTGATATGCGCCCACAATCTGCCCCTGAATAGCAGCTCCAGCTAGAGTGGCCACCACCTCCACTCCCATTCCTGCAGAGGCACAATAGCAACAACTACATATTGTGGTAAATATTGTATATTCATCCTAACTACATGTAAGTACATCGTATTGGCATTAATGTGTGGATCAGAAGATTGCAGGTTTGAAACGAGTTAATCTCAGCAGTCACTTCTACAATTGACTTCAATGTCCCTTGGAAAGGGGGCTGGGGAAAGAAATTCTGCTAAGATTCCCTATTCCTGATAAATATCCAGAGACCTCTGCTGAAAGAGGCTCCACAGGGTAATCTAGCACTCCACAGTGCTAGTGGAAGTGTCCCAACACAGACTAGTATAAGCAAGAAAGGAAGAGATCAGGTAAAATAAAATAGAATCATAGAATCATAGAATTTTACGGCACAAAAGGAGGCCATTCGGCCCATCTAGTCTGTGCCGGCTCTTTGAAAAGAGCGATTCAATCCCATTGCCCTGCCCGCTCCCCATAGCCTAATAGACCCGTTCTCCCTAAATAAAGATCTAATTCCCTTTTAAAAGTTGTTATCGAATCAGCCTCCACCACCTTTTCAGGCAATGCATTCCAGATTCGAACAATTCGCTGAGTGAAAAAATTTCTCCTCAGCTCCCCTCTACTGCGCCTTGAAACTATTTTAAATCTGTGACCACGAGTCACAGATTCACCCACGAGTGGAAATAGTTTTTCTCTATTTGCCCTGTCGAAACCCCTCATGATCTTATAAACCTCTATTAGGTCTCCCCTCAATCTTCTCTGCTCCAGAGAGAATAACCCTAGCCTATCTAGCCTCTCCTCATAGCTGAAGTCCCTCAATCCTGGCACCATCCTAGTAAATCTTAGGTATAATTACATTACATTATACTCTGTAGATGTCTATCTAATAACTATACTGTGAACTCTGAGGCTTGACAGATGCTGGAAGTTTTCTGGAGTTAGGGTCTGTGAACACATGCATTCTTCTTGATTGTGAACAGAGTGTAATGTTATTTAATCCAAAACATAATATAGATTCACTCAGTACTTTATTTGAACTGTAAAAATCACCCTCTTTCAAAATCTGCAATTCACTCTTCTCAGAATCCTTTTATACTTGCACCATCCATATTCAATTGCAATATATGTCCTTAAAGCAAATACCGGTGCAACATCTTCCTTCTTTTATTTTTTCCTTCTTTTTCAGTCTTGTTCTAATTATTCTTTGTGGCCTTTTTATTTCTCTTCCACATCTGGTTGATCTTGATGTTCCTTCTGCTTTTCCTGTTTCTCCTGTATTTTCTTTATTGTTTTTGTTGGATCTCCCATATGCTTATTTATATATCTTTCCTTTTTCATCTTTTACCCAATAGGCTCTAGGGTTCTTATTTCCCCCCCAAAATATTTCATTTGATCCAGCCTGCTGTTTTTCAATTATTTTTCTCTGAAGCATATGGCTTTCATTGGCATGAAGCATATGGCATACGGCTTTCATACTTTCATTGAAAGATTTTTACTTCTGTGGCTCTTGCCCTTGTTTCTTTTGATTTCTTTGTCTCTGTAGTCTCAATGTTGTTTCCTCCCATATTAACCCATCTCTTAATCTTCTGGACACCAACATCTGTGCCGGTGACTGTCCTTGGTCATCTATTGGTGTGTTTCTGTGGTGAGTAATGTGGCCAAATGTTTATCTTCCTTTGATTCCTCAGCTTTCTTCCACATTTTCTTCAGTGTTTCTTTCCACCATCTTCTTGCTGTGAGGACATCCTGGTAATGATGTTCAGTGATCTATGTCCCACTATTTTGTGAATTGTTTATATTCAGTTCTGCAAATTGTGGCCCATTGTCACTATTTCTGTAGCTATGCCAGGCCTGGCTAATATTTTTTTAGTTTTCTGTATCACAGTTTCTACGGTTGCACCATTTAACTCTGCATATTCACTATATGTTAAGGTATAGTGTACTATTAATAAATAATCTTTCCCATTATAACACAACAAATCTCTTCCTATTTTTGTCCATGCCATGTTTGGTCTCTGATGGTCCATTCAGGGTTCCTGCCTTTCTTGATTTTGATGTCTTGCACATGTCTCACACTGTCCTATGTAATCCCTAATTTGTTTGTTTATGCCTGGCCAAAATATTGTTTATTTTGCTCTTCTCTTCCCTCTTTCTCTTCCCCAATGCCCTTCGTGTAAGTTTCTCAAAAATAAATTTCTTAACTGTCTTGGAATTACTGTCCTGTGTTCTCTATATTAGTTCCTTTTTCTGATATTTAATTTCTATATTCTCAATATGGTATTATCATAGAATCATAGAATGTTACAGCACAGAAGGAGGCCATTTGGCCCATCGAATCTGTGCCGGCTCTTTGATCGAGCAAGTCACTTTCATTAACCCCAATCACCAGCTTTCTCCCCATAATCCTGTAAAAGAGAGAGCTTTTAAGTTCTCTCTTAAAAGCTGCTATCGAATCGGACCTCACTGCCCTTTCAGGCAGATCATTACAAATTCAAACAACTCGCTGAGTAAAAAAATTTATTCTAACCTCCCCTCTGCTTCTTTTGGTAGATTTCTTAAGACTGTGACCACGGGTCACAGACACACCTACCAGTGGAAACAGCTTTTCCCTATCTAGCCTGTCGAAACCTTTCATGATCTTGAAGACCTCCATCAGGTCCCCGCGTAACCTTCTCTGCTCTAATGGAAAAGTCCTAACTTCTCCAGTCTGTCCTCATAGCTAAGGTTCCCCATTCCTGGCATCATTCTCGTGAATCTCCTCTGCATCCTTTCCAGTGCCTTAATGTCCTTCCTGAAGTAAGGTGCCCAGAACTGGACGCAGTACTCCAGTTGAGGCCTAACCAGTGTTTTGTATAGATTATAGATTAACCTTATAGTATAGATAAACTGCACACAATACTCTTGGTCATCCTTGATGAGAGCGTTGACATCATGGCCCTGACGGAGACGTGGATCACCCCAGGTGACACTTTCCTCCTCGTTGAAGCCACACCACCCAACTACATCATGCCCCTCGACCCAACCGTCGTGGCGGTGGTGTGGCCTTTATTTCAAAGACATCCCTCTCCCTATCCCCCTACTCCTCCGGTTCCTTCCCCTCTTTTGAACAGCTCACCCTTTTTCACTCCTCCCACAATTCCTTCAAAATCCTATTAGTTTATTGCCCCCCCAAACCCTCCCCCACTTTCATCTCAGATTTCTCTTCACATTTAAACCTCCCTTTGCGCCTCCTCTGATCGCCTTATCATTCTTGGCGACTTCAACCTCCATTTCACTCCCTCCTGCCCCATTTCCTCAGAATTTTCCTCTTTACTTTCGTCTTTCAACTTCTCCCTTCACATTAAGTGCCACCCACACCCACGGCCATCCTCTCGACCTGGGGATCACCCGAGGCCTCAACATCTCTGGCGTCACCATCACCGAGAAGGCCATTTCAGACCATTTCCTCATTTCTTTCAACACCTCTATCCCTCTCCACTCCACCTCCAAACCCACCACCATCTTCTACCAGCCCTGGAAGAAGATTCCCCCTCAAACTTTCACCTCTGCCCTCGAAACCTCCGACCTCTTCCCACAGTGGCACTCTTTTTGCACCGACCCATCCTCTGCCACCACCGCCCTCCATAACACCCTCTCCACTACCCTCGACACCCTGGCCCCCCTCACCTCCAGAACCGTCTCCCACTCCCGATCATCACCGTGGTACACAACTTACCTCCGCTCCCTCAAAAGCCAAGTGAGAGCAGCTGAACGCACCTGGCTCAAATCTGGTCTCACGGTCCACCGGCAAATCTGGCTGGACCGCATAAATTTTTACCGCTCCGCCCTAGCCACAGCCAAATCAGCCTTCTACTCCAGGATAATCCTGGAAGCGAAGGACAACCACCGCCTCCTCTTTGCCACCACCAACCAGCTCCTCGCCCCCCCCGTCTCGCTTCGCAGATCCTCTCCTCAAACGAACGTTGTGAGGAGATGTTGGACTTCCTCGAGTCCAAAATAGAGAATCCGCTCTGCGGTTTCCTCCCCCCCCCTCTCCTCCACCTCCGCCCCTCCATCCGTTATCTCAATCCCTACCCACCCCCCATTTCATACTTTCAACCCCACCAACCCGTCTTTAATCACAAAAATAATCACCTCCATGAAACCCACCATGTGCTCATTGGACCCCATCCCCACCCCCCTCCTCCACACCCAGCTCCACCTTTTGGCCCCGTTCATTTCTGACATCATAAACCTTTCCCTCTCCTCAGGCACCGTCCCTACCTCCCTCAAAACTGCCACCATCACCCCTATCCTGAAGAAACCCTCCCTTGATGCGTCGCAACCATCAAGCTATCGACCCATTTCCAACCTCCCGTTTTTATCCAAGGTCCTTGAAAGAGTGGTTGCCTCCCAGCTCCGCTCTTTCCTTTCAACTCACTCACTCCTTGAACCCCTCCAATCAGGTTTCCGCCCTATTCACAGCACAGAAACTGCTCTGGTTAAGGTTACAAATGATATCCTAACCGCATGTGACCAGGGCTCCCTTTGCCTCCTCGTCCTCCTTGACCTGTCTGCTGCGTTCGACACAGTCGATCACACCATCCTCCTCCAACGTCTTTCCTCCCACCTCAACTTTCAAGGCACAGTCCTTGACTGGTTCCATTCCTACTTGACCCACCGTTTACACTTTGTATCTTCTAACGGTTTCTCCTCAAACCCCCGCACAGTTTCTCACGGCATCCCTCAGGGCTCTGTCCTCGGCCCCCTCCTTTTCACCATTTACTCTCTGGGCGATTTCATCTGCAAACGTGGGGTAAATTTCCACATGTATGCGGACGACACCCAGTTGTACCTTTCTGCCTCATCCCTTAACCCCCAGACCATCGATGTTCTGACAGCATGTCTGTCCGACATTGAGTCCTGGACGAGGGAAAACTTCCTGCAATTGAACGTGAGTAAGACCGAGGCCCTCCTGATTGGCTCAAGTCAGCGCCTCCGCACATCGGGTGCTGCCAGCCTCAACATCCAAGGCTGTATCTTCTAACCTCACAAAGCCAGTCAGGAACCTCGGCATCACGTTTGACCATAAACTCTCCTTCCTCCCCCACATCCGTGCCTTGACCGGCACCGTTTACTTCCACCTGCGCAACATTGCCAGGCTCCACAATTATCTTACCCCCCCCCCCCCCCCCCCCACGCTGCCGAAACACTCGTGCACGCATACATCACCTCAAGGCTGGACTACGGAAACTCTCTCCTTGTCGGCCTCCCCAGCTTCTCCATTCACAGGCTGCAGGCCATCCAAAACTCTGCAGCCCATGTATTATCCCGCACCCGCCTCCGCGACCATATAACCCCCACCCTCACCCGTCTCCATTGGCTCCCCATCCTCCAGAGGATCGAGTTCAAGATCCTCGTCCTCACCTTCAAGGCCTTACATGGCCTTGCCCCGCCCTATTTAACCAATTTACTCTCCCCCTATAAGCCCACCCGGACCCTCCGTTCAGCAGGACTTGGCCTGCTCCAAGCCCCCGCCCGAACCGCCCCACCATCGGAGGCCGGGCCTTCAGTTTTTCTGCTCCGACCCTATGGAATGCCATCCCTCAATCCCTCCGTCTCGTTTCTTCCCTTTCCTCTTTCAAGGCCGGTTTGAAGACTTTCCTCTTCGACCGTGCCTTTTGTTCCACCCAGAATTTTTCGACCTCCCCTACGTGTTTCACCCCTCCCCGTACACCCCCCTCCCAGCTCGGGTCACACGCCTCCTGTGCAGCGCCTTGGGACGTCCTCCCGACGTGAAAGGCGCTTTATAAGTGTAATTTGTTGTTGTTGTTGTTGTAGGTGCGGTCTCACCAGGGCCCTATACAGTTGCAGCAAGACTTCCATACTCTTGTACTCTAAGCCTTTTGCAATGAACGCTAAAATGCCATTTACTTTCTTAGTTGCTTGCTGCACCTGCAAACTAACTTTTTGAGACTGGTGTACAAGGACACCCAAATCCCTTTGTACACTAACACTATCTAACCTCTCCCCATCTAAAAAATAATTAGTTTTTTTATTTTTGCTACGTAGGTGAATAATTTCACATTTCCCCACATTAAATTCCATCTGCCACCCACTTGCTCACTGCCCTAGCCTATCTGTATCCCATTGCAATCTATTTGCATCATCCTCACAGCTGACTCTCCTACCTAGTTTAGTGTCATCCGCAAATTTAGACACGTTACATTCAATGTCCTCATCTAGATCATTGATGTAAATTGTAAGTAGCTGAGGCCCAAGCACTGATCCTTGTGGCACTCCACTAGTTACATCCTGCCAATTCGAGACTGACTTGTTTATTCCTACTCTCTCCCTACCCGTTAGCCACTCTTCTATCCATGCTAATATGTTCCCATTAATCCCATGGGAAATAGCCTTTTGTGTGGCACTTGATTAAATGCCTTCTTAAAATCTAAATATACCACATCTATTGGTTCCCTATATCCAACCTGCTAGTCTTATATCTAAATTCCAAATTGTACCTTTGTAGCCTTATTCGCATTCTCTATAATCCTTGAATTATATAATCTATAATTTCGTTCAGTCCTTTCTGAAAAATTGTTTCTAATGGTTTGTGATCATTTTCGATTATTACTTTCTTTTCAAATATATGCTGTTTAAATCCTTCACATCCAAATACTACCGCTATACATTCTTTCTCTATCTCTGCATTTTTTTTTCTGTCTCGCATTGGAGCCCTCAAAGCATATGCTATGGTTTTTTTTGCTGTGGTAAAGTTGCTCCTAACCCTGTCTTAATTGCGTCTACAGTTATTTTAACTGGCGCATATACACCATAACATTTTAGCACTGGAGCTTTTGTTATAGCCTTTTTTATTTGCTGAAATGCTTTTTTTTGTTTTCTTTGCCAGATGAACTCTTTTTTCTTTTGTCAGTTCCCTTATTGGCTCCATTATTTGTTACTTTGGGAATAAACCTTGCTACACAATTGACCATTCCCACTCTTTTTCACTTCATTTTTATCTATCGGTACTGGCATTTTTTTAATTACCATTATTTTTTGTGAATCAATTTTTAACCCTTGGGTTGGGTAATTACAACAACAACAACAACAATTTACATTTATATAGCGCCTTTCACGTTGGGAGGACGTCCCAAGGCGCTAAACAAGAGGCGTGTGACCCGAGCTGGGAGGGGAGTGTTTGGGAAGGGGTGAAACACGAAGGGGAGGTAAAAGAGTTCGGGGTGGAACAAAAGGCACGATCGAAGAGGAAAGTCTTCAGATCGGCCTTGAAAGAGGAAAGGGAAGAGGCGAAACGGAGGGATTGAGGGATGGCATTCCATAAGGTGGGAGCGGAGAAACTGAAGGCCCGGCCTCCGATGGTGGGGCGGTTCGGGCGGGGGGCTTGGAGCAGGCCAAGTCCTGTTGAACGGAGGGTCCGGGTGGGCGTGTAGGGGGAGAGTAGATCGGTTAGGTAGGATGGGGCAAGGCCGTGTAAGGCCTTGTAGGTGAGGACGAGGATCTTAAACTCGATCCTCTGGAGGATGGGGAGCCAGTGGAGACGGGCAAGGGTGGGGGTGATGTGGTCACGGAGGCGGGTGCGGGATAGTACACGGGCTGCAGAGTTTTGGATGGCCTGCAGCCTGTGAATGGAGGAACTGGGGAGGCCGACTAGGAGAGAATTTCCGTAATCCAGCCGTGAGGTGATGTACGTGTGCACGAGTGTTTCGGCAGCGCGGGGGGTAAGATAATTGCGGAGCCTGGCAATGTTGCGCAGGTGGAAATAAGCAGTGCCGGACAAGGCGCGGATGTGGGGGAGGAAGGAAAGTTTTTGATCGAACATGATGCCGAGGTTCCTGATTGGCTTTGTGAGGTGGAGAGTGCAGCCTTGGATGTTGAGGCTGGCAGCGCCCGATGTGCGGAGGCGCTGGCTTGAGCCAATCAGGAGGGCCTCGGTCTTATTCACGTTACATGTCCCAAGTATTTTACTTTGGTTACTGCTATTCTGCATTTTTCTTTGTTTAGCTTTATATTTTTAATATATTTTTTCAAACATTTTTTCAATATCTTCTCTAACCTTTTATCGTATTCCTTCTGTCTTTTATGATACATCGAAATATTATCAATATAAATAATCACACGAGATACTTCTTCTAATATTTGTGATAATTCTTTTTTGAAATACCTCCTGTGCTGGCATTCTTTGACAACAATACCTCCAAAACAATATCATAAATATTAAATACATGCTATCCTTTGACAATTTCACTTGCCAATATCCCTAAGACCAATCTAATATTGAGAAGTAACTAGCTCCTTGTAGTAAAGCACTTCTTCTTAAGTGGGAATTGCATAATGTTCACTTTTTAGAGCCCTGTTTATCTGTTGTGGATCTAAACATATCCTTAATGATTTGTCTGGGTTCTCTATGATTAGCACTGCACTCACCCACTCAGTGGGTTTGTCCACCTTTTTTATTATTTGGTCCCTTTCCATTTGATCCAATTTGTCTTTTAGCCTTATTGTCTCATCTAATTGAATCATATACTCTCCTTTCATTAATCCGCTCATTCCAAACACCTGTTTATATTCTTCTACTATTTCTTCTGACTCCCATGGTTTACTTTCCTCTATTTTTATGTTCCCAATTCTTTTTAATGTTCTCATTTTTATTACATTTTCCAATCCTAATAAAGTATCAGCTTTTATTCTTACACTGTAGAATTGTATTTTATATTATCTCCCTTTATACATCAATCTTATCTCTACTCTGCCCACTGTTTCCATTTTTCCTTTGTTATAAGCCATTAGTTTACCTTTCCCTTTCTCCATATTTTACAATTCTAATTTGCACTGAATTACTTTCCTTAATTTTATTTACACCATAAATTTACCTTTCACTCTTTTCTTTTGTGGGACGTCTTCCTGGTGTGAAAGGCGCTATACAAATATACAAATGTAATTTTGCTGTTGTTTGTTGTTGTACAATCTATTAATTCCACGACTTCAATGTTGTACTCACTTTCTCTGGGTTCTATATCTGAGCTATCTCCCGTTTTATATTCCTCTGATTTAATTTGCCTAATTCTGGATCTCCTCAGGTTATTTGACTTCTTGTAATCTCTTTTTCTGTTTGACTTTTCTCCTGTGCTTTATATCTGCTTTATCTCCGTATATTTTCTTGTCTATTCCTGCAAAATCTTGCATAATGCCCATATTTTTTGCACTGATAGTATCCCTTCCTTCTGCAGGACATCTCCTCATATGATGTCCTATTCCACACTGGCCGCATTTGCCCATTCTGTGTGGCCTCCCTCTTGGCCTGTATATTCTCTGCACTCCATACTCTTCATCTGTATCATCCCAACTTTGCCTGTTGGTCAGTTCATCTTCCCATTTCAGTTTCTCTCTCCATCTCTCATATTTATTTTTGTCACTTCTTTCATCTTTATTGCTGATTCTAACATCAGTCCCCTTTTCTCAAGTTTTCCTATAATCTAGTATCATTTATTCCATCTACAATCTGGTCATATATCATTCTGTCTCTTAATGCTCCATAGTTGCAATTTTTTCTTACGGTTCTCAGTACCGCACAGTACTGATTAAATAATTCTGGTCAATTATCAGATTGTTTTTTTCCACAACATCATTCCCACATAATATTCATCATCTTATTCAATGGCATGTCCATGTCTCATTGTAGGGTTGCAAAATATTCTCTCGCTTCCTCGCCTGCTACATTCAAAAAAATGGCAGACTGCTGTGGCAGTTTCATTATGTTTGCTACTAATCCAAACATGTAAAAGTCTCTTTCAAACCATTGCCAATTGTGCCTTAAACTTTCAAATAACTTTGGTGGTCTTGGTATCTGCACAAACTTTGGTACAGCGTTTAACTCTGCTTCTCTCTGTATTTTCAGTCTGTATTCCATCTCATAGTCAGTCTCACTTCAGTTTTCATTTTCACTTCTAACACCATGTGATGTTATTTAATCCAAAACACAATGTAGATTCACTCAGTACGTTATTCCAGAATCCCTTTATACTTGCATCCTCCATATTCGATTGCCACTTATGTCGTTTAAAGCAACACAGAGAAGTAAGCAGCTCTATCTCTGCATAGAACTATTGCTGAATGGATAGGGATGTGTTTGTGAACTGTGGAAACGAAGATGATAGCAATGTACTCAGACATTTAATGCTCAATTGGATTGCCCACCAGAAAGCTCAGAAAGAATTCTTGGTACCTACTATCCATCTAGTGAGGGCTCAACCTTTGTTGTCAGATGTCAAATGATAATGGGTTTCCACCCAGACAACCAAAAATCTCTGACAGCATAACAGGTAAATGTACAACATCACAATATGGCTAATTATTCAGCCAGAAAAGTAAGGAGAACATACATATTTAATGGTGGGAATGAGGTGCTTACGGTATGCAGTCGCTGAGTCTCTGTCCCTCTGATCACCACCAAGAAACATAGTGAGAGCGGAGTATGGGACATGGAAACACTGGAGAAAGAACAAGCGTAAGAGTAATTGAATTATGAGTAATTGAGTTGTTAGATTATTTACAGTGTTTGTACAGACATCCAAAAAGAATCCACAAATGAACAATAACAAAATTAATAGCGCCTTTCACATCGGGAGGATGTCCTAAGGCACTGAACAGTCATGACCCGAGAATGGTGGAGCAGGTGTGGGTGTCAGAGTAGGGATGAGGGAGGGTAGAGAGGTAGGGGGACAGCTAAAGACACGGGAGACGCAAAAAGGAGGGTCTTCAGTCAGACCTTTAAGGAGGTAAGGCGAAGGGATCGTGGGATGGAATTCCAAAGTGTAGGGGCAAAGAGGCTGAAAGCCCGGCCACTGATGGTAGGGCAGGTCGGGCAGGAGACATGGAACAGAGTGAACAGGTTTATAGGGAGTCAGCAGGTCAGAGGTAGGAAGGGGCAAGGCCATCGAAGGCCTTCAAAGTTAGGACAAGAATCTTGAATTCTACCTGGTGAGCCACTGGAACTGAGCTAGCGAGGGTCATGGAGCCTGGTATAGGAGAGGACACAAGCTGCAGTTTGGGATGATGAAGTGTGGTCTCCAGACGAATCACAATGAAGGTAGTTAAATTCTGAATTTCCTCTAGGCACTTACAGGCATTTACAACAATTGGCAATTTATTTATGAAAGCTTCCTGTGCTGACAGATCTGTTGTGATGGGCAAGGCGCCAAGCACAAACCTGTAATACCTCTATTCACTGCTACTGAGGTAGGAAATGAAATCATTCACCGAGTACAAAAGAAAGATGTTCATACATGGATCTGAGTAGAGAGAGCTTTACTTTAAGTGACTTGGGAGGGCTGGGTGGACATATAGAGGGAGCTTGACTCTCTAACCTGTTATATAGCTGACCTGGGAGTGCTGGATAGACAGTGTAAAGAGCAATATGCAATCTCTTCTGTATATGATATGGGTGCATTCAATTAGATTCAAGAGACAACTGGGTACATTTCCGGAGAGAAGGGATGTAGGAATTATGTAAAGAAGCAAGGTAAATGAGATTAAGAAGCAAACATTTATTTTTTGAAGGCCCAATTATCTTTTGTGAGATTTCATCTAAAAAGACCAAAGCACTTACACTCATACAGGTATGAAAGGCACAGTAAGTGACCAAATACCAGATGAAACTGTAGGCCGAGGACATGGTATAGGAGGGGCTGAACCACAACAGGAAATAGGCAGCAACTCCGCATGGCATTGAAATAATTATCCTAAACATAGTGAAAAGGTGGTTATTTACAACAAATTACCCATTCTAAGTAGGCTAGCTTTATAAATATGAATATACAAGGTAATACATTTTTTACAATCTTCCTCATCAATTTCATGCAAGACATAAGCACATTCTCTGAATTGCATCGCCCGTCTCCGCCAATATCTCATCCTAAAACCCTCACTTGTCACCTCTCAGCTGGACTATTCCAATACCCTGCTCGCTGGTCTCCCCACTGCCACCATTCATAAAATCCAAGTCATCCAAAATTCTGCTGCCCACATTCTCACCTGCACCAAACTCCACTACCCGATTACCCCAGTCCTTGCCAGATTGCACTGGCTCCCTGTCCCGGAGAGGATCGATTTCAAAATCCTCACTCTTGTTTTCAAATCTCTCCACTCTTCATCCCCTCATCTCTCTGACCTCCTCTCTCTCCTCAGAGCCTTCACTCTACCGAATCTGGCCTCCTCCTTGTCCCCCGAATCCTACGCTCCACCATCTGCAGTCATGTCTTCAGCCATTACGCCCCGAAGCTCTGGAACTCCCTTCCTCACTCCCTTCACCTTGCCCCCTCTCTTCCTATTTTCAGGTCTCAGCTAAAGACCTTTCTTTTCAACTGCGCTTTTGGTCACCCTTTCCCTCTCCCCTGGCTTGGTCCCAGGATCTATTATTGGGAAGCACTCTGAGATGCTATCCGGCGTGGGTGATGTTAAATAAATCCAAGCTGTTGTTGTTGTTATCATGGCATCTCAAAGCTCTTCAGCAGCCTCATGAACTTATATAGTACCCTCCACACCAGGTAGCATCTCAGAGTGCTTTACAATGGCGAAGCCTGACTTGCGAGGTGAGGGGGGGGGGGGGGGTGGGGGGGAGTGGCCGTAAGCACAGTCGAAGAGAAAGGTATTCAGACTGGACTGGGGAGAGAGGGGCAAAGTGGAGGGAGAATGTCCCAGTGATTGGAGGCACAGTTGCTGCTAAAAGCGCAACCTCCGTGGTTGGGGCAATGGGAGCGAGGGACAAATAGGAGCCAGTGCCAGTCGAGCGGAGATGCCGGGTGGAAGATTGGGGAGTGAGGAGATTGGAGAGGGAGGGATTGGGGAGTGAGGAGATCGGAGAGGGAGGGATTGGGGAATGAGGAGATCGGAGAGGGAGGGATTGGGGAGTGAGGAGATCGGAGAGGGAGGGAACTGCTGAACCCATGGTGTGTGTGGTCTCAGTGACTTTGTGCTCTATGACATTTAAATATAATAATGTATTCAGTATATTCCTTTCCATCTCTCCTCTGCTTTTATATTGTGATTAGAGCTAGGGCAAGATTTTAAAACATTTTCCAAGACCCTAACGCTGCTCTTAATATTTTACAAACCTCCTTCCAACTACTTCAAGCAAATAGTTGAATGGTTACAGTCATCTTCAAAATACCAGATAATGAAACCAGAAATACACCGGCAGATTATGGTTTTTTGAAACAATCAAAAGAAAACAAGACATGAGAAGTTAAAGTTCTAATAATATTATGGGATGATTACTAGTTCATCATAAAAAGAACAAATTGATTTTACAATATTGATTACAAGGTTAGTATGCAGGAAGAACAAGAGATGGAGACTCATTGGCCTAATGATCAAAGTTGTATCTTAACAGAATTTTTTTTATAGCAGGACTATGTGGTCAGGCCAAATAAACTCATTACTTTTTCATTGTGTGCCCTTCTCCCTACCCAACTATATCCCTGAATCCATTCTCAACGTCTCCAGAGCTGCGAACCAGTACATTTTTGCCATATTTAGTGTGATAAATTGCAGTAAATACGGCAGTATGATTTTTCTTGTTAAAATATGTTTTTTTGAAAATCCAAATTTTGGAAATTCCATGCTCTGTCTGTCTGTCTCTCCTTCTCTCTGTCACAGTCTCCCTCTCTCTCTCTCTCTCCCTCTGTGTCTCTGTCTCTCTTTCCGTGTCTCTTTCTCTCTCTCTGTGTCTGTCTGGGTCGCACTCTCTCTCTTTCTCTCTTTCTCTCTGTATCTCTCTGTATCTCTCTCTTTCTGTGTCTCTCTCTCTGTTTGAGTCTCTGGCTGTCACAATCTCACTCACAGTCTCTATCTCAGTCTCTTTCTCTCTAACTCTCTCTCCCTGCCTTCAAAGCAGTGCTACCTACCTTCTGCCGTCGCTGATACACTGTAAATGTTAGCGCTGGGCGCTAGGCTGGGCGCGAAGCATTACTGGGAACGATTTTTCATATATGGAAACACAGTAGGGACCTCCTTCTTAACACATTTTTTGCTTAACAAGGGGTTTTGAAGTTCCATTTTACTTGGCATCTTTTCGCGCTGTAATTTTTTCGTTAAGTACCGGTAGGTTCTGGGGAAAATACTTTTTTTTACTACAAAATACTGTTTTTAACTTTCAGGAGTACTTTTTTTTGTTAAAAAAGCTGTGTATCTCCTTCAGTCCTTTCAGGCTCCCATCCATTTCCTCATCATCTCTCAATCCTTCTTCTTCTTTGGTGTCAAAGGCACTATGGCACCTCCTCCAAATACCAGTTTCCTGGGATAAGCACCACATCACATCACACATCACTCCCCGATGGGGAGAAAGGAAGTCTTTAGATAATAAGCAGGAGAATAAACTCTGGCTGTTTTTCCGCTTCCTAGCCTAGTATACATATTACAGCCTTGATTGCTGCCCAAGCTGAAATCAGCAACTTTGTGGCTTTAAATAATGTATGACACTTGATAAATAATGAACGTACTCTTTTAATAATAATAATCCTTAAATTTGATATAGCGCTTTTCACATCTTATCGACGTCTCAAAGTGCTTCATGGAATATACTGTAAAGTGAATTGATTCTATATTTGTGAGCAAAATTGTGCACAGCAGTATGCCACAAACAGTCGGGGATTGAAATGACCAATTTTTATTATTGTTTCTTTTTGAAGGGATTATTATTAGGCGTGTGGAGCAAAGAAACTTGCCCAAGGTTTCGTCCTGATCTACCCGGATTCAAAACGTGAGGTCTCATGCTTATAAGGCGAGTGGTCTAACCACTGAGCTACAGGAGCTCCTATCTCAAACATTGGTTTCCAACATGATTCAAATGTCCATTCTTGTCACGTGTTAGAGTACAAAACAAGCATTTCTCAAGGAAACAAAATAGCTTGACACAAACTGCTTCAAAGAGAACATTTAACAAATTACCCTTTCCCATCAGATCATATTCTCAATGCTATTGACAGCGGATTATTGCTATTCACCCTTGAGAGTAATACATTACCAATATTATATGGTCAAATGATTTTTTTCCCTCCATATCTTTTGATGCAGAGTACCCCCAAATCCTCTGATTCAACCCCAGGGTATCTCATGTGCACTCACCAAGGCAGCAACTTCCCAAATCTGGTTCTCCTGCTTTTGCTGACAAGGAATCCAACAATGGGATCTGTGAAAGCATCCCACACACGGCCCGTGAAGAGAATCAGACTTGCATAGAAAGCCTCCATCTGCAACAGAAAGATAATCTGGAACCATATCACTACAATCACTATCTATACTGCTTTTTTATCACGTGAAATCTCTCTAAATTTGCAATGCGTAAATATTTTTTGCTATATTCAGTACCTAAAGTAATTAGGAATCAAATCAGAATGCAGTTGGTTACCGGAAATCTGAAACTCTGCCCCAAAAAGCTGTGGATGCTGGATCCATTCAAATTTTCAAGACATAGGTGGATAGATATCTGTTAAATATCTGTTAGTGTATCAAGGGGCAAAGGCAGGTAATTGGAGTCGAGGTACAGATCAGCCATGATCATATAGAATAGTGTAACAGGCTCAAGGCACTGAATGGCCTACTCCTATAAGAGAACACAAAAAGTGGAGCAAGCAAGAGGGAGGGAGAAAGATTCTTTAGCTAATTGTTGGCAGTGGAGGTGGTCTATAAGCAGGGGACTCAAATTTAAGATAACAACAAAAGTAGTTAAAGGAAAGTTTAAGAGGAACTATTGCATGCTGAGGGATGTGAGAAGATGGAATAGGCGCAGTGGTTAAATCAGAGAGTACGGTTACATTTATGAGGAAACGCAATATACAACAACAAAATTACATTTGTAGAGCACCTTTCATTTTGGGAGGAAGTCCTAAGACGCTGAACTGGGGTGGTGAGCATCAGGGCATGGTTGGGATGAGGGAGGGCAGTGAGGGTAGAATGGCGGCTGAAGGCACAGTCGAAAAGGAAGGTTTTGAGACCAGTCTGGAAAGAGGTAAGGGATGGAGCAAGGCGAAGAGATTGTGGGATGGAGTTCCAGAGTGTGGGAGCAGGGAGGCTAAAAGCCCGACCACTGATGGTCAGGCGGGAGACATGGAGCAGGACAGACCCTGCTGAACAGAGGGAGCAGACAGGTTGATAGGGTTGGCGAGGGAGGAAGGGGCAAGGCAGTGGAGGGCCTTGAAAGTGGGTATGAATTCAATCCTCTGAGGGTGGGGAGCTAGTGAAGCTGGGTTAGGATGGAGATAATGGGGTTGCAGAGCCTGATGTGGGAGAGGACATGAGCTGCAGAGTTTTGGATGATCTGCAGCTTGCGGAGGAAAGAGTTGGGGAGGCCAACAAAAAGGGAGTTGCCTTGAGGTGAAAAACACATGAGCAAGGGTTTCAGCGGCCTGGGGGGTGATGCAGAGATGGGCAATGTTGTGTAGGTGGTGGAAGACTGTGCTGGTCAAGGTGGATATGGGAGAGAATGGACACTTCAGGCTCAAACACCAAGGTCTCTGATTGACTTGGTGAGGTGGTGTGTGCAACCTTGGACGCTGATGCTGCTAGTGCCTGAGGTGCAGAGGCGCTGGCGCAAGCCAATCAGGAAGGCCTCAATCTAGCTGAAGTTCAGCTGTAGTAAGTTGTCTCTCTGCCAGCACTTGATGTCTGTCTGACAGGCAGTCTGTCAGGACAGCAGTAGTCCTGGAATTGAGGGTGGAGACTGAGTGATAGAGTTGGGTGTAGCTACTGTGCCCCCAACCTCTGGAATTCCATTCGGCAGTCCCTCTGCCTCTCCCCCTTCCTGGTCTCTTTCAAGTCCTGCCTCAAGACCCTCCTCTTTGATGGTCCCATTGGTCACCTTTTCCCTTCACTCTCCCTGTTCTCAGCTTGGATCTAAAACAATGAACTGTCCAGCACTTTGGGATATCCTCCTGACGTGAAAGCCACTATACAGTGTAATTTTTTTTGTTGTTGGGTGTCATCCATGGAGTCCTGCAGCTCAATGGTTAAAACACTCGTCTTACAAGTGTGAGACCTGGTTTCGAAGGTTGAGGTGAGAGGAGAGGCGGTGGAGGAGGATTGAGTGGTCCACGGTGTCAAAGGCGGCAGAGAAGTAGAGGAGGACGAGGAGGCAGAAGGAGGCCTTGTCACAGATGGACCCAATGTCATTTGTGATCTTGACTAGTGCAGTTTTGAAACCCAATCAAAGGGGCTCATGGAGGGAGTGGGAGGTAAGGAAAGAGTGAAGCAATGACTCTTTCAAGAACTTTGAAAAGAAGAGGTTGGAGATGGGCCAGTAATCGGAGAGCAGGGATGCATCCAGGGTAAGTTTCTTCAGGATGGGGGTTATTGTGGCTGTTTTGAGTGGGATGGGAATGGTACTGGATGATATACTTGAGGGACAAGGGAATAGAACTGTATGGGAGGAAGTAAGGAGTTGGTGGAGACTCAAGTGGAGTTTATAAATCATCATAGACAAGCAGTTCAATTTTTTGTTCTGTTCAATGTATGAGGCAAGGACAAAGAAAACTGATGGAAGAGGGAGATAGACATGGGAAGAGCAAGAAAGGAGAAGAGCGAGATACAAAGAAGAGCGAGAGAGAAAGTAGGAGAGAGGGGAAGAGCAAGCAAGGGAGGAAGAAAGGGTAAGAGAGATAGGAGAACTCCCTTGCCCTTGGAAACACAACCCTAGTTTATTAATCTCACAAGAGATTCATAGAATTTTACGGCACAAAATCTAGTCTGTGCTGGCTCTTTGAAAAGAGCGATTCAATCCCACTGCCCTGCCCGCTCCCCATAGCCTAATAGACCTGTTCTCCCTAAATAAAGATCTAATTCCCTTTTAAAAGTTGTTATCGAATCAGCCTCCACCAACTTTTCAGGCAATGCATTCCAGATTCGAACAACTCGCTGAGTGAAAACATTTCTCCTCAGCTCCCCTCTACTTCGCCTTGAAACTATTTTAAATCTGTGACCACGAGTCACAGATTCGCCCACGAGTGGAAATAGTTTTTCTCTATTTGCCCTGTCGAAACCCCTCATGATCTTATAAACCTCTATTAGGTCTCCCCTCAATCTTCTCTGCTCCAGAGAGAATAACCCTAGCCTATCTAGCCTCTCCTCATAGCTGAAGTCCCTCAATCCTGGCACCATCCTAGTAAATCTTCTTTGTACCCTTTCCAATGTCTTCACATCCTTTCTGTAGTGTGGTGACCAGAATTGAACACAGTATTCCAGCTGAGGCCCCACCAAAGTCTTATAGAGGTTAGTCAGCACTTCCTGACTTTTGTACTCTATACCCCTATTTATAAAGCCATCTGTGAGATTATCAGAAAACAACAGAAAGAAATGCAAGAGACCTAGTGTTATGTAGAGAATGTTTCCAATTATTAACTGTTAATAATAATATGTACTTGCATTAGATGCTTTATCATGTCATCAAAATGTTTCGAAAGGCTTCACAGGATACACTCAGCTCAACATGTCGGGGAAAGGGTAACACCCCAACACACAGAGCAGCCCAACACTGCATTGTAATGTAAGCCTAACATCAAAGTCCTGACCAGAAGTTTAAACTCACAACCATCTGAAAGAAAGTGAGACCTTTGCAACTGAGTCATGCAATTGTCAGATTCAGATTCTCCCCTCATGCTTGGTGTGAAGTTCATACCTGAACCACATCCAGAAGGAAGATCTGTAAGAAGAAGCCAATAGCATTTCCTGTCATCTGATAGGGAGCCCCACCCATGGCAAAGCACAGCTTCTTGCAGGTGGATAATGATGGAGCCTTCTGCTTCTGTAGTAAAAGTAAGCAACAACAAAATGACATTTCACGTTTATCTTTCACATCGTGGGGACGTCTCAAACCCCTGTACAGTCAATGTTCCAGACCCCAGCTGGAGTCAGGATCGGTGCTGTAGGATTCTGTACTTAATGTATTCAATAATATCTCAAATTGTATTAATGATATACATATATGTGGGACATATGTAATCAATTTTACATGATAGGAGCTGGTTATAACTAGTTTTGCAGAAGAAACAAAAGATTGTTTATAAACAACACAGTGTTTTCAGTCCTTATCAGTGATTTTCTCATGGAAAAAGGTCTACAGCTGGAGACTGCAGTTTTTGCACAGGAACCATGTTGCAAAGGACAATGGGTGAAAGGTCACCTAATGAACTGGATAAACAGAGATCGATTTGAGGAAGAACTGGGAGAAAGGAGAAATTGGAACTTAGAGTCACAAATCCATGTTCCATCTTCAGAAGAAAGGGAAGATCAAGACTATGAGTGGAGCAACTCTAGACGCACAGTGTTGCTTGGATATCGAACTTGGAAGGCATAATAATACCTGGATACTTTTGGATATGGAATTGGAAATGTACCACAATACTTGGATACCTTTTGGATACAGGTAGACACTGCTTACCGATTGTTAAGCAAAAATTTTGTTAAGCGAGAGTTTAATTGTATTACTGTATTTGGTCGCAGCCAAAACCTGCCCCAACCCGAGCCTCCCCGCTACAATCAGTTTAGTTCCTAGCGCTAACATTTTCGGTGTACAGGTTGAGCGTCCAAAATCCGGAGTTCCGGAATCCGGAATGTGACAATAATTGCAAGAATAAAAATGCCAATCCTACCTGTTCCAGGCCAGGTCTTCACAGTCACCGCACTGAAATATCACAGCCTGGGCCCAGGCATTTCCGGACTCGTGACACGCTTCTGGCGTTCTGAAGTCCGGAAAAACACGAAAACCGGCTCAGCCTCGGTCCCGAGATTGCCGGATTCAGGACGCTCAACCTGTACTAGCGACAGCCTAAGGTAGATATAACTGCTATTGAAGGCTACACAACTTTAAATACAACAATAAAATATTTAAATGTTAGTAAATACAACAATAAACAATTAAATACAGACAGTCCTCGACTTGCTATTATTGAAGCCACGAAGCATCCTAATGCTTAAGCTCCTCCCATATTGGAGGGGCTGGAATGCACTGCTTAACTGAGGCACGCTAAAGACTGAGCGTGTGTTGCGGGGAAAACCGGGAGACGCTACCCATGAAAAGTTGCCCCGAGAAGTCGTGAGATTTAAAATGTGTGTAAACATTCGTAATAGCGAACACAGCCTTTGTTAAGCGGATAAGTGGTACAAATAGAAACCCTCTTTATCGTAAACTTTCGTTAACCGAGAGTTCGTTAAGTGGGTTCTACCTGTACTTACATTCGGATGAAGTTGGACTATCTCACCCACAGCATTTGGTTTGGTCAATTTAAATCACTGTGAGCTATGCGTCAATACAGAAGCATTGTCGTGATGTATACTTTTAATTACTTACAACTATTAATAACCTGAATTAATAAATATGCCATAAACACAGTCTTAAATATTTTATTTCTGCCTTCACGTTAGAAGACACTGAAACCTCACAAAAATAGAGGTGAACCAAGAAGCTAATGTTAGTAATTTAACTACTTAGGAAAATTAACATCAGCAAAGAATTAAACTAAGGAAACTATTGGGATTGAAAAATGACAATTTTTCAATCCCAATAGTCTACATTCTAGGGTTTTAAAAGAGGTGGCTGATGAGATAGTGGAGATGCCTTGTGTCTAATCTTCCAAAATTTTCTTGATTCTGGAAATGGTTACCATTGAATGGAAGATGGCAAACATAATACCATTGTTTAAGAAGAGTGGGAGAGAGAAGATGGGGAACTATAGACCAATTAGCCTGATATTGGTAATAGGGAAAACTCTAGAATTCTTAATTAGGGACAATGCATTGGGGTACTTAGAACCTTGGAACTAAGTTATTTACAGTTAAAAGTACTTAGTACTTATAACACAATTAGGCAGAGTCAACATGGCTTTACAAAGGGGAAATCATGTTAACAAATCTTTTGGAGTTTTTTGAGGATGTAACTAGCAGTTGACATAGGGGGAACCAATAGATGTAGTGTATTTAGATTTTCAGAAGGCATTCAACAAAGTGCCTCATAAAAGGCTGATACACAAGATTAGGGCCCATGGAATTAAAGGCAATATATTAGCATGGATCAAAGAGTGGCTAACAGGAAGAAAACAGGGTAGGGATAAACAAACTCTTCTCGGATTGGCAGGATGTGACTAGTGGAGTGGCACAAGGATCAGTGTTTGGGCCTCAGCTATCTACAATCTATAATCAATGATCTAGATGAGGATATAGAACTTAAAACATCTAAATTCGCAGATGATACAAAGCTAGGTGGGAGAGTAAGCTCTCAGGAAGACACAAAAAGGATGAAGCAGGATATAGATAGGCTAGGTGAGTGGGCAAGAAAATAGCAGATTAAATATAATGTGGGGATGTGTGAAGTTATTCACCTAGGTAGTAAAAATAGAGAAGCTGATTATTTTCTTGAGGGGGAGAGACTAGATTAGTGGTTCTCAACCTTTTTTTGCTGCAACCCAAATTAACCACCAGCAGGTCCTCACGACCCAAACTTTTTTTTTGCCATGACCCAAATTAGCCTCCAACAGGTCCTCCCACCCCTAGGGGGGAAGCTCAGCTTTGCCAAAATATTATCTCCGTCTCTTTTGTGGACTCAGCGCGAATCGTAAGTATGCTCTTTATACAAATTGAACTGCTGTCTCGCCTTCGGCTTTTTTTGGTGTGTTAAAAAAGCATTTTCAACGTTAAAAAGAAGCAATAACAAAAAATTCTGATGACCCTTCGTGACCCCACGATCCTGATTTGGGTTGGGACCCGAGGTTGGGAACTACTAGACGAGATAGTGTTAACGTTCAGAGGCATAATAATAATAATCCTTGCATTTGATGTAGTGCTTTCCAGATCTTCTAGATGTCTCAAAAAGTCTGTATGTGGACCTCCTGTGGCTCAGTGGTTAGAGCACTCACCTTACAAGAGTGAGATCCGAGTTCGAATCCAGGCAGGTCAGGGTGAAACCTTAGGCAAGTTTCCTTACTCCACATGCCTAATAATAATCCGTTAAAAAAAACGGAAGAATAAAAATTGGTCATTTTAATCCACGACTCTTTGTGGGACACAGCTGTGTGCAATTGGCTGCCGCGTTTTGCCCACAAATATACAGTTAATTCACTTTGTGAATCGCTTTTCTGTGAAGCGCTTTGTGATGTCGATAAGATATGAAAAGCGCGATATCAAATGCAAGCATTATTATTATAATACAGGTACAGCAAGCAACTAGGAAGGTTGATGGCATGTTGATGTTCATTACAAAAGGGTTAGAATACAAGAGTACGGATGTCTTGCTGCAACTGTATAGAATGTTACAATTGGCATATTGTGTGCAGTTTTGGTCTCCTTATTTAAGAAAGTACGTGCGTCGAGCGAGCGGGAGATTGAGGGGTGGAGCTGAGGCTTTGCTGACATGGTACATACAGCAGGGCAGGGAGCTACTGGGTTACTGCGTCGAGCGAGCAGGGGATTGAGGGGCTAGTGGGGAGGGGAAAGGTGGTGGTGGAAACTGCGACCTGTGATTAGTAAAAAAGTGACGTCTGTGTGGCATCACAAACAAAAAAAACTAACCTGCGCTCCCCCACTCACCATTATCAACCGATTAACACATCACCATTAACAATAAATTAACACAACATCATCATTAACAATAGAATAACAGCGCATCACCTCTAACATTAGATTAGTAGCACATCACCACTAACAACAGATTAATAGCCCCCCAAAAAAGAATAGGACACAATGGCAGGGCTGACGTGGCTAGTCACCCCCTAGCCATGACTACACATCCTCTGGGATGATGCCGCCCCGCTGATCCCTCGCTCTTGGCTCCCTGCTTGCGCACTTTGGCTTCCGCCCCGACCCGAGCCTCCCCCACCACCCTAAATGGCTGCCCTCCCAACCCCCTCTATCCGCTACTCCCACCTTGTACTTCTCTCCCATTCCCTTCCCTGCCTACCACGCCCCAGTCCTTCTCTGCAACTCTCCCGCTCTGCCCTGCTCTTTCTTCACCATCCCCGCTCAACTAGGGTCGATATATCGCTAAAACCCGATATAATTTTCATATCGATATGCCGACGCAGACATAAAAAAAATCGATATATCGAAAAAACTATATATCGAGGTAAAAAATCGGGATGCGAGCACACTGAACTACGAGACCCAGAATGCTCATCTCTATACACAATGCACAGACCGAGGTGCAAAGCCGCCATATTGTGTTCACAGTCCTCGAATACAATATACAGGTATGCAAGGGCTGGGGGGTAGAGAGACTGCTGGGGGGGGGGGATACCCACATACCCCAACACCCCCACACCCCCCCGTGTACCGGGGTGAGGGGGAGAGAGACGGCTGGGGGGAGGGGGAGAGAGACGGCTGGGGGGCGGGGGAGATAGACGGCTGGGGGGGGAGAGGGGGAGAGAGACAGCTGGGGGGAGGAGCAGAGAGACGGCTGGGGGGAGGGGGAGAGAGACGGCTGGGGTGGGGAGAGAGACGGCTGGGCGGGGAGGAGAGGGGGAGAGAGACAGCTGGGGGGAGGAGCAGAGAGACGGCTGGGGGGAGGGGGAGAGAGACGGCTGGGGTGGGGAGAGAGATGGCTGGGCGGGGAGGAGAGGGGGAGAAAGACGGCTGGGGGGAGGGGGAGAGAGACGGCTGGGGAGAGGGGGAGAGAGACGGCTGGGGGGAGGGGGAGAAAGACGGCAGGGGGATGGGGGAGGGAGAAAGAGACGGCTGGGGGTGGTGGTGGGGGAGAGAGACGACGGGGTGGGGAGGAGAGGGGGAGAGAGACGGCTGGGGGGAGGGCGAGAGAGACGGCTGGGGGGAGAAAGATGGCTGGGGGTGTGAGAGAGACGGCTGGGGGGGGAGGGAGAGAGAGACGGCGGGGGGAGGGAGAAAGAGACGGCTGGGGGGCTGGTGGGAGAGAGGGACGGCGGAGGGGGAGGGGAGAGACGGGGTGGATGTGATAATATACAGATAGATAGAGATGGGGGGGATGTGAGAGAGGAGAGAGGGAGAGAGACATAGAGACACACAGACAGAGATGGAGAGAGTGAGAGACACAGAGAGAGAAAGATATTTACCTCCTGAGAAGATAGGCCCCGAATGCGCGCTCACCCCTAACGCGCGCGCATGCGCAGTTCGAAAAACTGAAAATATCGATATTTCGTTATATCTCCATATGAGCCCATCGATATATCTAATCGGAAAATTTTCCATATCGACGGACCATACGCTCAACCCTCCCACAGCCTCTCTCTATTCCAGCCTGTGTATCCTCCGTCGGGCTCACAGTGGCACTCGGCGTTGGCTGTCCAGCACCCACACCGACTGCCCTATTCCACACCACCGCCGCCAGCCACACCGGACAAAGATCCGGGGGGCTAACCTCTCCTCCCTCACCCCCATCCCCACCACCCCTGCCACCCAATCTGATCCCCTCTCCAACCCCACACATCCTTCCACCAGCTGCTCCCTCTGTATTGGCCTACAAAATATCCACTCCCTCTGTAATAAGACACTGGCCATCAACAATCTCATCCTCAATGAGAACGTTGACATCATGGCCTTGAGGGAAACCTGGATCACCCCAGGGGACACCTTCACCCTCACAGAAGCCACACCAGCTGGCTACACCTCCCACCACATCCCTCACCCCATGCACCATTGCAGTGGCGTGGCCCTTATCTCTAGGGTGCCACTTGCCCTATCTCCCTACTCCTCTGGTTCCTTCCCCTCCTTTGAGCACCTCACCCTCTCCCACTCCTCCCATCCCTCACTCAAAATCCTCCTCATCTACCGCCCCCCCACACCCTCCCGAACCTTCATCTCTGACCTCTCCACTCTCCTAGCCTCTCTCTGTGCCTCCTCTAATCGCCTCATCATCCTCGGTGACTTTTACCTCCACTTCACCCCCTCCTGCTCCACCTCCTCAGAATTCTCCTCCCTCCTCTCCCAACCTCTCCCTCAACATTCACTCTGCCACCCACGTGCACGGCCAACCGCTTGACTTGGTGATCACCTGGGGCCTTAGCGTCTTGGATGTCACCATCTCTGACAAGGCCATCTCCGACCACCACTTCATTTCCTTCAACTCCTCTAACCCTCTCCTCTCTACCCCCAAACCTACCACGATCTTCTACCGCCAATGGAAGAAGATCCCCCCACAAACTCTCTCAAACTCTCTCCGCTGCCTTGGAGTCCTCCGAACTCCTCTCACTCTGGCCCACCTCCCGCACTAACCCATCCTCTGCACAACACCCTCTCCATGATATTCAACACTCTTGCTCCCCTCACTTCCCGTACTGCCTCCTACTCCTGAACCTCACCCTGGTTCACCACCCACCTCCGTTCCCTCAAGGACCAGGTGTGGGCCGCTGAACGCACCTGGCTCAAATCCAGCCTAACGGTCCACCGGCATATCTGGCTGGACCTCACATCATCGTACCGTTCCGCCCTATCCTCCGCCAAATTGTCCTTCTACTCCAAGATAATCCTGGAGGTGAAGGACAACACCCGACTTTCCTTCAACACCCGCACAGTCACAGATTGCGTTCCCCTCTGTCCTTGGCCCACTGCTCTTCACACTCTACACTCTCCCCTTGGGTGACATCATCTGCAGACATGGGGTAAACTTCCACATCTATGCGGACAACACCCAACTCTACCTCTCCGCGTCCACCCTCAACTCCAGGACTACTGGCTTTCTGACTGCATGTCTGTCCGACATTGAGTCCTGGATGAGGGTAAATTTCCTGCAGCTCAATGTCAACAAGACAGAGGCCCTCATGATTGACTGACGTCAGCGCCTCCGCACCTCAGGTGCTGACAACAACAGCGTTCAAGGCTGCTCTCTCCACCTCTTGAAGCCAATCAGAAATCTAGGTGTCTTGTTCGACCCCAAACTATCCTTCCTCCCCCACATCCGCTCCATGACCGGCACAGCCTTCCACCACCTCCGCAATATTGCCAGACTCCGCCACTACCTCACCCCCACCACCCCCCACGCCTCCGAAACTCTCATCCATGCCTTTATCACTTCCAGGCTTGACAACGGGAACTCTCCTCATCGGCGTTCCCAGCTCCTCCCTTCACAGGCTGTAGATCATTCAGAATTCTGCAGCTCGTGTACTCTCCCGCACCAGGCTTCACGACCACATCACTCCCACCCTACCCGTCTGGATCCTCATCCCCTAGATAATCGAATTCAAGATCCTTGTCCTCACTTTCAAGGCCATTCATGGCCTTGCCCCCGCCTATCTCTCTGACCTACTGTCTCCCTAACAGCCTGACCGCACCCTCCATTCAGCAGACTTAAGCCTGCTCAGTGTCCACTGCCCTAACCTCCTAACCATCGATGGCCGGGCTTTCAGCCTCTGTGCCCCCACGTTATGGAACTCCATCCCACAGCCCTTCCGCCTTACTTCCTCCCTTTCCTCCTTCAAGGCCGGTCTCAAGCCCTTCCTCTTCAACCACACCTTCGGCTCCCCCCCTAACTCTTCCCACTCTCCCAATATTCTTCCCCTTCCCCCTACCCCGACCCTCTCCCCACCCCCCCGCTCAGGTTCCGACCACAGAGTTTCACACAGAGTTGAGGAAACAAAAACATAAGTCACTGAGAACACTCAGCAGGTCGGGCAGCATCTATGGAGAAAGGAAATGTGAGTCAACGTTTCAGTCAGGTCCACCACCCGTTGTCAGAAACTGGGGCACATTGGGAGAGAAGCCTTTAACATTAACAGAGCAGGGAGGCAAAGCAAGGAAGACAAAGGAGAAAATAGGGTAGAGGGCAGGAGATCATTGGTTAAAGAGGTATTAATGTTGTAAAACAAAAGGGGGAATTGCAACAAAACTGGGAAGAAGAGTGTTAATAACATTAAACCAAAGAGGGGGTGAAATTGCTAAAGAACAGGCAGATCAGATGGTTGCAGTAGAGGGGGAAGGTGAGCTGTTCATAGATTCATAGATTCATAGAATTTTACGACACAAAAGGAGGCCATTTGGCCCATCTAGTCTGTGCCGGCTCTTTGAAAAGAGTGATTCAATCCCACTGCCCTGCCCGCTCCCCATAGCCTAATAGACCTGTTCTCCCTAAATAAAGATCTAATTCCCTTTTAAAAGTTGTTATCGAATCAGCCTCCACCACCTTTTCAGGCAATGCATTCCAGATTCGAACAACTCGCTGAGTGAAAAAAATTCTCCTCAGCTCCCCTCTACGTCGCTTTGAAACTATTCATACTTTGAAAAACTGGAAATAGAAATAGAAAAACTCTATTTGCCCTGTCGAAACCCCTCATGATCTTATAAATGTCTATTAATTAGGTCTCCCCTCAATCTTCTCTGTTCCAGAAAGAATAACCCTAGCCTATCTAGCCTCTCCTCATAGCTGAAGTCCCTCAATCCTGGCACCATCCTAGTAAATCTACTTTGTACCCTTTCCAATGTCTTCACATCCTTTCTATAGTGTGGTGACCAGAATTGAACACAGTATTCCAGCTGAGGCCTCACCAAAGTTTTATAGCGGTTAGCCAGCACTTCCTGACTTTTTTACCCTATACCCCTATTTATAAAGCCTAGTATTCCATATGCCTTCTTAACAGCCTTGTCTACCTGTCCTGCCACCTTCAACGAGTCACTAACACAAATCCACAAATCCCCAGGTCTCTCTGTTCCTTCACACCATTTAAAATTGTACTATCTAGCCTTTCTTGCCTCCCTTCATTTCTTCTCCCAAAATGCATCACCTCACACTTCTCTGCATTAAACTTCATCTGCCATGTGTCTGCCCACTTTACCAATTTGTCTCTATCTTCTTGCAGATGGTTACTATCCTCCTCACTATTCTCCCTAACTTAGTGTCATCTGCAAACTTGGAAACTGTACGCCCTAAACCCTAAATGTTATGGCCTAAAATTGTTGAAATCAATATTAAGGTTAGAGGGTTGTGAGGTCCCTAGCAGATGGATAAGGTGCTGTTCCCTTGATGCACTGTGGTTCATTGGAACAGCATAGGAGCCCATTGATGGAGAGTTCAGACTGCGAATGGGAAGGAGAGTTGAAATGGCATAAAACAGGTAAAACAGGATTATATTTCCTGACAGAATGAAGGTGTTTGGCAAATCGATTACCCAATCTGTGTTTGGTCTCCCCAATGTAGAGGAGACCACACCATGAGCAGCGGATCCAACCATGTTCTCAAGAATTGAGGAAACATTTCTTCACTCAGAGAGTAGTGAGTTTTTAGAATTCTCTACCCCAAAACGCTGTAGATGCTCAGTCCTTCAACATATTCAAGACTGAGATTGATAGATTTGTAATGGATAGAGGGACATAGAGATGTGGAGTAACATTAGAAGATCACGGAGAAATGCAGAACTAATAGAGTAGTGATAATGGGTGACTTCAACTATTCCAACATAGACTGGCAGAATAGTAGAGTAAAGGGCAAGGAGGGAGAAGAATTCCTGAAGTGTGTGCAGGACAACTTTCTTGATCAGTATGTTTCCAGTCCAACGAGGAAAGAAGCATTGCTGGATCTAGTTTTGGGAAATGAGGTAGGGCAAGTTCAACAGGTTTCTGTAGGTGAGCATCTAGGGAATAGTGACCACAATATCGTTAGATTCAGAATAATTATGGAAAGGGATAAGGAACGATCACAGGTGAGGACACTCAACTGGAAAAGGGCTAATTTCAATGAGTTGAGGTGGGACCTAGCCAAGGTGGATTGGAAAGAAAAATTGGCAGGTAAGACAACTAACGAGCAGTGGGCAGCGTTCAAAGAGGAGATAGTTCAGGCACAGGTCAAAAGCATCCCCACAAAGGTGAAATGTAAGGCATCCAAACCTCCCTGGATGACTAAGGAAATCGGGGCCAAAATAAAACAAAAAAAAGAGGCTTATGATAAGTGTCAGGCTCAAAATTCAGAAGGGAACAAAGCAGAATATAGGAAGTGTAGGATAGAACTAAAAAAGGAAGTTAGAGGGGCAAAGAGACTGCATGAAAAACAATTAGCGAGTAAGATTAAGGGGAACCCTAAGGTTTTTTACCAACATATTAAGAGTAAAAGGTTGGTCAAGGAGAGGGTGGGGCCAATTAGGGACCTAGGAGGAAATCTCATTGTGGAGGCAGAGGGCATGGCTGATGTACTGAATGAGTACTTCGCCTCTGTCTTCACAAAAGAAAATGATACAGCCAATGCCATGGTATTAGAGGAGAGGGTAGGAGAAATGGATAGAATAATTATAACCAGAGAGGAAGTTCTAAAAAGGTTGACGTCGCTCAAGGTGGATAAGTCACCTGGTCCGGATGGGATGCACCCTAGGTTACTAAGTGAGGCACGGGAGCAAATAGCAGGGACTCTGGCCACGATCTTTCAATCTTCCTTGGACACAGGGGTCGTGCCAGAGGACTGGAGGATAGCTAATGTTACTCCCTTGTATAAAAAGGGGCAGAAGGACAAGCCTGGTAACTACAGACCAGTCAGTCTAACGTCGGTAGTGGGCAAACTTCTAGAGTCCATAATCAGGGACAAGGTCGATCTTCACTTAGAAAGATATAGGCTAATAAAGGACAGTCAACATGGATTTGTTAAAGGCAAATCTTGCCTTACAAATCTGATAGAATTTCTTGATGAGGTAACGGAATGGGTGGATAATGGTAGCGCAGTTGATGTAGTTTACATGGACTTTCAAAAGGCATTTGACAAAGTGCCACATGAGAGACTTATTATGAAATTAAAGGCCCATGGCGTAAAAGGGACAGTGGCAGCGTGGATCCACAACTGGCTGCGAGACAGAAAGCAGAGAGTTGTAGTGAGCGGCTGTTTTTCAGATTGGAGGGAAGTGAGCAGTGGTGTGCCACAGGGATCGGTTTTGGGACCATTGCTGTTTGTAATCTACATCAATGATCTGGACTTGGGTGTACGGAGTACAGTTTCCACGTTTGCAGATGACACTAAGTTAGGGAGAATAGTAAACAGTGAGGAGGATAGTAGCCATCTGCAAGAGGATATAGACAAATTGGTAAAGTGGGCAGACACATGGCAGATGAAGTTTAATGCAGAGAAGTGTGAGGTGATGCATTTTGGGAGAAGAAATGAAGGGAGGCAATATAGGCTAGATAGTACAATTTTAAATGGTGTAAAGGAACAGAGAGACCTGGGGATTTGTGTTAGTGACTCGTTGAAGGTGGCAGGACAGGTAGACAAGGCTGTTAAGAAGGCATATGGGATACTAGGCTTTATAAATAGGGGTATAGAGTACAAAAGTCAGGAAGTGCTGACTAACCTCTATAGGACTTTGGTGAGGCCTCAGCTGGAATACTGTGTTCAATTCTGGTCACCACACTACAGAAAGGATCTGAAGGCATTGGAAAGGGTACAAAGAAGATTTACTAGGATGGTGCCAGGATTGAGGGACTTCAGCTATGAGGAGAGGCTAGATAGGCTAGGGTTATTCTCTCTGGAGCAGAGAAGATTGAGGGGAGACCTAATAGAGGTTTATAAGATCATGAGGGGTTTCGACAGGGCAAATAGAGAAAAACTATTTCCACTCGTGGGTGAATCTGTGACTCGTAGTCACAGATTTAAAATAGTTTCAAGGCGCAGTAGAGGGGAGCTGAGGAGAAATTTTTTCACTCAGCGAGTTGTTCGAATCTGGAATGCATTGCCTGAAAAGGTGGTGGAGGCTGATTCGATAACAACTTTTAAAAGGGAATTAGATCTTTATTTAGGGAGAACAGGTCTATTAGGCTATGGGGAGCGGGCAGGGCAATGGGATTGAATCGCTCTTTTCAAAGAGCCGGCACAGACTAGATGGGCCGAATGGCCTCCTTTTGTGCCGTAAAATTCTATGATTCTATGATTCTATGATTCTATGATTCTATGATCAGCCATGATCTTATTGAATGTCGGAGCAGGCTAAAGGGGGCCGAATGGCCTACTCCTGCTCCTAATTCTTATGTTCCTCTGCATATTAATTGCACAACATTTGTGTCAGTCCTTACTTCACCACAGGGTTACAAATTTAAATTAACCGTTATGTGAGCGTGGAGGGAAAGAGGAGGCGAAGGCAGACTGATGGCAGGGTCGAGATGGAGGGTCTTGAGTCGGGACTTGACGGAGGTGAGTGCTATATAAAAATGCCCCCCACCCACCATCCACTCCGCTCCACCCACCGGGAGCGGAGTGGGTGGTGGGTAGGGGGCCTGGAGGGATAGCGGGATTGAGTTCCAATGCAATGAGTTCCAAAGGTTGGGGCAAAGCCTCACCTGCCAATAGTGGGGCGGGTGGATCAGGGGATATGGAGCAGGCTGTTGAGCAGAGGGAATGAGCAGGTTGGTATGGCGTTGGGAGGTCACAGAGGTAGGGTGGGGCGAGACTATGGAGGGCTTTGAAGGTGAGGACCAGAATCTTGAATTAAATCCTCTGGTTGATGGAAAGCCAGTGGAGTCGAATGGGGGAAATGTGGTCACAGAGCTTATTGTGCAAGAGGACACAGGCTGCATCTGGATGATCTACAGTCTATGGAGGGAGGAGTTGGAAAGGGCGACAAGCAGGGCGTTGTTGTAGTTGAGGTTGGATAATAATAATAATCCTTGCATTTTGATACAGCACTTTTCACATTATATCGACATCTCAAAACGTTTTACAGAATATATTGTAAAGTGAATTGACTGTATATTTGTGGGCAAAATATGGCAGCCAATTGCACACAACAGTGTCCCACAAACAGTCATGGATTAAATGACCAATTTTATTATTGCAGTTTTTTTTGGAGGGATTATTATTAGGCTTGTTAAGTAAGGAAACTTGCCCAAGATTTCGCCCTGACCTGCTTGGACTAAAATACAGGTCTCACACTTATAAGGCGAGTGCTCTAACCAGTCTAAGTGACAGAGTTGTGCAATGATGAAGCGGTGAGGGAAGGCAGAGAAGATCATGCTATGGATTTGTGGGAGGAAAGACAGTTGAGCATTAAACAAGACATCTAGGTTCCTGACTGGCTTGGTGAGGTCGAGTGAGTAACCATGCAGATTGATGCTGCCAGCGCCTGGTGTGTGAAGGCGCTGTCGCAAGACAATCGGGAGGGCCTTGGACTTGTTGACATTTAACTGTAGATAATTAGCTCTCATCCAGGACAGCAGTAGTCCTGGAGTCGAGGGTAGAGGCAGAAAGATAGAGTTGGGTGTCATCTGCATACATGTCTCCAGACAAAATCATCAAGGGGGAGCATAAAGATATTAAAAAGTAGGGGGCCAAGGACAGAGCCCGGAGGGATGCCATAGATTACAGTGCAGGGGCTAGAGGAGAAGCCATTGGTGATGACAAAGCGGAAATGAGACAAAGAGAGGTAAAAGTTGAACCAGGCAAGGGCAGGTTCGTGAAGATTGAACTGGGAGGAGAAGCGGTGTAGGAGGATGGAATGGTCGACAGTGTCTAAAGCAGCAGAGAGGTCCAGGAGGCCAAGGAGACAGAGTCAGCTGTGATTACAGATGTTTAGAATGTCAGTAGAGACTTTGACCAGAGCTCTCTCCAAGCTGCGGGCAGCACAGAAGCCAGATTGGAGGGGTTCAAAGATGGAATGGCGAGAGAAAAAAAGAGCGAAGATGGGAAGCAACAACTCTTTCCAGGGTCTTGGAGAAGAATATTAAGTTGAAGATGGGGTGATAAGTGGAGAGTAGGGATGGGTGTGGACAACAACAAAATTACATTTATACAGCACCTTTCACGTCGGGAGGTTGTCCCAAGGCATTGAACAGTCAAGTCGGGACCGAGCAAGGGAAAGGGGCAGGATAGAAAGGAGGAGTGGGAGAGAGTTGGAAGGGGAGAGGGAGAATTGGGAGGGAGAGAGTTTGGAGGGAGAAAGTTGGGAGGGCAGCAGAAAGCACGGTTGAAGAGGAGAGTCTTGAGGGAGGTGAAGGAGGGAGCAAGGCGAAGGGACTGGGATGGAGTTCCAGAGGCGGGAGCAGAGGCTGAAAGCCCGTTTGCTGGTGATAGGGAGGGTCGAGCGGGGGATATGGAGCAGACTGGAGCCTTCTGAACACAGGGGGCAGGTAGATTCTTAGGGGGACAGTAGGTCGGAGAGGTAGGTGGGGGGGTGGGTGGGCAAGGCTGTGAAAGACGTTGAAAGTGAGGACGAGGATCTTGAATTCGATTCTCTGGGGGATGGGGAACCAATGGAGCCGGGCTAGTGTGGGAGTGATGTGGTCGTGGAGCTTGGTGCGGGTGAGGACACGAGCTGCAGAGTTCTGGATGATCTGCAGCTTGTGAAGGGAAGACCCAGATAGGCCGACGAGGAGAGAGTTTCCATAGTCGAGCCTTGATGTGACAAATACGTGGACAAGGGTTTTGGCAGCTTGAGGGGTGAGGCGGTGGCGGAGTCTGGCGATGGTGGAAGGTAGTGCTGGTCATGGTGCGGATGTTGGGGAGGAAGGGCAGTTCAGGGTCAAGACGCCAGGGTTCCTGACTGGCTTTGAGAGGTGGACAGTGCAGCCTTGATGCTGAGATAAAGTCAAGGATGGACAGGGTGAAGATCCAAGCGGTGGGTTCCGGGTGTTGTGGGTGGGGGGGGGGGGGGGTGAAGACTTGATCTTGACTCGCATTTGGACTTTATCAATGAAAGAGAAACCAGATCATCCCCTTTAGCCCCAGAGAGTCCCCCGCGGTGACACGCGGTTCGTGTTAACTCAGCTGCAACGGGTTCAGAACCGAGTCAGTTTCCGCGGCGCCTGTTTACCTGCCGGACCGTCACCGAGTCTCCGCCCTCCCGGAGCAGCCTGACCTCCAGCTCCCGGGGCACAGACCCCATCCCCCGGCTCAGCTCCTGTTTCTAATTCTCAGGTAATTTAGCCGGAGTCTCGGCGGCGGCGTCACAGCCGGGATTGTGATCGAGCCGCCGTCACTGCCCCGGCCGCCTGCCCCCCCCCCCCCCCCCCCCCCCCCCCGGGGACAGCAACCCGGTAACCGGGAACCGGAGGGTCAGGGGGGGCACGCTTACTCTCCGCTTTGTATCTCACTGTCTGTCCCTCTCTCTGTCTGTCCCTCTCTCTGTCTGTCTCTCTCACTGTCTGTCCCTCTCTCTGTCTGTCCCTCTCTCTGTCTGTCTCTCTCACTGTCTGTCCCTCTCTCTGTCTGTCTCTCTCACTGTCTGTCCCTCTCTCTGTCTGTCTCTCTCACTGTCTGTCCCTCTCTCTGTCTGTCTCTCTCACTGTCTGTCCCTCTCTCTGTCTGTCTCTCTCACTGTCTGTCCCTCTCTCTGTGGCTCTCTCACTGTCTGTGTCTTTGTGCCTTTCAGTGTCTGTCTCTCTCTGTGTCTCGCTCACTGTCTCTCTGTCGCCGACGCTTAGTTTCTAAGTTTGTTGGGTTTCCGGATTTAATGACTTCCTCAAATTTGTATTATTTTGACAGAAAAAAATGGTAGTTGGTTTGTGGCTTTTCTGAGCTTTAATTTGATCAAATTTGACTTTAAAATCTTTCCTCAAAAGCTTAAAACTTGTAATGACTGTAACTTGGTGAAGTGGGGACGGCGCCCAGCGAATACACCATTTGTGTGCGAGGGTTGGTTTAAGTTTGTGGCCCCGCGGCCTGACACAAATGTTATACAGTTAATTTTAATGTTTGTTAATTCAGGTTAGTAACAGTTGTAAGTAATTAAAGGTATTCACCAAACAACCTCAGGTGTGGAGGCAGAGCTCACAGTGATTTAAGTTGTGGGAGAGACAGAGGAACAAAGTCTAATTGTCTCTCTCCACTTTGATCACCGTGTTTCACAAGGCGTCAGTTTCACATTTTTTGGGTGAAAGGAGCAAATTTGAAATAACTTTATTTTATCAACATCTGAGCTGATACAAACCAATCCCTTAGGAATATTTACGGCTTGTTGTCGATGTCCAAGCGCTGGAACCGATGTATCAATTGGAACCGCTGGAAAATCTGCAAAAAATCTGAGATTGTTAAAATCAGGGTTACGGGAGGAAAGAGAAATGGGAACAAATCCACGACAATCACTATACATAATATAAGCTTTTCAGGATAAAGCTGTTATCTTCTGACAATTTTCCCATTCATTTTCTCTGTTTTTTGCTGCTTACCCTCTCTGCAGATACCTGCAAAATAACTTTTAAGAACTTTCTTGCAGGTTTCTAATCTCTGAATTGATATAATCTATCACATCGTTTAGATTCTCACCAGAAGTTTTCTTTTCCGTTTACAATGTTTTATTGTTTGTCCCTTTTTTTCCATAATTTTTCTATTCCATTTCTCTACACTCATTCCTATAATGACCCCATTTCTCACAATTGCAACATATCACTTGTGTTCTTTCACCCGTAATTTCTCCTTTTACTTTGCTACTATGGTGCGTTGCTATGGAAATTTCCCGATATCGATATATCAGTTGGCTCATATCAATATATACTGATTAGGGTCCGGTGATATATCGGTTATATATCAAAAAATCGATATATACAAAAAACCAGAGTGCGCGCGCACTGAACTACAAGACCCAGAATGCTCATCTCTATACACAATGCACAGACCGAGGTGCAAATATGAATATTGTATTCATAGTCCTCGAATACAATATACAGGTATGCAAGGGGTGAGGGGAGAAAGACGGGAGGGGGTGGGGGGTGGAGAGAGATGGGGGGAGGGAGAGGGGAGCGATGGGGGGGAGGGGGGAGAGATGTGGGGAAGAGACGGCGGGGGGGGGAGAGATGGCGGTGGGGGAGGAAGGGAGACGGGGAGAGAGACGGGGAGGGGAGGGAGAGACGGGGGGGGGGGGGAGAGACGGGGAGGAGGGGGGAGAGATGGTGGGGGGTGTGGAGAGACGGGGTGGGGGGGGGGTGTGGAGAGACGGGGGGGGATGGATGGGTGGGTGGATGGATGGATGGATGTGAGAGAGGAGAGAGACACAGAGACACAGACAGAAAAACACAGAGATGGAGAGAGTGAGTGTGGGAGACACACACAGAGAGAGATATTTACCTCCTGAGGAGATAGGCCCCAAATGCGCGCGCACCTCCGAATGTGCGCACACCTCACAACGCGCGCGCATTCGCAGTATGAAAACCCTGAAAATATCAATATATCGGTATATCTCGATATGAGCCCATCGATATATCGAAATCGGAAAATTTCCATATCGACCCTAATATTGATATATCAATATCTCCTGGGGTTTTTTACTGCGCATGCGCGCGCATTCTGTGCTCTAGGCCCAGGAGGTTTGCAATGCCGGCGATAAGGTAAGTTGAAAAAGTTTGCTTTATACTGGTATAACTGATATATCGCCAGACACCGATATTTGCGATATATCAATTTTTTTCATATCGAATTTTTTGATATATCTCAATTTCCAATATCGGCATATCAATATGAAAAATTATACTGATATAACCAATATATCGATATATCACCAGACACTATCTGCTACTGAAATTTGTCTGTCTTTTTCTTCGCTGAAAAGGTCCCTCATTTCTCCACATTTCTTTAGGTTCATTTTCTATCAATGTGGTTACTTCATGAGTTTTTGAATTTTCTTTCTCACTCTGTCTTGTCTCCCACTTCATTATCATTTTCCATGTAATCTATTTATGTCATTATATTCCAATCTTTTTATGATTATCATTTTTCCTATCCCAGGTTTTCTCAAAACTTTTCTTATAAGGTAGGGAATGGCTAATAATCACTCTGTGGCACCTTTCCGTAAGTGATCCAGATTACTACCATCTACTCCCAGGCCATATGTTCAATTGAAAATTGCCCATAATCTGTCTATGTAACAGATAGATGTTTGTCTGGTGTCTGTCTACACTTGTTCAATGGTGTACCTGGATCTCCCCTATCATATACTACAGCATTCAAGATATCCATTTTTAAGTCATCTAGATTTCCTTTGCCATGTTTCATGTCTATGATAAGGTATTAAAAATTGTCTATTAAAAATGGACAATGTATCTACCAATAAACCAAAATGTTCTATCGCATATATTCCGTATTACTACATGCTCCAACTCATTGAAATGACTGCGCATCACGTTTCCCATCAAATTTGCGAATAGTATTTGCCATCGCTTGTATGGTATGGTATTTTCACTCTTAATTAAATTTTTCTCTTCATCGCTTTCACCCTTTTGTTTGAATAACTGGGTATAATAAGAACATAAGAAATAGGAGCAGGAGTAGGCCATTTAGCCCATCGAGCCTGCCCCCCCATTCAATCATGGCTGATATTCTACTCTAACTCCAGCTACTTGCCTTACCCCCATACCCCTTAATCCCTTTATAAATGAGAAATCTATCTATCTCAGTCTTGAATATGTTTAAGGACTGAGCATCGACACCCTTTGGGGTTAAGAATTACATACATTCACCACCCTCTGAGTGAAGAAGTTTTTTCTCAACACAGTGTGAAAGGGCTGACCCCTAACTTTAAGCCTGTGACCCCTGGTTTTAGTTTCTCCAACCAGGGGAAACAATCTCCCACTATCTCTGTCGTGCCCCTTAATAGTCTTATAGGTTTCTATAAGATCCCCTCTAATTCTTTTATATTCCAGAGAATATAGGCCCAAATTAATCAACCTATCGTCATAACTCATCTCCCTCATTCCAGGTACTAAGCTAGTAAACCTACACTGCACTCCCTCCAAGGCAAGTACATCCTTTCTTAAATAAGGAGACCAAAACTGCACACAGTATTCCAGGTATAAATAACTGAAGCCCAAGGACTGATCCTTGTGGCACTCCAGTAGTCACATCCCGCCAATCTGAGAAGGACCCGTTTATCCCTACTCTTTGTTTCCTACCCGTTAACCATTCCCTAATCCATGTTAATATGTTCCCCCCAATTCTGTGGGCCCCTATCTTTTGGATCAACCTTTTATGCGGCACCTTATCGAATGCCTTCTGGAAGTCCAAATAAACTGCATCCACTGATTCACCCCTATCTAGTTTACTTGAAATATCCTCAAAACATTCTACGAGATTTGTCAAACATGACTTCCCTTTTGTAAAGCCATGTTGACTTGGCCTAAATATATCGTGCTCCCCTAAATACACCACTAAAGCATCCTTAATCAAGGATTCAAAATGTTTTCCTATCACCGATATCAGACTAATTGGCCTATAGTTCCCCTATAATGAGGTCTATAATGGCAAAGAATTGTTTTCTTTTTGATTTCCTATTCTATTTCTTCCTGTTTACATTGCCTTGGAATTTGTTCCCATTTCGGGTTAGCTTTCAGTTCATTAGCCTTTACTATCCCTTTATTTTTTAAAGGGATATTCATAAAGCCTTTCAAATATCTCACCTGAAGTGTCCATTTTTATTCTATCCTCCAAATGCTCCACCTGCTCTTCTTTAATGGTACACCTAAGATCATAAATGCTGTTTTAGCATAATTGAATCTCTGTCACCTTCTCAGCCAGAACATCACAAAGTTTAAATTCCTTAACTTTTACATCTGCTTCTGTACTCAAGGCATTCTGAAGTTTAAGTTTAAATTCTTTCTCTTTGACTTCTGCCTCTCTGATCAAGGCATTCTGAAGTTCTTTGACTTCCTTACTTAACCGATCTACTCTCCCCCTACACGCCCACCCGGACCCTCCGTTCAACAGGACTTGTCCTGCTCCAAGCCCCCCGCCCGAACCGCCCCACCATCGGAGGCCGGGCCTTCAGTTTCTCCGCTCCCACCCTATGGAATGCCATCCCTCAATCCCTCCGTTTCGTCTCTTCCCTTTCCTCTTTCAAGGCCGGTTTGAAGACTTTACTCTTCGATCATGCCTTTTGTTCCACCCCGAACTCTTTTACCTCCCCTTCGTGTTTCACCCCTTCCCAAACACTCCCCTCCCAGCTCGGGTCACACGCCTCCTGTTCAGCGCCTTGGGACGTCCTCCCGACGTGAAAGGCGCTCTATAAATGTAAATTGTTGTTGTTCTGCCTCTCTGGCTAAGACATTCTCTCTGGCTTCTGCCTCTCTTCCAAGGCATTCTGAACTTTAAATTTCAATTCTCTCTCTCTTCTGCCTCAAACCGCTTTCTCCTTTCTATTCTAAACATAGAGTTTAGAATAGGAGTTCATAAAGAAAGAGTAAAACGATGGTGTCCAGAAAACCCCCTAGGGTGGTTAGGCACAAAATTAACTCCAACCCACTAAACACAAGTATTAATCTTCAAAATGCTAAAAGTATCTTTTCAAATTCACATCAATACTTAATTTCTAACCAATATTAAACATTTGTATTAACACTTTAACACAACAGGGTCCCTGTTCAGGCGCCAATTGTAAGAAATGATTTAAATTTGTGTCCTGAGGTGAAAGTAAGGACTGACACAAATGTTGTACACTTAATTTGCATGTTTATTAATTCAGGTTAGTAATACTTATAAGTAATTAAAAGTATTCATCACAACAATGCTTCTGTATCAACACACAGCTCACAGCGATTTAAGTTGACCAAACCAAATGCTGTGGGAGAGATAGAGTAACAAAGTTCAATTTAATCTCCATATTAATCCAAATATAAATCCATCAAAAGGTATCCAAGTATTGTTGTACAGTTTCCTGTTCGATACCCGAAAGTATCCAAGTATTATTATGCCATCCCAGTTCAATATCCAAGTACCAGTGTGTGTTTAGAGTTGCTCCACTCATAGTCTTCATCTTCCCTTTCTTCTGAAAATGGAACATGAATTTGTGACTATTTCTCCTTTCTCCCAGTTCTTCCTCAAATTGATCTTTGTTTATCCAGTTCATCAGGTGACCTTTCACCCATTGTCCTTTGCAACATGGTTCCTGTGCAAAAACTGCAGTCTCCAGCTGTAGACCTTTTCTCCATGAGAAAATCACTGATAAGGACTGAAAACACTTTGTTGTTTATAAACAGTCTTTTGTTTCTTTTGCAAAACTAGTCACAACCAGCTCCTATTATGTAGGTTACATATCATAGAATCATAGAATGTTACGGCACAGAAGGAGGCCATTCGGCCCATTGAGACTGTGCTGGCTCTTTGACCAAGCAAGTCACTTACATTAACCCCAATCACCAGCTTTCTCCCCATAATCCTGTAAACCCGTCTTCCCCAGATACCTATCTAGTTCTCTCTTAAAAGCTGCTATCGAATTGGACCTCACTGCCCTTTCAGGCAGATCATTCCAAATTCGAACAAATCACTGAATAAAAAAATTTCTTCTAACCTCCCCTCTGCTTCTTTTGGTAGATATCTTAAGACTGTGACCACGGGTCACAGACACACCTACCAGTGGAAACAGCTTTTCCCTATCTAGCCTGTCGAAACCTTTCATGATCTTGAAGACCTCTATCAGGTCCCCACGTAACCTTCTCTGCTCTAATGGGAAAAGTCCTAACTTCTCCAGTCTGTCCTCATAGCTAAGGTTCCCCATTCCTGGTATCATTCTCGTGAATCTCCTCTGCACCCTTTCCAGTGCCTAATGTCCTTCCTGAAGTAAGGTGCCCAGAACTGGATGCAGTACTCCAGCTGAGGCCTAACCAGTGTTTTGTATAGATTAACCATAACCTCCCTACTCTTATACTCTATGCCCCTACTAACAAAGCTCAGTACACCAAATGCCTTTTTTACTGCCTTATCTACCTGCCCTGTCCTGATTCGCTTACTTGAACACCCAGATCTCTCTGTACATTCACCCCCTTAAGATTGAGCTACCAAGTCTATATTGCCTCCTATCATTTTTCCTACCTAAGTGTATCACCTCACACTTATCCACATTGAAATCCATCTGCCACATGTCAGCCCATTCCACCAATCAGTGTATGACTGCTTGCAGTTGGTTACAGTCCTCCTCACTATTTACTACCCTACCTAACTTTGTATCATCTGCAAACTTGGCAATAGTGCTCTCTATGCCCAAGTCCAGATCATTAATATATATTAGAAAGAGCAGTGGTCAAAAATACCGATCCCTGGGGGACACCGCTGCACACCGCCTTCCATTTCGAGAAACACCCATTAACCACCACCTTTCTGTCACTCAGCCAGTTCTTAATCCAAACTGACACTGTCCCCTTAATACTGTGGGCCTCTCAGTTTTTTTATTAATCTCTTATGCGGTACTGTGTCAAAAGCCTTTTTGAAATCCATGTAAATAACGTCCACCGCATTTCCCTCATCAACCCTCACAGTCGCCTCTTCAAAAAATCCTATTAGATTTGTTAGGCAAGATTTGCCTTTAACAAATCCATGTTGGCTGTCTCTAATTACCTCGTGTTAGAATCATAGAATCATAGAATCATAGAATTTTACGGCACAAAAGGAGGCCATTCGGCCCATCTAGTCTGTGCCGGCTCTTTCAAAAGAGCGATTCAATCCCACTGCCCTGCCCGCTCCCCATAGCCTAATAGACCCGTTCTCCCTAAATAAAGATCTAATTCCCTTTTAAAAGTTGTTATCGAATCAGCCTCCACCACCTTTTCAGGCAATGCATTCCAGATTCGAACAACTCGCTGAGTGAAAAAAATTCTCCTCAGCTCCCCTCTACTGCGCCTTGAAACTATTTTAAATCTGTGACTACGAGTCACAGATTCACCCACGAGTGGAAATAGTTTTTCTCTATTTGCCCTGTCGAAACCCCTCATGATCCTATAAACCTCTATTAGGTCTCCCCTCAATCTTCTCTGCTCCAGAGAGAATAACCCTAGCCTATCTAGCCTCTCCTCATAGCTGAAGTCCCTCAATCCTGGCACCATCCTAGTAAATCTTCTTTGTACCCTTTCCAATGCCTTCACATCCTTTCTGTAGTGTGGTGACCAGAATTGAACACAGTATTCCAGCTGAGGCCTCACCAAAGTCCTATAGAGGTTAGTCAGCACTGCCTGACTTTTGTACTCTATACCCCTATTTATAAAGCCTAGTATCCCATATGCCTTCTTAACAGCCTTGTCTACCTGTCCTGCCACCTTCAACGAGTCACTAACACAAATCCCCAGGTCTCTCTGTTCCTTTACACCATTTAAAATTGTACTATCTAGCCTATATTGCCTCCCTTCATTTCTTCTCCCAAAATGCATCACCTCACACTTCTCTGCATTAAACTTCATCTGCCATGTGTCTGCCCACTTTACCAATGTGTCTATATCCTCTTGCAGATGGCTACTATCCTCCTCACTGTTTACTATTCTCCCTAACTTAGTGTCATCTGCAAACGTGGAAACTGTACTCCGTACACCCAAGTCCAGATCATTGATGTAGATTACAAACAGCAATGGTCCCAAAACCGATCCCTGTGGCACACCACTGCTCACTTCCCTCCAATCTGAAAAACAGCCGCTCACTACAACTCTCTGCTTTCTGTCTCGCAGCCAGTTGTGGATCCACGCTGCCACTGTCCCTTTTACGCCATGGGCCTTTAATTTCATAATAAGTCTCTCATGTGGCACTTTGTCAAATGCCTTTTGAAAGTCCATGTAAACTACATCAACTGCGCTACCATTATCCACCCATTCCGTTACCTCATCAAAAAATTCTATCAGATTTGTAAGGCAAGATTTGCCTTTAACAAATCCATGTTGACTGTCCTTTATTAGCCTATATCTTTCTAAGTGAAGATCGACCTTGTCCCTGATTATGGACTCTAGAAGTTTGCCCACTACCGACGTTAGACTGACTGGTCTGTAGTTACCAGGCTTGTCCTTCTGCCCCTTTTTATACAAGGGAGTAACATTAGCTATCCTTCAGTCCTCTGGTACGACCCCTGTGTCCAAGGAAGATTGAAAGATCGTGGCCAGAGTCCCTGCTATTTGCTCCCGTGCCTCACTTAGTAACCTAGGGTGCATCCCATCCGGACCAGGTTACTTATCCACCTTGAGTTCCTCTAAGTAGAGATTTATTCTGTCCCGGATTATGGTCTCCAGTAGTTTTCCTATTACCGAGGCAAGGCTGACTGGCCTGTAATTTCCGGTTTGTCTTTCTGCCCCTTTTTGTGGGCAGAGCGGGATAACATTAGCCATTCTCCAGTCTCTTGGCACCACTCCTGTGTCCAATGAAGATTGAAATATAATGGCCAGAGCCTCCGCTATTTGAACCGACCCGTATCTCCCACAGCAACCTTGGGTGAAACCCATCTGGTCCTGGTGACTTATCAATTTTGAGCCCAGTCAATCTTTACAGACCTTCCTCTCTGTCTATAGTAATCTGATCTATTTCCTCTACCCTCTCATCCAATACTGTATCATATATATCTATATTAATAATATAATTTGAGATATTATTTAATTGCAGAATCCTACAATTGTCTCTAAATCTGTTTAACAATTAAGTTCATTATTATTATGAATAATATGTGCCTAAATGTTTGTACAGATTCCACAGGAAATACTGTCTTCAATTCTGGTCATAGTAAGGAATTCCTGTGGGGGTACAAGATTCATAGCTGGAATTAGGAAATTTGGTTATGAGACTGGATGTTGCGAATATGTAGAGTCCTGTAACTCAGTGGTTAGAGCACTCGCCTTACAACTGTGAGATCTGTGTTCGAATCCAGGTAGATTCGGGCAAAACCGTGGGCAAGTTTCCTTACTCCACAAGCCTAATAAAAATCCCTCTAAAAAATAAAAATTGGTCATTTCAATCCACGAGTATTTGTGGGACGCTGCTGTGCGCAATTGGCTGCTGCGTTTCACCGACTATTGTCAATTCACTTTACATTATATAAAACACTTTGAGACGTCTAGAAGATGTGAAAAGTGCGAGATCAAGTGCAAGGATTATTTATGATTATAAAACAAGGGTTGATGGATTTGAGCACAAAAGAGGAAAGTTGAACAAACTCTTCCATCTACTTTTGCTAATTAATAAACATTTTATTTACATCTCCTAGAGTCCAACACTTTTGAATCCCTAATATTTCCACTATTATAGCTCTGTGTGGCTCGAAATTACCTTGAAGGCATTGATTAAAAAATGCAAGAGCACATTCATTGATAAACATTTTGAGAAATCTCAAAAACTTAAATATATTAAATGAAAGAATTATTATTATCTAGTTGTTGTGGTGGACACCAACTTTTGCTTTGACATTCAGCTTCGAGACTGCATTGAGTGGAGACACTGGACATTCTAGCCTCTGTTCAATAACAGCGAGATCCCAATGCAGATTATGTCTTGTGTCCAAACAGTTCTCCTTCATGGATCTGAACTCCTGAGCGCAGCAGAGGGCTCCACTCAGCCAATGTATGAATTCCAAGACCAAGTAGTAATAATAATAATAATTCTTGCATTTGATATAGTGCGTTTCACATCTTCTAGACGTCTCACAGCGCTTCACAGAATATAGCGTAAAGTAAATTGACTGCATATTTACTTTATGCAGTCAATGAGTACTGTATAGGTATTTCGGTTTGCCGCTAGTAGAGCCTTAAAGTGGCACTGCCAATTTTTTCCTCGCATGGCAGAAGTTATCGATAGACTTTACACCAGCATCATGGCTTCAAACCAGGCATCTACCAGCAAAGGTGATTTTTAGGTAATTTTTTAGGTTGATAACAAAGGTCTGCTATTATCTGTTATTATTTAGTCTATTATTAATATGGTACTGTATGTGTTAAAATAACTTTATTTTTTTTCTGTTGGGTTTTCGGCGTCGGATCCAACCAAATATCTGGCTTGTCGTTTAACCAGCATTGGCCAGGTCCCGTGGGTGCTGGATAAATGGGCTTTTACTGTATATGTCTGTGCTGTGGGCAGGAAGATGGTTTCATGCTGAGCTGTGCTATGGACCCAGTCTCTCAAAGTATCTGGTACCTGTTAATAACCACCTGTTAATAGTTATGGAATCATCTAATCATACAGCACAGCAGAAGGCCATTTGACCCATTATGTCTACGCTGGCTCCAAAAAGAGCTCAACTCAATCCCACCAGTCTGGTTTCTCTCCATCACCCTGCAATCTTGTCCTCCCCAAATATAATAATAGTAATATTATTGCTTTTGATTTGCATTTGATACAATATCCATCTACTTCTCTCTTAAAAATTGTTAAGCGCTCTGAGCGCTCTGAGACGCCGTCCGGCATGGAGGCCGCTATATAAATCGAAGTTGTTGTTGAATTGGCTTCCACTACTCTTTCAGGTAATGCATTACAGATCCCAACAACTTGCTGGGTAAAATAGGTTTTCCTAACCTCTTTTAACAGCGGAGTCCTGCAGCTCAGTGGTTGGAGCACTTGTTTTACATGGATTTAAATAATCCATTTATTATGGGTTATTTTGAGAAGGATTATTATTAGATATACATGTGGAGTAAGGAAGTAAGGAAACTTGCCCATTAATAATAAATAATATAATCCTTGCATTTGATATGGCGCTTTCCACATCTTATCAACGTCCCAAAGCGCTTCACTGAATATACTGTAAAGTGAATTGACTGTATATATTTGTGGGCGAATCGCGGCAGCCAATTGCGCACAGCAGTGTCCCACACACAGTCGTGGATTGAAATGACCAATTTTATTATTGTGTTTTTTTTTGGGACAGATTATTATTAGGCGGGTGGAGTAAGGAAACTTGCCCAAGGTTTCGCCCTGACCTGCCTGGATTCGAACACAGGTCTCTCCAGCTTGGTCTCCCCAGCTTGCAAGACAAGTGCTCTAACCACTGAGCCACAGGAGCTCCACATTGTACTCCTAAGTACTCTAACTGAGGCCTAACCAGCATTTTATAAATATTCATCATAACCTCCTCTTGAACTCTGTCCCTATTTATAAATCTTAGTATTCCATATGATTTTTAACAGCTTTATTCAGCTGCCCTACTACCTTCAGAGATTTGCTTGTAAGGATCCCCAGGTCTCTCTGTTCATTTATCCCCTTTAAATAAGTTTATACAACTTCTTCTCATTCTTCCTACCAAATTGTAACACTTCACGTTTCCCACATTAAACCTCAACTATCACATTTCTGCTGATTTTACCAATCTAAGTCCTCTTGGAGTCTGGTGCCATCTTCCTCACCATTTACATTTTCTAGCTTAATATTGTCTGCAAATTTGGAGATTGTGCACCCTATATCCAGGCCCAGATAATTTATACTATTATTATTATTTATCATTTATATACATCAGAAAGAGCTGTGGTCCCAATACCAACCACTGAGGGACACTGCTACACACCTCCATCCAGTCAGAAAAGCAACTGTTCACTACCACTCTCTGCTTTTTGTCTCCTAGCTAGTTCTGGATCCAAGTTGTCACAATCCCTTTAATAAAATGGGCTTCTATTTTGTTTATAAGTCTCTTATGTAGGCAGTTTGTCAAAATTCTATTAGATTTGTCAGATACAATCTGCCTTTAACAAATCCATGTTGCCTGTCCTTTATTGAACCATATTTTTCAAAGTGAGAATTTTGTCCCAGATTTATAGTCTCTAGAAATTTCCCCACTACTGATGTTAGGCTGATTGGCCTGCAGTCCCCAGGTTTATCTTTCTGCTCCTTTTGTACGGGGCAATAACATTTACAACCCTCCAGTCCCTGGCACCTCTCCAGTGTCCAAAGATTGTGGCCAGAGCCTCCGCTATTTGCACCCTTAGTTCCCTCAGTAAACTAGACTGCATCCCGTCCAGACCAGGTAACATATCTATGTTGAGCACTGACAACCTTTATGGTACCTCCTTTCCACTGATTTTTATCATATCCAGTTCCTGTTCACACACCTGCGATCCTGTGGCATTGGTTTCATTGTTTTTTTTTGTGAAGACAAATGGAGTGAACTCATTCAGTACATCAGACTCCACAAGAAGATTTCCACTTGGGTCCCTAATCGGACCTATCCTACCTTTGTCTAACCTTTTACTCTTTATATAACAACTTTGATTTATATAGCACCCTCCACGCCGGACGGCGTCTCAGAGCGCTTCACAATAGCAGATCCCGGGACCGAGCCAGGGGCATGGGGAGAGAGGTGACCAAAGGCGCGGTCGAAGAGAAAGTTCTTTAGCTGTGACCTGAAACTGGGAAGAGAGGGGACGAGGCGAAGGGAGTGAGGAAGGGAATTCCAGAGCCTCAGGGCATAGTGGCCGCCGAGGGTGGAGCGGAGGATTCGGGGGGACATGGAGGCGGCCAGATCCGATGGAGCGAAGTTTGGGGAGAGAGGAGATCAGAGAGGTAGTCGGGTGCAGAGGAGTGGAGGGACTTGAAAACAAGGGTGAGGATCTTGAAGTCGATCCTCTCGGAGATAGGAAGCCAGTGAAGTCTGGCAAAGACTGGAGTAACGGGAGAGCTTGGTGCAGTATGTGGGCGGCAAGAGTTTTGAATTAGCTGGATTTTGTGGATTGTGGTGGTTTATAAAATAAGAGTTTTAGGGTTCATTTTATGTTTCCTTTAAAAAAAATTGGTACAATCTCTTCAACCTCTTTCCCTTTTCACTTCTCTGTATTTTCTATATTCTATTTGATTATCCTGTGTGTTTTGGACCTGAAATTTGTCTTAAGCCTCCTTTTTCTGTTTTATTTTAATCCCAATTTCCATAGTCATCCAGGAAAGTTTGACTCATACCTTCTCCCTTTGTACTTGCCTCTGTCCCCAAACAGCATGGTGGTGCATGATGGACTTACATATTGTTGATTGGGATAAACAAAACAATGAGGAATGGCTAACCGACAGTTATCCTGTGGCCTCATTAACTGCTGCCCTTTTGCCGTACCTTGTCTGTGGAAAACTGGAGATGATCTTTTCTTCAAAGTCAAGCTTGTGTGAGCTGTGGTTTGACTCTCACACAGTAGGTGAGGTACAAAAACAAACCCTTATATGGTAAAGACAAGCATAATCGTTTGTGCAGAAAAAGAGATAGATTCAGCCAGTCTCTGGTTAGAACAGCAGAATATTTTGGGAAGAAGAAACTGAAGGACCCACTTCCATGAAGTTGATGACAAACTCAATCTCCAGGTGACAGTGAGATCACCGGACAGTAACCAGGGCCGTACGCAGGATTTTTTTTGGGGGGGTGCGAATTGCTAGTGATGGGACCAACAATGGCCGGCGGCTTGGGGGCTGCCCCCGAAGCCCCCTCGAGGCTCCGACGTTTTACACAGTTTGAGGTCTTATTTAATCGGTTCAGAAGATCCAATATGAACGGTAAATGTTTCATGCCCTTGGTGTTTAAGAGCATTATTATTTATTCAGTGTTTTTATTTTCCCCGGTAGTCCGTGTCTAATTGGGAAGGTCGAATGTGTTCGCGGATGAAAGCCAACACGATTGTTGACTCGATGATGTAAGGAATGCGAACGATAAAGTAAATTACAATCCAATTAACACAGTACAATGACGAATGCTTGATAAATGTATGCGTATAGAGAAAATGATCATAAACTACAGATTGACGGTAATTAATAAGTTGTTCTGCATTGTTATCCTAAGACTAAATTTCTTTCGGACTGTAATGAACAATAATGTAAGAGTAAAGTATGAATATTGTGCTCAGATATTCCAGCAAAGCAAATTTTATAAAAGACAAGAAAATATACAGAAACTGAAAATCAGTGTCAAACAGTTAATTCACACGTGTTACAAGCCTGTTATCAGCATTATCCTGAAAATATCGTTGAACTGTGAGCAATAGTGTAGTTAGTTTTTATTTATTTATTTAGAATCAAAATTAAAGGAAGTGACCCATCAAGCAATACTGATCTGACGAAAAAATACTTGAAAAAATAAGGGAGGGGAAATTAATTCTTTAATAGCGTTCCGTATTCGAGACGCCTCGGTCGCTTTGAAGCGAATACGTCAACCGCTCTACCAATATCGATTTCCATATTATAATGAATGTGCATTAACGCGAGGGCTGAAAGTCGCTCCTATACGGAGCAGAATGCTGGACACTTAGGCAAACCTCGACCAGGAGATTAGGTGACTCGTGAGGTATATACCAGGCTTCTAAGAGACGCCCTGAACGTTTACTGGCGACAGCATCTGACAAATAGTGAGCTATATGGTACACTACCACACTGGTATCACAGACATTACTGCAGAGGCGTCTTAGGTTTAGCGGACATAGCTGGAGAAGCCGGGAGGAAACTGTCCATAGTGCTATGGACAATGCCAGAGTTCGCTCGATCAGATGATGGTGAAACTATTTTTATGCCAAATTCGTGCGACATTGATGTTTTTTCACTCTGGGTACAAAACTGAAAGTGAAATAAAGTAGCACTGTTTATCTTTGCGGTCATATGTTTTTTGCACGCCAGTGGACGTCTCTAAAAGCAATTTTTAATTACCGGAATACATTTTTAATAATATAAATCAAATGTGATAATCAAGACAAAACAAGAAACGTGATATTTCAGAAACACGCCTATCAAAACTTAAGTCATTTTTACTGACATTTATCAGATTAAAATACGATTTCAGCTTCCACAAAGTGGTGCTACCTTTTTATGTAGTGACTGTATACGGGATGATTTCCGATTGACACACCACGTGGAATAGGCGCTAAAGCATAGGTATGAGTATTTTTTTTAAAGATAGGCATTCCCGTCCAGACACATATAACTTTTTTGTTGGGTTCTCAAAAGCTTTAATTTCTCAGAAGCTTGTACATATGTTGTCATTGTTTGCTAGCATTACAGTCACACCTCTCAAAACTTGAGTAATTTTTACTTACGGTGATCAGATGAAAAGATGATTTAACTTCCAGCAGTGGTGCTGCCCCTTGTGGCTGTTTACGGGATGATTTCCAAACGAGGATAGATTTGAGTCTTGGCGCCAATGTTTATCCAATCACGAGTCACAGACTCGCCGCGTCATGGACTGGTCTATCGACGCGGTATGTTTTGGGGTAGACGCCGATTCTGGTGTGTGACTCGATAATTTTATATTAATACTAAATCATTCAAAGATGCGTGTTTATAATTTATACATAGTTTTGAAGAACTGATTGTTACACAAATGCTCAATAAATTTACTTGGTATTTAAATTTGATAAAAAATACAATTCTCTACCCCGGAAAATGTGGACCTTTTATAATTTGGGGGGGTGCGTACGCACCCGTCGCACCCCCCCTGCGTACGGCCTTGGTAACTGAATTATAATGCTTATTATTAGGGGTCCGTTGATATGGAAATCTTCCGATTTAGATATATCGATGGGCTCATATCGAGATATACCGAAATATCGATATTTTCGGTTTTTTTGTACTGCGCATGCACACGCGTCACGAGGTGCGCACGCATTCGGGCTGCGTGTGCATTCGGGGCCTATTTCCTCAGGAGGTAAATCTCTCTCTCTCTCTGTGGCTCTCACACTCACTCTCTCCATCTCTGTGTTTTTCTGTCTGTGTCTCTGTGACTCTCTCCTCTCTCACCCCCACCCCCCCCCCCCATCTCTCTCTCTATCTATCTCTCTATCTATCACATCCCCCCATCTCTCATCCCTGTCTCTTCCCCACCCCCGCCATCTCTCTCTTCCCCCCCCCTCACCGTCTCTCTCTCCTCCCCACACCCGCCGTCTCTCTCTCCCCCCCACCCCCCCCGCCTCTTTCTCCCCTCCGCCAACCCCGCCATCTCTCTCCCCCCGCCACCCCCCCCCCCCCCCCCGCCGTCTCTCTCCCCCCCCCACCGTCTCTTTCTCTCCCCCCCACCCCACTGTCTCTCTCTCTCCTCCCCCACCCTCCCCACGCCGTCTCTCTCTCTCTTCCCCCAGCCGTCTCTCTCCCCTCACCCCTTGCATACCTGTATATTGTATTCTAGAACTATTAGTACAATATGGCAGCTTTGCACCTCGGTCTGTGCATTGTGTATAGAGATGAGCATTCTGGGTCTTGTAGTTCAGTATGCGCGCATTCCTATTTTTCCCCTCGATATATCAATATTTTTAATATGTCTATATCGGCATATCGATATGAAAATTATATCGGGTATAACCGATATATCGATATATCACCGGCTTATTATTAGTGTGTCGCAAACTATGGAAAGAATGCAGTTGTTGGGATTTCAGATCCCGAGAGTCAGGACCCAACAAGCCTTGCTAAAGGTATAAATGATTTTATTACAATAAGTATGGTTTAAGAGATACACAAATGATTAAAGATTATTATGTAATAGGAAATTCATAAATGATAAGTTCACATACAATATATGATAGAATAAAATAATCTTACTACCAGTTCTATGTAGAATACAATGCTGGATTCAGGCTGTTAGAAGCTTCTCACAATAGTCACTCCTTCTAACTTTCCTTCTCTAACTGACCCTTCTCTGCCTGTAAAACAAAACAACTGGAACCATTCCAGTAGTTCTGGACAACAGTGGCTGGCTGGAGATCTCGGTTTACCCTGAGATACTCCAACTGTTGTAATGAGCCACTCTTTCTCTCCTATCTTTATACTTCTCCACCAGCCTCGCTTATCTTGACGAGCAGAACGGTTCTCAAACACCTCCCCATCTACCCAAGCCTGTTTTGTCTGCCTCCTTGCTTTCCCAGACCTTGAGATGGCTCTCCAGCTACTCACTTGACAATTTCCCATGTGAGTACATTCCTTTGCACCTTTGTTAATTGAGTCCTCTGTCCCTTTCTATATCTCGAGCTGCTCTCCTTCAATTCTTTATTTGTCTTAGAAGCTACTGATGTTATTATATGGTTATGGGTTCTGTATTTAGATATTTACAGAGAACAATTGATTCGTGTCAATGATACACATTGCTTAGTATCAGTTTATCAGAACTACCACGGGACTGTCTATTCTGACATTCAGCAGCCAAGCATGTCACCTTAGACTTAAACAGAAATGGCTGGGAACACTCAGCAGGTTAGTTAGCATCTATGAAGAAAGGAAAGTGAGTGAACGTTTCGGGTCCATGACCCTTTGTCAGAACATGTCAAAGTCCTTTTTTCTACCACCCACTACCTCCTCTGTGCGCCACCTTAGGCCTCCTTAATCTTCACTTCAAATGCCAAGTGCGAGGAGGTCATGGACTTTTTCGTTAAAATAACCATTATCCACCAGGCAGCCTCATCCTCCTGCCTCTTGTCGCTCACCACCTCCCCCTCTCCAACTCCCTCCATCCTCCCAGTCATTAGCTCCTACCACAACCTCCATCCTACATTCCTTCATCCCCATCTCCCCTCCCTCCCTCTCACCCATCATCACATTGATGAAACCCACCAACTGCTGAGTCAACCAACCTACTGGTCACCCAGTTCCCCCTCCTCTACCCATTGCTGGTTGATGTCATAAATTAGTCCTTTTCCTCCAGATCAATTCTTGCTGCCCCTCAAAACTGCTGCCATCACCCCACTCTTACTGATGTTATTGCACTCCATGGATTATTAGCATGGACCAGTACCCAAGGTTGTCTCAGCGCAGGGGAATGTGCACATGGTGTTTTGTGTAGACAAGTTGTTTCCTTTTGCTCAAGGTTGCTGACCAACCTTGAGCAAGATTGTTTTGTGGATAGATTGCTTTAATTGGTGCCTGATTGGAACTAACTATGATCAATTTTTAATACAGTACCTACCTCCATATCCCAACACAATCGAATATATGATACTTAAGAGAGAAGTTAAAGCTGTTTCAATATGACCAATTAAGTCAGAAAAATTAGAGGTAGAGAGAAATACTGAGAAGAGGAGAGAATAGTGAGAAAATACAAAGAATTTATCGGACAGCAGAAGCACAAAATCTTTTAGAAAAAGAGAAGGATTGGAGGATAGAAACAATGATTTCTGTCCAATGAATACATTGACTGGAGTGCCATGTGGAGTATTATCACACTAACGGGAGAACTTTAGAAAATGAGAGTGGAAGTGGAGTGAGAGAGATTGGTTTGGGAACTGAGATGTAAGCAGATCACAAAAGATCACACGTGACCATACACCAACTTGCATTGTGTTTATCATGGCTGTGCTTCCCACATGTATGTCACGGATGGCTTAGACCAGTGTTTCTCAACCTTTTTAATGCCTGGGACCGGCTGGCTATCTTCCTAAACTGACATGGACCTTTTTAAGGTCCCGTCCATTTTTGTCTATTTTTTATTGCCAGATTTGTGCATATAAGCTAGAAATTAACTGAAAGTGAAGACACTGGGGTTTCATTGAATTGAATAATCTAAAACTCATCCTATTTAGTACAGATAACATTAAAAAAAAATCCTGCTGTAATTTTACATTTTACAAGAAACCTTTGACATGCAGTGAGCATGGTCATTTTTAAAATCAAGACCCTATCTCTCTGGTAGAGTTGGGGGAGATGCTTTACATTTACACACATTCTATTACCAAACTAAACTGCAGATATCAGGGAACTGAGTGAAAGTGCCTACCTTTTCATTGTACCCACCGCATAGCACTGGAAACCTAATTTTAAATGGAAGACCTGAAGCGAAGCGGCATGGAATGGAACGGAATGTAAACTTACTATGAACTGTTTGGGATTTTGTGAAACTCCGCTCAGACATCTGTGTCATATTATTCTTTTTTTCAAAATTGATGTTTACAGTATATTTATTTGTTCTCTAATCTTACGGCGAAAACGCTGCTGTGGACCGGCACCCGGTTTTGGGGAAACACTGGCCATTATTCCAGTTATCCCTCACTATTCCTCGGCTCCTGCCGACTCCCCTTTGTTGACCCTACATTTGTCTACTTCCTCTAATGTTGCCTTTGTCAGTTTTCCTACCTGCTAGGACCCTCAATCTTTCTGATCTTTGGTGATTGCACACACCTTTTCTCCCGTTTTTACCTAAATTTTGTCTCAGTCAATCAGCGGATCTGGCTTCACCACACCAAGAGCTACCCTCATCTCTGCCAAATTATATTTTTTCTCCAAGACAATTCCAAGCTCCTCTTCTCCACCTCTTCCATCCTCTTTCCCGCATCCTCTCTTCTAATTCCAACTGTGAGGTGGAAGACGTTGGGATTTCTTTGAGGCAATAATCAAGGGGACTTGGTCGGCTACCTCTTCCCCATCCACTGCTACCGAGGTTGTCACCTACCCCTCACACTCTGGCCCCCCCACCTACCCCTCCCTATACATTTTCAGCCCTGTCTCCCCCTCTTCTCTCACTTCCAAAAATGAAGCCGACTACTTGCTCCTGCAACTCCATTCCCCACCTCTCTCCTCAGCTACCAGCTCCACCTCCTGCCGCATCTTTTAACTGACATTAGCAATCTCTCCTTATCCCTCGGTCCACCAGGTCTGGCCTCTTTGTCCCCCGAATCCTCCGCTCCACAGTCGGGACTGTGCTTTCAACCACTTTGCCCCGAGCCTCTGGCACTCCCTCCCTCATTCCCTTCACCTCGCCCCCTCGCTTCCTATTTCAAGTCTTGGCTAAAGACCTTTCTTTTCGACCGTGCTTTTGGTCACCTTTTTCCCCCTCTCCCTGGCTTGGCCCCAGTGATTACAATGCTAACTGTAAATGGTCACATTGCAATGAATCCTTTTAAGCAAACGCTGATAACACAACAAATTATACCAATTAATACAACAGCCTGGGCAATGACAAAGGCATAAGACATGAGTAATAAAGTTCAGTACAATTAATGAATCAGATTGATACATTAATCACAGCCACAGCCACTGGGCTGTGATTAGGAATCGAGTTTTTAACGTGCTACAATTTGTGTTGATTCTCATGATGGGTTAGACTTGTTGTCTATGTTTCCAACTCAGAGACTTTGGTCATGCAGGCCAAGTCTGCAGTGAGAAATTCAACATCTTGTTTTTACCACTGTAGGGTTAAAGACAGAAATCTTTCAAGATCGGTTACTCCTTTTGTTCTTGGCAACCTTTATGTACTAGTGTTACATGCTTTGAGATGCTGCCAAGCGTGGAGGGTGCCATGTAAATTTAAGTTGTTGCTGTTGTTACCAATGTCCTCGAAAGTCCATAGAGTCAGCTTTATTTCAAGTCCCTGAGTCTTTGCAATTTCCTTTTTGGTTAATGTAAGACAAACCATAATTATGGGATTGTGAAATGTCCAGTCCCCACCTCGAGTGAGTCAAACTGACAACACATCATCATCATCATCAGAATCCTCACGATTCCCTTTTACCTTAGCCACCACATCAACCCTTTCAACTTACTTTAGCATCTGTAATTACAGCGCATCATTATCAATAATATCATGATTAACAAACTGTACAGCCACAAAAATTATGAATATTATTAGTTTCAGTTCCCTCTCTTGATACTCACAGGTTTTTAGCATTATTAAAATACTGCAATAAACAAACCAAATGTTATATAAAATATTACAGAGTACTGACATTCTTAATATCATCGCTTCTCGAACACGGTGTTTATTCTATCGACCCCGTCACCTCGCACTCTATCTCACCCGACGCATTCAACACACACACATGGTTTCCAATGTAGATGATTAACTGGGTTGCACTTGTCCACTCGTCTCCCCCTTCGATGGTCGAGGAAATTGAAAGCGAAGACCAGCTTTGTGGGTGGGAGAGTTGGAGCGAAAAGTATAATTTGTCCTAGAAGAAGTCACTATATGGAATGCCATTCTTGTCAGTATCTGTAAGAGAACTAAATTACAATGTGAAATCTTCCATTTCTTTCAACATTTTCAGCTGTTAATATGACATGATCATTAACTGCAGAAACACTTTCACGTCTTGTGGAAACCAAGTTTACTTTAGTTTACACAAACCAGAGTGCTTGATGTCAGTGAATTTAAACTGCCCAGTCAGTGGCTGCAGTAAGTCATTTTTAAAATTTTTATATAATTTTTTTCGCTCTCTCTTTTTTTTCAGTTAACCCCTACTGTCTCTCTCAACTTTTGTTAATTTCTATATTTGAGATATAGACAAATTGGTAAAGTGGGCAGACACATGGCAGATGAAGTTCAATGCAGAGAAGTGTGAGGTGATGCATTTTGGGAGAAGAAATGAAGGGAGGCAATATAGGCTAGATAGTACAATTTTAAATGGTGTGAAGGAACAGAGACCTGGGGATTTGTGTTAGTGACTCGTTGAAGGTGGCAGGACAGGTAGACAAGGCTGTTAAGAAGGCATATGGGATACTAGACTTTATAAATAGGGCCCTCATCAGCTACCTCAACCCCTACTCACCCCCCATTTCACACTTTCAACCCCACCACCCCGCTTTCAGTCACAAAAACAATTACCTCCATGAAACCCACCACGTGCTCATTGGACCCCATCCCCACCCACCTCCTCCGCACCCAGCTCCATTTGTTAGCCCCGCTCATTTCTGACACCATTAACCTTTCCCTCTCCTCAGGCACCGTCCCTACCTCCCTTAAAACAGCCACCATCACCCCTATCCTGAAGAAACCCTCCCTTGATGCGTCGCAACCATCAAGTTATCGACCCATCTCCAACCTCCCGTTTCTATCCAAGGTCCTTGAAAGAGTGGTTGCCTCCCAGCTCCGCTCTTTCCTTTCAACTCACTCACTTCTTGAACCCCTCCAATCAGGTTTCCGCCCTATTCACAGCACAGAAACTGCCCTGGTCAAGGTCACAAATGACATCCTAACCGCCTGTGACCAGGGCTCCCTCTGCCTCCTCATCCTCCTTGACCTGTCTGCTGCGTTCGACACAGTCGATCACACCATCCTCCTTCAACGTCTTTCCTCCCACCTCAACCTTCAAGGCACAGTCCTTGACTGGTTCCACTCTTATTTGTCCCACCGTTTACATTTTGTTTCTTCCAATGGTTTTTCTTCAAACCCCCGCACTTTCTCACGGCATTCCTCAAGGCTCTGTCCTTGGTCCCCTCCTTTTCACCCTTTACATGCTCCCTCTGGGCGACGTCATCCGCAAACATGGGGTAAATTTCCACATGTATGTGGACGACATCCAGTTGTACCTTTCTGCCTCATCCCTCAACCCCCAGACGATCGATGTTCTGACAGCATGTCTGTCCGACATTGAGTCGTGGACGAGGGACAACTTTTTGCAATTGAACGTGAGTAAGACGCAGGCCCTCCTGATTGGCTCAAGCCAGCGCCTCCGCACATCGGGCGCTGCCAGCCTCAATATCCAAGGCTGCACTCTCCACCTCACAAAGCCAACCAGGAACCTCGGCATCATGTTTGATCAAAAACTTTCCTTCCTCCCCCAAATCCGCGCCTTGACCGACACCGCTTATTTCCACCTGCGCAACATTGCCAGGCTCCGCAACTATCTTACCCCCCGCGCTGCCGAAACACTCGTGCATGCATACATCACCTCGAGGCTGGACTATGGAAATTCTCTCCTCGTCGGCCTCCCCAGCTCCTCCATTCACAGGCTGCAGGTCATCCCAAACTCTGCAGCCCGTGTACTATCCCGCACCTGCCTCCGGGACCACATAACCCCCACCCTCGCCCGTCTCCACTGGCTCCCCATCCTCCAGAGGATCGAGTTCAAGATCCTCGTCCTCACCTACAAGGCCTTACACGGCCTTGCCCCGCCCTATTTAACCGATCTATTCTCCTCCTACACACCCACCCGGACCCTCCGTTCAACAGGACTTGGCCTGCTCCAAGCCCCCCGCCCGAACCGCCCCACCATCGGAGGCCGGGCCTTCAGTTTCTCCGCTCCCACCCTCTGGAATGCCATCCCCCAATCCCTCCGTTTCGTCTCTTCCCTTTCCTCTTTCAAGGCCGGTTTGAAGACTTTCCTCTTCGATCGTGCCTTTTGTTCCACCCTGAACTATTTTACCTCCCCTTCGTGTTTCACCCCTTCCCAAACACTCCCCTCCCAGCTCGGGTCACACGCCTCCTGTGCAGCGCCTTGGGACGTCCTCCCGACGTGAAAGACGCTCTATAAATGTAATTTGTTGTTGTATAGAGTACAAAAGTCAGGAAGTGCTGACTAACCTCTATAAAACTTTGGTGAGGCCTCAGCTGGAATACTGTTCAATTCTGGTCACCACACTATAGAAAGGATGTGAAGACATTGGAAAGGGTACAAAGAAGGATGGTGCCAGGATTGAGGGACTTCAGCTATGAGGAGAGGCTAGATAGGCTAGGGTTATTCTCTCTGGAATAGAGAAGATTGAGGGGAGACCTAATAGAGGTTTATAAGATCATGAGGGGTTTCGACAGGGCAAATAGAGAAAAACTATTTCCACTCGTGGGCGAATCTGTGACTCGTGGTCACAGATTTAAAATAGTTTCAAAGTGAAGTAGAGGGGAGCTGAGGAGAATTTTTTTCACTCAGCGAGTTGTTCGAATCTGGAATGCATTGCCTGAAAAGGTGGTGGAGGCTGATTCGATAACAACTTTTAAAAGGGAATTAGACCTTTATTTCGGGAGAACAGGTCTATTAGGCTATGGGGAGCGGGCAGGGCAGTGGGATTGAATCGCTCTTTTCAAAGAGCCAGCACAGATTAGATGGGCCGAATGGCCTCCTTTTGTGCCGTACAATTCTATGAAAAACAACAGTTTGACCATTTCTGACTCCCCACAAGAATCAAGCAGATTTAACTGTTGGGAGTGGCTTCAGGATAGCCAATAAATCAATTCCGTTTGGTCTGGAGGCATATCGGTGGAGCATTAGGATCCATATGTTGCTCAATTATTTGTCTCATTACTTTTAATTATTTCTCATGTTTCACCCTTTCAAAATACAATTCTAACTTCCGTTCATTAGATTTGGCTTGCGCCGCCTCCACCTTGTCTTTCCATTTCTTTACTTGTTCCTTCAATCTTCTAGATTGTTAGTATTCTGTCCTACTTTCTTGCATACCTTTTCCTCATAGTTCTTTACCCATTGTTTGAAATTTCCCCTTTCTCTTTATTGCTTCCATTAAAAAACAATTGCTTTTCTCTATCCACAAGTACCTCAATGCATCTCACTCTGAACACAAACAATATTGAGTAAGCGGAAACCGATTTCCCCGCATCGTTTCTGTGGTGATTTTCTTCTAAGCCTTTTTTCAAGAAAAAAAGCCTGCCCGGGAATTGTACTACCAGTGCCAATAGAACCAAAACAAATATTTTTAAAAACTTGCTTGCGAGTGTACAGATCGTCACTAGACCCTTGTCCCTGCCTGTACACAGATTGCGCCGAATCCATAGAGCCTAGTTCCCCGAACCGTTTCTCTTTAGTGGGGTGTTTAGGGTTCTATGGTCGCAACTTCCAGCAGAACAATACTTTATCTAAAAAACAAAAACTTGAATACACTTGCGAGAAACCAGGAGATAAGAGTGGGAGGTGTGGTGCTGCCTAGTCTATGTATGCATTTATTGCTAAATCCACATCTGTATAATATATTTTACCACTTGTCGAGTCCCATCTGGGTCACCAATTTGTTGGGATTTCCAATCCTGAGGTTAGAAACGATTGCACTCGACAATCCAATATGGTGCAGTAAGGTTTATTATAAACAGAGTGGGTACAATCTGCATTAATTATTATAAAATAAATGTCTAATCAAATCATACTACCAGTAATAGTTGACAGCCACGACCTCGTCTACTTCTCTGGACCTCCCTTACCTTACTGGAAAACTTCTCTTCTCACTTTCCTTCTGTGACTGACCCTTCCCTGCCTGTAAAACTTGAACCATGCTATCTGTTCCAGTGGTTCTGGACAACAGTGGAGGCTGAAGATCTTGGCTTCCACCTTGAGACATTCCCCAACTGTTGTGATGAGCCACTTTTTCCCTCCTATCTTCATACTTTTCCACCAGCCTTGCTTTTCTCAAACTGGCCCTTCACTCATTGTACCTTTCCTTACCTCATCCTTCAATTGGCTATCCTCTTCTAATGGTCTCCACATAATTTATTCATGGCACTCTACATATTCTTCTCTTACCCTCATGGTCTTTCCTAATTTTCCTGTACTCTCCTCCCTTTTCCCAAACCTTGAGATGGCTCTTCCATACAATGGTTAATTGGGTGTGTGTGCAGATGTTGTCCATACCTTATCTCAGCAGGTCGTACCAGTCTCAATGTGCTCTCCTGCTTTATTTTCATCCATAAATCCACAATCCTTCAAGGTAGGGAACGGCGATGTATCGATTTTTCGATTAAACCCGATATGATTTTCAGATCGGTATGCCGATATGATGATTCTAAAAAACCCGTTATATCGAGAGATTCGATTTAAAAAATATACATCGTTATATTTTTAATATCGTTCCTGGCAATATATCAATATTGTTGGTATTATCAGTGTAATGCGATCTTTTCCAGCTTACCTTGTCGCCGGCATTGCAACCTCCTAGACCTAGAGCATGGAATGCGCGTACATTCGGTGCGCGCGCACAATTAACGGGCGCGCACATCCGATGCGCGCGCACACTTTACCGTGTATACTCGACGTGAGTCGTGGCGTCTTAACAAAGTCGCATCGCTGAAAATTGTAGTTTGAAAATTTACCTTTCTCATCATGGGGAAAAGAAGCCCCGTATGGGACTACTTTGAAAACAATGCAGTCAGTAATGGTGTGTATAGATGTACAGTTTGCAAGGTCTTGGTTAAGACATCTGATTCGAGCACGAGCAACCTGCGACATCACATTAAGCAGCACCACCCCGCCCAGCACGCTGCCCTCAGAGCGAAATCATTGTCGACAACAGCAGGAAGTCGAACCAGCGCTTCGGAGAAAGCGACAGGTAGTGGGGCCAGTGCAGCTCAAACAATTCCTGCTTTATTTAAGAGGAGAACATTGTACCAGAGAGGGGACAAAAAGTGGCAAAGTATCACAAACGCTGTCACTTTTTGCATAGCAAAGGAGAGCTTGCCAATGGCGAAGGACATTAATTCAGACTTCAGACTACATAAAAATAAGTGGCATTTTGTGGCTGTAAGTGTTATTTTTGTGTGTGAGAGTTAGAAGCCAGATTATCACTGCTTCTGTGTGTGTGTCTGGACTGTCTGTCTCTCTCTTTTCTATTGTAATAGATCTCATTTACACGTGGACATTACATGCTAGTTTCAAGCAAGAAATGGAGGAGAATAAATCTCTAGATTTTGTTTTTGGTGTGTGTGTGTTCTATTTTGTGTTTAGAGATGGAGGGAGAGAAGGAGAGGGGGAAAGTTGGGAGAGAAGGAGAGAGGAAGAGAGGAGAGGGAGGGAGAGAATGAGAGGGGGAAAGGAGGGAGAGAAGGAGCGATGGGAAAGGAGGGAGAGAAGGAGAGAGGGGAGGGAGGGAGGGAGAGAAGGACAGAGGGGAGGGAGGGAGGGAGAGGAGAGGGGGAAAGTTGGGAGAGAAGGAGAGAGGAAGAGAGAAGAGGGAGGGAGAGAAGGAGAGGGTGAAAGGAGGGAGAGAAGGAGCGAGGGGAAAGGAGGGAGAGAAGGAGAGAGGAAGAGAGGAGAGGGGGGGAGGGAGAGAAGGAGAGGGGGAAAGGAGGGAGAGAAGGAGCGAGGGGAAAGGAGGGAGAGAAGGAGAGAGGAAGAGTCCTAGGAGAGGGAGGGAGAGAAGGAGAGGGGGAAAGGAGGGAGAGAAGGAGCGAGGGGAAAGGAGGGAGAGAAGGAGAGAGGGGAGGGAGGGAGAGAAGGAGAGAGGGGAGGGAGAGAAGGAGAGAGGGGAGGGAGGGAGAGAAGGAGAGGGGGAAAGGAGGGAGAGAAGGAGAGGGGGAGGTAGGGAGCAAACAACATCGTATAATTCAACAGACCTTGACACCAACATTACAAACTTTCTGGACCTAGAGCACGCATTTCGAAATGTGCGTGCACCGCGACTGCGCGCGCATCGTCAGTGCGGACGCACCGTCAATGCGCGCGCACCGCGACTGAGCGCGCACCATAAATGCGCGCGCGCCATCAATGCACGCGCACTTCGAATGCACGCGCATGCGCAGTATAGAAACCCGATAGATCGGTTTAAGCAGGTATGAGCAAACCGATATATCCATATCCGGAAAAATCCCATATCGCCGTTCTCTACTTCAAGGGCAATTTAAACTGAACTAAAGCTAAGTAATTACTGAGATTCTCTCATCAGTCAGCAATTTGGGGAGTGTGTGCAATAAGGGGGAACACCTGCAGAAACCTGACTATTAATTATTGCATTATATTTATTCTAATACCGGGATCCGTTATTGTGAAGCGCTCTGAGACGCTGTCTGGCTTGGAGGGTGCTATATAAATCCAAGTTGTTGTTGTTATCTCCAGCAAGTTTTCAATATCTGCATGCTGCCCTTGGTGGCATCATCTGCAGACACCAAACTCTATCTCTGCCTCTACCCTCAACTCTTGACAGACTGTCTGTGTCAGATATCAAGTCCTGGATGAGATTGGATGAGACTCTACAGTTGAATGTCAACAAGACATAGACTCTTCTGATTGGCTCGTGCCAGCGCCTTCACACATCAGGCGCTAGCAGCATCAACCTCCATGGTTTCACACTCCACTCACCGAACCAGTCAGGTGTCTTGTTTGATGCTCAACTGTCTTTCCTCCCCCACATCGAAGCAGAGACCTGCTCTGCCTTCCCTCACCTCCGCACCATTGCCCAACTCCGCCACTACCTCACCCTCCTAAAATTCTCATTCTTGCCTTCATCACATACTGGCTCGATGGCACCAACTTGTCAGCCTTCCCAACACCTCCCTCCATAGGCTGCAGATAATCAAGAACTCTGCAGCCCATGTTCTCTACCACTCCATGACTTCATCTCCACCATCTTCGCCCGATTCCATTGGCTCCTCATCGCCCAGAGGATTCAAGATCCTGGTCCTCACCTTCAGAGCCCTACATAGCCTTGCCCCACCCTACTTCTGAGACCTCCTAACCCCCTCCACTCAACAGACCTGCTTCTGACATGATGGTCCAAATGGCCTCTTTCTGAGCTGTATAATTCTATATGCAGTGCTACTGAACAGTCATTTCCAGGTCCCAGAATTTAAATGCTCAAATTATAAAAATAATCCTTGGATTTTATTTTGGACATTATCATATCAACAGTTCAAAGTGTTGCACGTTCAACCTATGAAGCAATTAAGTAAGAGCATGTGGATCAAGACTCCCATCTGACACTGAGGAGTTTTTCTTCGAAAGGGAAGTGGAATTAACTATTTGAGAAGTTAATGGTAAAGTTATAGTCAAAAGAACCAAAAATTGGGAGAATGGTATGGGTTCTGTATTTAGATATTTACAGAGAACTGACAATTGATTGGTGCCAATGATACACATTGCTTAGTATCAGTTTATCGGAACTACCACAGGACTGTCTATTCTGACATTCGGCAGCCAAGCATGTCACCTTAGACAAAAACAGAAAGGGCTGGGAACACTCAGCAGGTTAGTTAGCATCTATGAAGAAAGGAAAGTGAGTGAATGTTTCGGGTCCATGACCCTTCGTCAGAACTTGTCAAAGTCCTTTTTTCCACCACCCACTACCTCTTCCATGCGCCCCCTCAGGCCTCCTCAATCTTCACTTCAAATGCGAGGAGGTCATGGACTTTTTTGCTAAAATAATCAATATCTACCAGGTAGCCTCATCCTCCTGCCTCTTGTCGCTCACCACCACCCCCTCTCTATCTCCCTCCACCTTCCCAGTCATTAGCTGGGAAGGTGGACAACCCCCACCCTATATTCCTTCATCCCCATCTCCCCTCCCTCCCTCTCACCCATATTATCACATTGATGAAACCCACCAAATGCTGGCTCGACCCCCTTCTCACCAACCTGCTGATCACCCAGTTCCCCCTCCTCTACCCATTGCTGGTTGATGTCATAAATCAGTCCTTCTCCTCTAGATCAGTCCCTGCCCCCCTCAAAACTGCTGTCACCAACCCCCTCCTCAAAAAAACCTTCCTTAGACCCTCAACTCTAGCCACTACTGCCCCATTTCAAACTTTCCTTTCATTTCAAAAGTCCTAGAACGCGTTGTTGCCAATCAACTCCGTGTACACCTCCCAATCAACTCCCACTCCCTCTTCGAACTCTTCCAGTCTGGTTTCTGCCCTGCCCACAGTACAGAGACTGCACTTGTGATAGTCACAAATGACATCCTCTCTATCTGTGACCAGGGCTCCCTCTGCCTCCTTGTCCTCCTGGACCTCTTCTCTGCTTTCAACAGTTGATCACGCCATCCTTCTCCACCGCCCGCCTGCTGATATCCACCTCAGTGGGACCGCACTCGCCTGGTTCGAGCGCTACCTCACAAACCGCCAGCAGTACATTTCCACAAACGGCTTTCCCTCCCGCTCTTACCCAGTTACCTGCAGGATACCCCAAGGATCCATCTTGGCCTCCTCCTCTTCCTAATCTACATACTCCCTCTTGGGAATGTCACCCGTAGACACAGGGTATACTTTCACATGTATGCAGATGACATCCAACTCTATTTTTCCACCTCACTTTGTGACACCCCCCAGTCCCCTGATGTTCTGTCAGCCTGCCTGTCACACATCAGGGGCTGCATGAGCCCAAATTTCTTTCAGCTAAATGTTGACATGATGGAAGCCATACTCTTTGGATCTCGTCAACGTCTTTAATCACACGGTTCCCATCTTCTCCACCTACCCTGCCTGCCCCTAAAACTCTCCAAACCTGTACACAACTTAGGCATCAGGTTCGACTCCCAATTATCCTTCCTCCTCCACATCCGTTCCCTCACCAGGACTGCCTTCTTCCATTTCCGACGCACCGCCCGTCTCCGCTAATATCTCATCCCAAAAGCTTCCGAAATCCTAGTCCATGCCTTTGCCACCTCTTGGCTGAACTATTCAAATGCCCTCCTCGCCGGTCTCCTCTTCACCACCATTCATAAAATCCAATTCATACAGAATTCTGCCGCCCGCATACGCACCCAAACTCCGCTCCCCAATTACCCCAATCCTTGTCAGACTGCACTTGCTCCCTGTCCTGGAGAGGATCGATTTCAAGATCCTCACGCTTGTATTTAAATCCCTCCGCTATTCTGCAACCCCCATATCTCTTTGACCTCCTCTCTCCTCACAACAGTACCCATTGCCTTCGGTCCACCAGGTCTGGCCTCCCCTTGTCCCCCGAATCCCCCGCTCCACCATTGGTGGCCATGCCTTCTGCCATTATGCCCCGAGTCTTCCTTCCTCAATCCCTTCGCCTCGCCCCCTCTTTCCTATTTTCAGGTCTCGGCTAAAGACGTTTCTTTTTGTCTGCGCTTTTGGTCATCTTCTTCCCCCTTTCACTGGCTCGGCTCCAGGATCCGTTATTTGGAAGCGCTCTGAGATGCCATTCAGGGTGGAGGGCGCTATAGAAATCAAAGTTGTTATTGTTATTAGAGCTCAACATTATCTGGTCGCTGTTATGTAAACAAAGCTGATCCTTCACAGGATCATAGTTGTGCAGGACCCAGCTATATGGAGAAATCATTTTCCCATTGCAGAGCAAGATTTAGCTTCCTTATTAAGGACACCATTAGTGGAATCCTGCAGCTTAGCGGTTGGAGCACTCGCCCCACGAGTGAGAAGACCTGTGTTTTATTCCTGGTGGGCTGAAATATTGGGCATGTTTCCCTACTCTACACACCTAGCACTAGCAGTATGTAGAAACCTGGTTGTTAGTGGATTGGCGATGACTAATATTGCAAATAGGCTCCAGACCTTCTTACACATGATTGGGATTTTAAAATAATTATGAGGAATCCCCCAAATACAATTGTAGTCAAAATAATATTCTCTGGCTGGGTGCAACAGCTTCTGTTTGTGAAATTGAACTTTATGCATTTTCACTTAAAACAGGCAGAACATGTTACAGATCGATTATCTGCTTAGATTATACCTCATTCACAAAAAGCTGTGCCACCAAATGCTTATATCTTGTAACTTTTAATAACCTTTAAAGTAATGAGTTTCATTTAAAAGCTTTTTATCCAATTTATCACAACCACCAAGTTAAACTAATGCAAAGTCCAACAGTTCAAATATTCCAGAAACACAAGGTTAAATAATGAAGTCCAATCATCTTAGTCGTTGGACAATCACTGCATTGAGCAGATTGGCATCTTTCAGGGTCTGGTTCTCATCTGTCAGCTCTTTACTGGGGAAGGTCGTCATCAGGATGAAGGGAGTGTAAGCCAGGGCTGGCCGGGCACTCACGATAAACTGCCGGATATCCTGAATGCTGTAACCCCAGAAACATCAATGTTACATATAAATCAGAGAAAACTAATTCAGTTTACCTTACTACCAGGTTCGTTTTACATGTATGTCACAATGCTATCAAACAGCTTATTTTAACAGGTCAGATATCTGACCCAATTCATGTACATAATCTTGATTAAAAGGAAGGCATTGAACATTACTGGATTAGCCACAAATTCTAAGATTTTTATAATAATAATAATAATCCTTGCATTTGATATAGCGCTTTTCACATCTTATCGACGTCCCAAAGCACTTCACAGAATATACTGTAGAGTGAATTGACTGTATATTTGTGGGCAAATCACGGCAGCCAATTACGCACAGCAGTGTCCCACAAACAGTCGTGGATTGAAATGACCAATTTTATTATTGTGGTTTTTTGGACAGATTATTATTAGGCGTGTGGAGTTAAGGAAACTTGCCCAAGGTCTCCCCAACTTGGGCTCCCCAGCTTGCAAGACAATTGCTCTAACCACTAAGCCACAGGAGCTCCAAATGCCTACTGGCACCCCAGATAGTTGGCAAAATGCAACGCATCTCTGGCTCTTGTCAAACTAGTAATTTACTAGTTTTCATTTTCATCAGAGCAGCACACTTTTTAGACCCAGGATTTCGAATAGAATTTCCAGACTTCTGTTCAGGGCCCAACCAGCTCTGAGATTTTGCCATCTTGCCTTTGAGTTTCTTGTTGACCAGAAGGGATGGTACTCAAACAACATAAGAACATAATAAGTAGGAGCAGGAGTAGGCCATTCAACCCTTCGAGCCTGCCCTGCCATTCAATCATAGCTGATATTCCATTCTAACTCCAGCTACCTGCATTATCCCCATACCCCTTAATCCCTTTATGAATGAGAAATCTATCTATCTCAGTCTTGAATGTGCTCAAGGACTGAGCATCAACAGCCCTTTGGGCTAAAGAATTCCATCCATTCACCACCCTCTGAGTGAAGAAGTTTTTTCTCAACTCAGTGCGAAAGGGCTAACCCCTAACTGTAAGACTGTGACCCTTGGTTTGAGATTCTCCAACTAGGGGAAACAATCTCCCACTATATACTTTGTTGTGCCCCTTAATAGTCTTATAGGTTTCGATAAGATCCCCTCTAATTCTTCTATATTCCAGAGAATATAGGCCCAAATTAATCAACCTATCATCATAACTCATCCCCCTCATTCCAGGTACTAACCTAATAAACCTACGCTGCACTCCCTCCAAGGCAAATACATCCTTCCTTAAACAAGGAGACCAAAATTGTACACAGTTTTCCAGATGCGGTCTCACCAGGGCTCTATACAGCTGCAGCAAGACTTCCCTACTCTTATACTCTACCTTTTCATAATGAAAGCTAACATTACGTTAGCCTTCCTAATTGCCTGCTGTACCTGCATACTAACTTTCTGTGTTTGGTGTACAAGGACACCCAAGTCCCTCTGGACGCTAACACTTTCCAATCTCTCCCCCTCTAAAAAATAACCCGCTCTGCTGTTTTTGCCATCTAGTTGGATGACTTCGCACTTCCTTACATTATACTTCATCTGCCACCTAGTTTCGTGTCATCAGCAAATTTAGATATATTAGGCTCAATGTCCTTATCTAGATCATTGATGTAGATGGTAAATAGCTGAAGCCCAAGGACTGATCTTTGTGGCACTCCACTATTCACATCCCGCCAATCTGAGAAGGACCTGTTTATCCCTACTCTTTGTTTCCTACCCGTTAACCATTCCCTAATCCATGTTAATATGTTCCCCCCAATTCCGTGGGCCCCTTTCTTTTGGATCAACCTTTTATGCGGCACCTTATCGAATGCCTTCTGGAAGTCCAAATAGACTACATCCACTGATTCACCCCTATCTAGTTTACTCGAAATATCCTCAAAAAATTCTGAGATTTGTCAAACATGAATAATTCCCTTTTGTAAAGCCATGTTGACTTGGCTTAATTATATCGTGCTCCCCTAAATACCCCACTATAACATCCTTAATCAAGGATTCTAAAAATTTTCCTATCATTGATGTCAGACTAACTGGCCTATAGTTCCCCATCTTTTCCTTTCCACCCTTTTTAAATATTGGTGTAACATATGCGATCTTCCAATCCATAGGGACTGATCCAGACTCCAAGGAATTTTAGAAGATCAGGAATAAAGCCCCCACTATCTCATAAGCTACCTCTTTTAAAACTCTGGGATGTAAGCCATCCAGACCAGAGGATTTGTCACTTTTTAGTGCTAACAGTCTCCCTAGCACCAATTCTCTGCTCATGAAGATTTCCCTAAGTTGCTCCCTATCATTTACCCCTTGGTGCATCCCTATAGTTGGCAGACTTGTTATGTCTTCTAGGGTGAAGACAAATGCAAGACTTGGTGCAGCACCTGGGCAGGGATTGGTATAAATAGCATTATTCTTTAGTAAGTATCCCTTGGGAACAGTCAAGCATTGGCTCCTATCCCACTGTTACTCTTCCTTGATTCTCTCCTCTTCAATCTGTACATGCTCCCTCTTTGTGACATCATCCGTAGACTTCAAAGTCCACATGAAAGAAAGAAAGCAAGCAAGCAAGAAAGAGGGAAAGAGAGAGTGAGAGATAGAGAGGAAGGAAGGAGAGGGAGAGAAAGGAAAAGAGGGAGAGAAAAAGGAGAGAGGGAGAGGAAAAACCGACAGCACTGCTTCAAGAGAAAAAAACGGAAGTGCCACTACCGACAGCATTGAGAACTAATCGTACTCTACTCTTGTACGACAATCGATTCATTCAATGCGCCACCGCGATTGTGCCGGATAAGATCTGGTTATTCATATGGGACCCTTGTTTGGAGATGCCGGTTATACAGAAGTTACGGTTAATCGGGTCATGGATAAACAGGCTTTTATTGTAATATAAAACATGTCTGGAATATGGCAGTACAGCTGAGAGGGGTTGCAGGCACCATGTGGGAATTCCAGGATGCTCTATACCCTGAACAAACACGCGTGTAGGAAATGCCTCCGGCTGCTCAACCTTAAACTCAGGATTTCTGGAGAGGCTGGAGTCACTACACAACATATGGGAGGCTGAAGTGTTCATGGATCGAACATTTCAGTGGGTGGTCACCCCACAGCCCACAGTGTTCATGAGAGTAACTGGATGACTGAATAAAAAGCACATGGCACCTGGAATGCATTGCCCGAAAGGGCGGAGAAGCCGATTGGGGAGAGCGGGATTGTTTTGGTGGCAGGCACAGACACGATGGCCTCATTCTGTCCTGTGTAAATCTATGATTCTATAATATATATGTAAATATATGATTCTACAGTTGAATGTCAACAATTGGCTCGAGCCAGTGGCTCCCTTTTTTCTTTTAAGGTACACCTCAAGACACTCTTGCTTTCAGCCATCCTCCTAGCCTCTCTGCCCTCCCACTCTACCTGATCTCAACCTCCCTTCCCCTCCCCCGGCACAGATCCCTGACTGTTCAGTGCCTTGGGATATCCTCCGGTCATGAAAGGTGCTATACACAGAGCTGCCAACCTTTTTTAACAAAAAAAAGTACTCCTGAAAGCTAAAACAGTATTTTGTAGTAAAAAACAGTATTTTCCCCAGAACCTACAGCGTACAGCACTAGGACCCAGATGCGATGCTGCAATTAACCAATGACAGTGAATCTCTTTTAGGATTAAGGTAAATAGAGTTAACATGCATTTATTCCCTGTGTGTCTCTCTCTGTGTAAATCCGTCAGACAGCTCCCCAACCCCCGTGTTACCCACTCGCCCTGCCGTGTGTCTCTTATCTCTGTGTAAGTCTGTCAGACAGCGCCCCCACCCTCCGTCTCTCTCTCTCTGTAGGTCTGACTCTCTGATGGCTGCAGATCCTGGCCCAAACTTACTCCTTCTGTCCCCAGGTATGTTTTATGTGTTTTTTCTGTGTTTCCCATAGGGTCCTGTGTGCGTAGAATGCATGTGCCCACGTACTGAGCTTTTTGTTGGGTCAAAAAACTTATTTTACCAAGAAAAATCATACTGCCGTATTTACTTTAATTTACAGTACTAAATACGGCAAAAACGTACTGGTTGGCAGCTCTGTATACAAATGTAATTTTATATTGTACTGAGATTGACCAAAGTATTGACAGTATTGACCGATACTGCCTGGAATTTAGACAGTAGCAGAGCGATAGAATTATATAATACAAATTTATTTAATCTGTTTGAGATTTAATCTCAATGATTCTATGACTTTAACTTATCACCAGAAGCAAAATATGCGTGCAAGATTTCAATACCTTTCATTCCAATGTAGAACACTTATATACTGGAGCACGGAGCTGGAATCCGAACAACATACACAGCCCATTCCTGGCACATCTCACCCTGCACAGCACACTCACACCACATACTTCCTGAAGGAAGGCCCAACGTAAAAATTTATTACATATCCCACCTGTGTGTGTGGTTGAACTTTTGAACCAAACGCCCTCCATCCGCCAAGCGTATTTGAATGCTGGTGGTAGCTTCAGAATCATTTAGAGTAATGGTAGAACTAGCCTTAGCTTCATTCTCTGCTTGCTGTGCAGGAGAAGATATAGTGACAAGTTGAGGTGTAGCACTGTGAACAAAAAGAGACAGTGTTACCCAGGATCTTAGTAAAGCCACAATTGTGATTTACACCAAAGAATACATCACTAATTACAAATTACATTAGTGAAATGATAATTAGCCTTTTAAGCAGAATTGATCAGGTTTGTTTGTACCTTAAAAGAAGAAGTTGTTTTTTTTAATACAAATTTAGTACAGTAAAAGCCTATTTATCCAGCACCCTTGGGACCTGGGACCTGGCCAGTGCTGGTTAAACGGCATGTCGGATATTCGGGCGGCAAGTTGCCGAAAACCCAACACAAGAAAAAATTCCTTCTTTTTAAACATGCTATATTAATAGACTAAATAATAACAGAATATTGTATGGATATTTATCAATACAGCAATAAATATTGATTGCAATCTATAAACACAGCACACAATCACATCGCATCTGGGTCCTAGTGCTGTACGCTGTAGGTTCTGGGGAAAATACTGTTTTTTACTACAAAATACTGTTTACAATGGCGGTCTACAATGGCGGATGGAGGAATTGTTTCCTCTTAAAGTGATATTGTCAATGGCTCCAAACCCCCTCCACTCCTCTTCTCTCATTTTCCATCTAAATTAATCAACTCACCCCCTCTCTCCCCTCCTCTCCCCCAACTCTCTCCTCCACTTCTCTCTCCCCCTCCTCTCTCATTCTCTCCTCCCCACTTTTCCCTCTCTTTCTCCCCCACCCTCCCTGCCTCTCTCTCTCCTTCTTCCACCCCACATCCACCAAAACAGTTTATAAACCCACAATAGTCAGGCTACACAGGCAATGTAGTATCCGTCAGCAAGCAAGCGGGAAAGAGAGAGGGAGAGATAGAGAGGAAGGAGAGGGAGAGAAAGGAAAAGAGGGAGAGAAAAAGGAGGGAGAGGAAAAACCGACAGCACTGCTTCAAGAGAAAAAAACGGAAGTGCCACTACCGACAGCATTGAGAACTAATCGTACTCTACTCTTGTACGACAATCGATTCATTCAATGCGCCACCGCGATTGTGCCGGATAAGATCTGGTTATTCATATGGGACCCTTTTTTGGAGATGCCGGTTATACAGAAGTTACGGTTGATCGGGTCACGGATAAACAGGCTTTTAGTGTAATATAAAACATGTCGGGAATATGGCAGTACAGCTGAGAGGGGTTGCAGGCACCATGTGGGAATTCCAGGATGCTCTATACCCTGAACAAACACGTGTGTAGGAAATGCCTCCGGCTGCTCAACCTTAAACTCAGGATTTCTGGAGAGGCTGGAGTCACTACACAACATATGGGAGGCTGAAGTGTTCATGGATCGAACATTTCAGTGGGTGGTCACCCCACAGCCCACAGTGTTCATGAGAGTAACTGGATGACTGAATAAAAAGCACATGGCACCTGGAATGCATTGCCCGAAAGGGTGGAGAAGCTGATTGGGGAGAGCGGGATTGATTTGGTGGCAGGCACAGACACGATGGCCTCATTCTGTCCTGTGTAAATGTATGATTCTATAATATATATGTAAATATATGATTCTACAATTGAATGTCAACAATTGGCTCGAGCCAGTGGCTCCCTTTTTTCTTTTAAGGTACACCTCAAGACACTCTTGCTTTCAGCCATCCTCCTAGCCTCTCTGCCCTCCCACTCTACCTGATCTCAACCTCCCTTCCCCTCCCCCGGCACAGATCCCTGACTGTTCAGTGCCTTGGGATATCCTCCGGTCATGAAAGGTGCTATACACAGAGCTGCCAACCTTTTTTAACAAAAAAAAGTACTCCTGAAAGCTAAAACAGTATTTTGTAGTAAAAAACAGTATTTTCCCCAGAACCTACAGCGTACAGCACTAGGACCCAGATGCGATGCTGCAATTAACCAATGACAGCGAATCTCTTTTAGGATTAAGGTAAATAGAGTTAACATGCATTTATTCCCTGTGTGTCTCTCTCTGTGTAAATCCGTCAGACAGCTCCCCAACCCCCGTGTTACCCACTCGCCCTGCCGTGTGTCTCTTATCTCTGTGTAAGTCCGTCAGACAGCGCCCCCACCCTCCGTCTCTCTCTCTCTGTAGGTCTGACTGTCTGACGGCTGCAGATCCTGGCCCAAACTTACTCCTTCTGTCCCCAGGTATGTTTTATGTGTTTTTTCTGTGTTTCCCATAGGGTCCTATGTGCGTAGAATGCATGTGCCCACTTACTGAGCTTTTTGTTGGGTCAAAAAACTTATTTTACCAAGAAAAATCGTACTGCCGTATTTACTTTAATTTACAGTACTAAATACGGCAAAAACGTACTGGTTGGCAGCTCTGTATACAAATGTAATTTTATATTGTACTGAGATTGACCAAAGTATTGACAGTATTGACCGATACTGCCTGGAATTTAGACTGCAGCAGAGCGATAGAATTATACAATACAAATTTATTTAATCTGTTTGAGATTTAATCTCAATGATTCTATGACTTTAACTTATCACCAGAAGCAAAATATGCGTGCAAGATTTCAATACCTTTCATTCCAATGTAAAGTCAGAAAGACAGAGAGCGAGGGAGGGAGCGAGGGAGGGAGGGAGGGAAAGGTAGGTAAGGAAGAAGGAAGGAAGGAAGGAAGGAAGGAAGGAAGGAAGGAAGGAAGGAAGGAAGGAAGGAAGGAAGGAAGGAAGGAAGGAAGAAAGGAAGGAAGGAAGGAAAGGGGAGGAAGGAAAGGGGAGGAAGGAAAGGGGAGGAAGGGGAGGAAGGAAAGGGAAGGAAGGAAGGGAAGAAGGAAAGAAAGGGGGAGAGAGAGGAAGGAAGGAGAGGGAGAGAGAGAAAGAAAGAGGGAGAGAGAGAAAGAAAAAGAGGGAGAGAGAGAAAGAAAAAGAGGGAGAGAAAGAAAAAGAGGGAGAGAGAGAAAGAAAAAGAGGGAGAGAGAGAAAAGGGAGGGACAGAAAAAATCGACAATGCCCATTTAAGAGGAAAAAAATGGAAATGCCACTACTAGCAGCATTCAGAACTAATCGTACTGTACTCTCGTGCGACAATCGACTCGTTAAATGTGCCACCGTGATTGTGCCGGATAATATCTGGTTATTCGAATGGGGACCTTTTTTCTGAGCTTGCAGTTATACGGAAAGTTACGGTTGATCGGGTACGGATAAACAGGCTTTTCCTGTATTGTGAAATGGATATCACAGCAGGTGATAGCGATGTTTAAATCCACCATCAAACCCAAACACTGGGTACATGCAAAGCAGAGACACTGTGGTCACTGAAACTTCATAGAATCTTACGGCACAAAAGGAGGCCATTCGGCCCATCGAGTCTGTGCCAGCTCTTTGAAAAAAGCAATTCAATCCCACTCCCCAGCTCTCTCCCCATAACTGCGCAAACCAGTTCTCCCTAAATAAATGTCTACCTCTCTTTTAAAAGTTGGAATTAGATTAGACAAAACTGATTGTGATTTATAGTTTAAAATATTTACCTTCCCAGTTTCTGCCCTTCTCCTGCAAATGCCTTAAAAGCAGATTTAGCTTTCATGAATTCCTGATCCCGGTGATCCTCCATATCCAGATTGACCTGCCCACCGCGAGCCAACCTCCGCAGCTCCAGAGGAATCTCCCTGTCAGGGCAGCAAGACAGCACTTTAATGTAAAAGTGAGCTAATGGAAAAGTACTACTAACTTTACTCAATAGCCAACAACACAAGTCCATCAGTGTGATAACTCCCATAACAACATTACATTTGTAAAACACACCATTCCTCTTTCAGCTGTTCTGGATGTGCAAAACATACAATCCAACATTCAGACGTGTTGCCTACGGTAACAACAACAACAAGATTACCCTTTTATAGCGCCTTTTATGTCAGGCGTCCCAAGGCGCAAGTCACTGCTTCAGACCCGAGCTGAGGATTGGGGGTGGTAGGGGAGGGGAAGAGAAGGGGGAATTAGGGGTTGCCAATGGGTTCATCGAAGAGGAAAGTCTTGAGGCGAGACTTGTAGGAGGCCACGGAGGGGGTGAGGCGGAGGGATTCAGTTCCAGACATTGGGGGCAGAGTGGCTGAAGGCTCGCCCGCCAAAGGTTAGATGGGGGAGACGGAGCAGGCTAGAGCCTGCTGAGTGGAAGGGCCGGGCAGGTTGGTAATGGGATAGGAGGTCACGGATGTAGGGTGGGGCGAGGTTGTGGAGGGCTTTAAATGTGAGGACCCGGATCTTGAATTGGATCCTCTGGATGATGAGGAGCCATTGGATCGTGCAAGGAAGGATGTGAGAGATGGGGTCACGGAGTTTGGAACGGTAGAGGACATGGGCTGCAGAGTTCTGGATTATCTGCAGCCTGTGGAAGGAGAAATCGGGAAGGCTGACCAGCAGGGCATTTTTGAGCCGGGATGTAATGAAGACGTGGATGAGGGTTTCAGCGGCTTTGAGGGTGAGGAAGTGGCGGAGTCAGGCAATATTGTAGAGATGGGGAAAGGAAGAGCAAGTCCTTGCTTGGATGTGGGGGAGGAAAGACAGTTGAGGGTCGAACAAGACACCTAGGTGTCTGACTGGCTTGGTGAGGTTGCAACCACGGAGGTTGATGCTGCTAGTGGTTAATGCATGAAGGCGCTCGCGCAAGCCAATCAAGAGGGTCTCTGTCTTGTTGACATTCAACTGTAGAAAGTTAGCTCTCATCCAGGACTTGATGTCTGGAGTTGAGGGTAGAAGCAGAGAGATAGGGTTGCGTGTCATCTGCATACATGGGGAAATTAACCTGTGTGTAGGGGGCAGGGCTTCCACCAGTGCTGTGTGGAGGGCCAGGGCTTCCCCCAATCTGTGCATGATGTCACCAAGTGGGAGCATGTTAATGTTGAAAAGTACGGGGCCAAGGACAGAGCCCTGGGGGATGCCACAGGTGACAGTGCGGGGGCTGGAAGAGAAACCATTGGCGGTGACAAAGTATAGGCAGTGAGAGAGGTAGGAGTCTAACCAGGCAAGGGCAGGACCGCCGAGATTGAGGACAGAAGAGAGGCGGTGTATGAGGATGGAATGGTCGACAGTATTAAAGGCAGTGGAGAGGTCAAGCAGGACAAGGAGGCAAAGAGAGCCCTGGTCACAGATGTTTAAAATGTCATAGAATCATAGAATTTTACAGCACAAAAGGAGGCCATTCGGCCCATCTAGTGCTGGTTCTTTGAAAAGAGCAACTCAATCCCACTGCTGAGGTCTCTCCCCATAATCTAACAGACCAGTTCTCCCTAAATAAAGATCTAATTCTCTTTTAAAAGCTGGTATCAAATCAGCCTCCACCATCTTTTCAGGCAATGCTTTCCAGATTTGGAAAATCACTGAGTGAAAAAAATTCTCCTCAGCTCCCCCCTGCTTCATTTTGAAACTATTTTAAATCTGTGACCACGAGTCACAGATTTGTGCATCAGTGGAAACAGTCTTTCCCTATTCACCCTGTCAAATCCCCTCATGATTTTGTAAACCTGTATTAGGTCTCCTCTCAGCCTTCTCTGTTCCAAAGAGAATAAACCTAGCCTATCTAGCCTTTCACCATAACTGAAATCCCTCAATCCTGGTACCGTTCTAGTAAACCTTCTTTGCACCCTTTCCAATGCCTTAATATCCAAGTGTGGTGACCAGAATTGGACACAGTACTCCAGCTGAGGCCTAACCAAAGTTTTATAGAGGTTAATCAGCACTTGCTGACTTTTGTACTCTTATACCCCCATTTATAAAGCCTAGTATCCCATATGCCTTCTTAACAGCTTTGTCTACCTGCCCTGCCACCTTCAAAGGGTCGCTAATACAAATCCCCAGGTCTCCCTGTTCCCTCAAACCACTTAAAATTGTAGTTTGTCGTTATATATTATGTCGTTAGATACTTTGACCAGGAAGGGTTTCGGGGAGGGAGTGTCGAGAGAGAAAAGAGTGAAGCTGGGAAGCAATGACTCGTTCCAGAGGAATGGGAGGTTGGAGATGGGGCAGTAACTGGAGATTACAGATGGGTCCAGGAAATAATTTTTCAAGATGGGGGAAATTACAGCAGTTTTTAGAGGTGTGGGGATGGTGCCAGTGAATAGGAAGTGGTTGATGACATCAGTTAGGAGGGGGGGCTAGGAGATGGAGCTGAGAGATGAGGAAAGAGGTGGGGATGGGGTCAAGGGAGCAGATAGTTTTATTTTGCAGAGGAGAGCAGAGAAGGCGGGGGAGAGATAGGGTGGAAGGTGTGTAGTGGGGGGTGAGAGGGAGATGGATCCTTGGGGAGAGGTAGTGGGGAGGTAATGGAGGATGGGGTACAGGTGGCTGAATGGATCCCCTCGATTTTTGATTCAACAGCATCTCCTCGCAGTTGGAGGTTAGGACGGGTGAGGCGTGGGAGGAAGAGGCAGTTAGTGGTGCAGAAAAGGAGCCTGGGGTTGTCCTTAGCCACCAAGATTAATCTGGAGTAATAGGAAGACTTGGCAGAGACAGGGGCGGAGTGGTAGGCCTTGGTATGGTCCAGCCAAATTTGCCGCGAAAGGCAATTCACAAATGTCATTTTGTTATTGTTGAATCCGGCCAGAATTTAAACATTGTCTCCAAAAGCTACCAATTTATCTGGTCCATTAAAACCCGGAAGCCCGCCCCTACACACAGTGCTGGGGAAGCCCCGCCCCCTACACACTGCGCTGGGGAAGCCTCTCCCCCTCCACACATCGCGGGGGAAGCCCCACCCCTACGCACAGCGCCGGGGAAGCCCCTCCCACCACACAATGCGCTGGGGAAGCCCCGCCCCTACACACTGCGCTGCGGAAGCACCCCCCACCCCACAGCGCTGGAGAAGTCCCCCCCCCCCCCCCACACACTGCGCTGGGGAAGGCCCGCCCCCTACACACTGCGCTGGGGAAGCCTCTCCCCCTCCACACATCGCTGGGGAAGCCCCGCCCCTACACACAGTGCCGGGGAAGCCCCTCCCACCACACAATGCGCTGGGGAAGCCTCTCCCCCTCCACACATCGCTGGGGAAGCCCCGGCCCTACACACAGCGCCGGGGAAGCGCCTCCCACCACACAATGCGCTGGGGAAGCCCCGCCCCTACACACTGCGCTGCGGAAGCACCCCCCACCCCACAGCGCTGGAGAAGTCGTCCCCCCCCCACACACACAGTGTTGGGGAAGCCCCGCCCCTACACACAGCGCTGGGGAAGCCCCGCCCCTACACACAGCACTGGGGAAGCCCCGCCCCCCACACTGCACTGGGGAAACCCTGCCCCCCACACACAGCGCAGGGGAAGCCCCCCCCCCTTATATGCAGCGCTGGGGAAGCCCTGCCCCTACACACAGCGCTGGGGAAGCTCCGCCTCCTACACACAGCACCAGGGAAGCCCCGCCCCCTACACACAGCACCAGGGAAGCCCCACCTCCCTCCCCCCACAGCACGGGGAAAGCTCCGCCTCACCTCCAGGTGACAGAGCGGCCACACAGCAGCTGCTCGCAACTCCAGGAGATTTGCTGACATTGGAACATAAATGAATACTGTTTGTATTTTGAAATCTTGCTGGTTTGGGGAAAGTGAGATCTAGGTTTTACTGTATAATTATTGTGATTCCCATTACTCACTGGGAGATTCCAACTTGATTAAATACAGTCACTAACCCTCGTCTGATCGCATCCAGGAACTGAGCATTGGTCGGGTCATTGTAATTCCTCATCTCCCCTTCATCCACACTGAAACCATTCTTCCAAAGTTTCAGCACCACATGAACCTGTTAAATATCATTCAATCAGATCAGTACTGTATTGTCCCAGAACAAATTAAATCATTGCTTACAATACATCCCTGACTAGCATTTAAATACCTAAATTTACACTCTGAAATTATCTCTGTTGCCTAATCACTTTGGGCCTTGAACTCACAGTGAGATTGGGAGAGAAGGCATTGAGACGGTGGAAGAGAGGAGAGAGAAATGGGGGGAGAGAGATAGGAGACAGAAAGAGAGAGATGGGCGAAGAGAGAGATGGGGGGAGACAGAGAGAGAGAGAGAGAGAGAGAGAGAGATGGGATGTGAGAGAGAGAGCAAGATGGGGGGGGAGAGAGAGAGCAAGATGGGGAGGGGAGAGAGCAGAGGGGAGACAGAGGGAGAGAGAGAGATGGGGAGCGAGAAAGATGGGGGAGAGAGAAAGAGCGGGGCGGATGGGGGAGAGAGATAGGAGGAGAGAAAGAGAGAGATAGAGGTGAGAGGGAGAGTGAAGGGGGGAAGAGATGACAGTGGGGGGGGGTGGGGGAGAGGAGAGAGAGATAATGGAGGAGACAGAAATGAAGGAGGAGAAAGAGAGATGGGGGGGAAGAGGGACAGTGAGTGGGGGGAGAGATGGCGATGGGAGCTGAGGGGGAGAAAGAGGGAGGGAGGGGGGAGGAGATCGGGGAGAGGGGCAAAAAGACAAGAGTGGAGGAAGGGAGACTGGCGGGTCAAAGAGACGGAGGGGGAGAACCACAGGGGAGAGAGAGAAAGACGGAAGAGAGGCCGATGGAGGGGGAAAGGGAGAGATGGAGGGATGGGGGGAGAGAAGCGGTGCGGGAAGAGACAGGGGGAGAGAGAGAGAGAGAGACATGGGGGAGGGCAAGAGAGAGAGACATTGGGTGGGGGGGAAGAGAGAGACATGGAGGGGAAGAGAGAGACATGGAGGGGGGGAAGAGAGAGACATGGGGGGGGGGGGGAGAAGAGAGAGACATGGGGGGCAGAGAGAGAGACATGGAGGGGCAGAGAGAGAGACATGGGGGGCAGAGAGAGAGACATGGGGGGAGAGAGAGAGACATGGGGGGAGAGAGAGAGACATGGGGGGAGAGAGAGATATATGGGGGGAGAGAGAGAGATATGGGGGGAAGAGAGAGAGATATGGGGGGAGAGAGAGATATGGGGGGAGAGAGAGAGATATGGGGGGAGAGAGAGAGAGAGAGATATGGGGGGAAGAGAGAGAGAGAGAGATGGGGGGGAGAGAGAGAGAGAGAGATGGGGGGAGAGAGAGAGAGAGATGGGGGGAGAGAGAGAGAGATATGGGAGGAGAGGGACCGATGGGGTGAAGGGAGAGACGAAGGGATGGGGGGGAAACATAGAGACGAAGGGATGGAGAGAGATGGGGGCAGAGAGAGAGATAGGGGGAGAGAGAGATGGGGGGGTGGAGATAGAGAGATGGGGGGAGAAAGAGATGGGTGGGAGAGAGACAGATGGTGTGGGAGAGAGGCAGATGGGGTGGGAGAGAGAGAGATGGGATGGGAGAGAGATGTGGGGGAAGAGAGAGATGGGGGGGGAGAGAGAGATGGGGGGGTAAGAGAGAGAGAGACAGATGGTTGGGGGGAGAGAGAGATGGGGGGGAGCGAGAGAGAGATGGCGGGGGAGCGAGAGAGAGAGATGGGGGAAGCGAGAGAGAGAGAGATGGCGGGGAGGGAGAGAGATGGGAGGGAGGAAGAGAGAGAGAGAGCTATGGGAGAGAGATAGGGTGGGGGATGAGTGAGATGGGGGGAAGAGAGATAACAATAACAACTTTGATTTATATAGAAATCCCCACGCTGGACGGTGACTCAGAGTGCTTCAAAATAACAGATCCCTGGGCCGAGCCAGGGGGAAAGGGGAAAAAGGTGACCGAAGGCATGGTCGAAAAGAAAGGTCTTCAGCCAAGACCTGAAACGAGGAAGAGAGGGGGCGAGGTGAAGGGTGTGAGGAAGGGAATTCGGGGCTTAGCGGCTTAGTGGCTGAAGGCACGGCCGCTGATCATGGAGCGGAGGATTCGGGGAACAAGGAGGAGATCAGAACCGGAGGATCAAAGGCAACAGGTACTATTTGGGGAGAGAGGTCAGGGGGTGCAGAGGAGTGGAGGGATTTGAAAACAAGAGTGAGAATCTTGAAATCGATTGTCTCCGGGATAGGGAGGCAGTGAAGTTTGGCAAGGACTGGGGTAATGGGGAAGCGAAGTTTGGTGCGGGTGAGAATAGGGCGGCAGAGTTCTGAATGAATTGGATTTTATGAATTGTGGTGGAGGTGAGACCAGTGAGGAGGGCATTGGAATTGTCCAGCCGACAGGTGGCAAAGGCATGGATCAGAGTTTCAGCGGCTTTTGGGACAAGATATTGCTGGAGACAGGCAATATGTCGGAGGTGGAAAAAAGCGGTGCTAATGAGGGACTGGATGTGGGGGAGGAAAGACAGTTGGGGGTCGAAGCTGATGCCAAGGTTGTGTATGGTTTTGGAGAGTTTTTGGGGAAAGCCAAGAAGGTGAAGGAGGTGAGAGCCATATGAAGACGTTGACGATAGCTAAAGAATATGGCTTCCGTCCTGTCAACATTCAGCTGCAGGAAGTTTGTGCTCATCCTGCTCCTGATGTCTGACGGACAGGTTGACAGAACATCAGGGGACTGGGGGTTGCAAAGTGAGGTGGAAAAATAGAGTTGGGTGTCATCCGATACATCTGAAGCAGTAACTGTCCAGCGCCTTGGGACGTCGTCCTCCTGACTTGAAAGGCGTTATACAAGTGTAATTTTGATATTGTTGTACCCTGGGTCTGCAGATGACATCCCAAAGAGGGAGCGTGTAGATGAGGAAGGAGATGTCCAAGGATGGATCCTTGGGATAACCCGCAGGAAATCGGGTGAGAGTGAGAGGAAAAGCCTTTTGTGGAGATGTACTGCTGGCGGTTTGTGAGGTAGGACTTGAACTAGGCGAGTGCAGTCCCACTGAGGTGGATGACAGTGGAGGAGGATGGCGTGGTCAATTGTGTCAAACACAGCGGAGCGGTCAAGGAGGACAAGGAGGCAGAGGGAACCCTGGTCACAGATAGAGAGGACATTGTTTGTGACTTTCACAAGTGCAGTCACTATACTGTGGCAGGTCGGAAACTGGATTGGAGGGGGGAGAGTGATAGATGGGGTGTGGGGAGAGAGAGAGCAAGATGGCGGGTGGGGGAAGAGAGAGAGAGAGATGGGGGCGGGGGAGGGAGATGAGGGGAGAGAAAGCACAAGATAATAATAATAATAATAATAATAATCCTTGCATTTGATATAGCGCTTTCCACATCTTATCAACGTCCCAAAGCGCTTCACAGAATATACTGTAAGGTGAATTGACTGTATATATTTGTGGGCGAATCGCGGCAGCCAATTGCGCACAGCAGTGTCCCACACACAGTCGTGGATTGAAATTACCAATTTTATTATTGTGGGGTTTTTTTTGGAGGGATTATTATTAGGCATGTGGAGTAAGGAAACTTGCCCAAGGTTTCGCCCTGACCTGCCTGGATTCAAACACAGGTCTCCCCAGCTTGGTCTCCCCAGCTTGCAAGACAAGTGCTCTAACCACTGAGCCACAGGAGCTCCACGATGGGGGAAGGGAGAGAGAAATGGGGGAGAGACAGATGGGGGGTTGAGAGAGAGATGGAGCGGGAGAGAGATGTGGGGGGGGGGGGGGGGGACAGAGATGGGGGAGAGATGGGGGGGGGAGAGAGATGGGGGGAGAGGGAGAGTGATGGGGGAGAGGAAGATGATGGGAGAGAGATGATGGAGAGAGAAATGAAGGAGAGAAAGTGAGAGATGGAGGGAGAGAGAGAGATGGAGGGGAGAGAGATATAGGGAGAGATGAGTCGACAGAGAGGTGGGAGGAGAGGCGGTAGAGGAGGAGGGAGAGAGAGAGAAATGGGGAGAGACAGCAAGTGGGGTTGGGGGGGGGGGGGGGGAAAGAGAGATGGCGAGTGGGGAGAGAGGGATGGAGAGGGAAGAGATGAGGGGGAGGGAGAGAGACGGGGTGGGGGGGAGGGAAATAAGAGACTGAGGAGAGTCAGTGGGGGAAGGGGGAGAAATGACATCTCAAAGTGCTTCACAGAATATACTGTAAAGTGAATTGACTATATATTTGTGGGCGAAACGCAGCAGCCAGTTGCGCACAGCAGCGTCCCACAAACAGTCGTGGGTTGAAATTACCAATTTATTATTGTGTTTTCTTTTTGGAGGGATTATTATTAGATGTGTGGAGTAAGGCAACTTGCCCAAGGTTTCGCTCTGACCTGCCTGGATTTGAACACAGGTCACATGCTTATAAGGAGATTGCTCTTACCACTGAGTTACAGGACTCCATAGTGGGAGGGGGAATGGCGGGGGGGGGGGAGGGGGGGCAGAGAGAGAGAGACAGGGAGGGGCTTTAGAGAGATGGAGCGGGGGAAGAAGAGTGGGAGGCGGTGTGCGAAGGGTTGTGAGAGAGCAAATGAGCGAGGAGGTGAAAAGCGCTATATCAAATGCAAGAATTATTATTCTTATCTCTACCCTCTCTATGTCTCTCTCTCCCACTCTCCTAATCATCCAGCACAGTTTTCACCCACCTCAACACAGCCACCATCATCCCCACCATGAAGAAACCTTCCCATGATGTATCATAGCTCTCCAACCTCCTTTTTCTGCCCAAGGTCCTTGAAAGAATCGTTGCTTCCCAGCTTCGCTCTGTTTTCTCATCCCACTCCCTCCACGAGCCCTTCCAAACAGGTTTCTGTGCTGCCCAAGGCACGAAAACTGCCCTGGTCAAGATCACTAATGATATCTTGACATCTGTGACCAGGGCTCCCTCTGCCTCCTCGACCTATCCGCCGATTTTGACACCGTGGACCACACAATCCTCCTCCACCGCCTCTCCTCCCACTTCAACCTTCAAGGTTCTGTCCTCGACTGGTTCCGGTCCTATCTTTCACAGCTCCTACGCTTTATCTAGCCCCCACACTGTCTTGTGTGGTGTTCCTCAGGGCTCTGTACTTGGTTCCCACCTCGGTGCCATCATCTGCAGACATGGGGTAAATTTCCATATGTATGCGGATGACACCCAACTACCAGCGTCCTGCCTGACAGCCTGACATTTAGAGTCCCGGACAAGGGACAACTTTCTCCAGCAACAACAACAAAATTACATTTGTGTAGCGCCTTTCACGTCAGGAGGATGTCCCAAGGTGCTGGACAGGTTACTGCTTCAGACCCGAGCTAAGGACGGTGGGGGGAGAAAGGAGTCGCTAATGGGACCATCAAAGAGGAGAGTCTTGAGGCGAGACTTGAAGGAGGCCAGAGAAGGTGTAAGGGAGAGGCACTTTAGGATGGAGTTCCAGTGGTTGGGGGCAGAGAGTGACTGAAGTTGGGCAGGTGGGTCGAGGGACGTGGAACAGGCCAGAGTCTCCTGAGCGGAGGGCGTGGGCAGGTTAGTAAGGTGATAGGAGGTCACAGATGTAGGGTGGGGCGAGGTTGTGGAGGGCTTTAGATGGGAGGACCAGGATCTTGAATTGGATCGTCTGGGTGATGGGGAGCCAATGGAGTCGGGCAAGGATGGGGGAGATGGGGTCATGAAGATTGGAATGGTAAGGACACGGGCTGCAGAGTTTTGGATTAACTGCAGTCTGTGGAGGGAGGAATTTGGGAAGCCCAACGGCTTTAGTTGGGAAATGGTGCGGAAGTGGGGAAAGGCAGAGCGAGTCATTGCTTTGATGTGAGGGAGGGAAGACAGTTGAGGGTCGAACAAGACACCTAGGTTTGGGACGTCCTCCCGACGTGAAAGGCGCTATATAAGTGCAATTTTGTTGGAGGTTGCACACTCAGCAAGACTGAGGCCCTCCTGATTGGCTCGTGTCAGTGCCTCTGCACCTCAGGCACTGACACCATCAGCATCCAAGGCTGTATAGCCCACCTCTCTTGGCCAGTCAGGAACCTGGGCGTCTTCTTTGACCCTGAACTGTCCATGACCAGTACTGCCTTCCCCCACCTTTGCCACATTGCCAGTCTCACCCCTCAGGCTGCTGAAACCCTATAGAAACTCCCCCTTCGTCGGCCTTCCTGGTTCTTGCCTTCACAAGCTGCAGATCGTCCAGAACTCTGCAGCTCGTGTCCAAGCTCCGCGACCACATCACTCTCAGTTCCATTGGCACCCCATCCCCCAGAGGATCGAATTCAAGAACCTTGTCCTCACCTTCAAGGCCATTCACTGTTCAGCGCCTTGGGACATCCTCCCAACGTGAAAGGAACTCTATAAATGTAATTTTGTTGATCTCTCCTCTTTCTCCCGCACTACTCTCGCCCCTACTGCTCTCTCTATCTTCCCCTGCTCTCTCTATCTTCCCCTGCTCTCTCCCTTCTGCGCTCTCTCCCCTTGCTTCTTAGGATGTTCACCTGACATGAAAGGCGCTATATAAGTATAATTGTTTCTTCTCCGCCCTGCTTCTGTTTCCAATCTCCCCTCTCTGTCTCTCTCCTCCCTCCTCTCCCTCTCAGCTACCCCTGCTCTCTCTCCCCACTACTCTGCCCTCTCTCCCTCCCTGCTCTCCCTCTCCCCACTGCTCTCCCTCACCCCAGCTCTCTCCCTTTGACCCCTCCCCTGTCTCCTGCCCTTTCTTTCTCTCCCCACCCGTCCTCTTTCCCCGTCCCCCTACTCTCTCTCCCTCACCCCCTACTACCCTTCCTCTCTCCTCCCTCCACTGTCACCCTCTCTCTCCCTCATCCTTTCTCTCCTCATTCTTCTCTTCAGTGTCTCACTCTTCTGCTCCCTCTGCCCTTTTCTCTCCTCACCCCCTCTTCTCTCTCTCTTCCGCCCCTCCTCCTCTCCCTTACCCCCTCCTCTCTCCACCCACTCATGTCTCCCCCACTCCTCTCACTTCCCACCCCTGGAACCCATAACCCCCACTCCTCTCCCCCTTCTCTCTCGCACATCCCTCCTTTCTCTCATCTCCCCTCTCCTTTCCCTTATCCCCTCTTTCACCTCCCACTCTTCTTTCTCTCCCCACTCCCCTCTCTCCTGCCTATGCTCCTACCCCTCCTCTCTCCACCTGCTATCTCTTTCCCTTCATCTCTCGCCCCCTCCTCTCTCTCGCCGTCCCCTCTCCCCCCCACATCCTCTTTCTCCCCTCTCTTCTCTCTCCCCTTCCTCTCTCTCCCACTGCTCTCCTTCTCTCTCAAGCCCCCACTCCTCTTTCTCACCCCCCCCTCCCCTCTCTCACCCCACTCCCCTCTCTCTTTCACCCCCTCTCCCTCTCTCACCCTCTCCACTCTCTCAGCTCCCTCTCTTCTCTCTCCACGTCCTGCTCTCCCCTGTTCTCTGTCTGCCCCTTACCCCACCTCTCTGCCCCCTTCCTTGCATCCCTCCTCCTTCCCCCTCTCTCTCCTCCCTCCCCGATGCATTCTCTTATTCCCCCTATCTTTGCTCACTTTTCTATCCTCCCCCTCTCTCCACCCTCCTCCTCTCTCTCTCTCCCTTTCCTCCCCTCCCCTGCAACCCCACTCCCCTCTCTCCCCCTTCCTCCCCTCTTCCCCAATAAGATGTGTAGGTCACTATCTGGAGTGGCTCATCTAAGTTGCTAATGATGCAGTTGGTAAGAGACGCGCTTGCCTTGCCTGATGAAACGCAATAATGGCAGGTATTATTCCTGCTCTAGTCCCTGTGTCCCCTCAATCCCTGGCTCCTGCCGCTGCCCTGGGAGGGGACAAGCAGAGGAGCGTTGGATATGATCTGTGGAATCCCCAGTTCGCCCTCGCTGGATGTGGTCTGCGGACCTTTAGGAATACAAAATTTGGTCTGTGACATGACACAGGTGACACTCAGCTCATCAAAGCCACTGCTGTCACGAGATCCTCAAATGGAACACTATAATGGAACTCCTATCTGTACGTCAGCCCAATATATGTTGTTTCGATTATATATTGAAATAATAAATAGTTAGAAAAAAATTGAAAATTGAACTAACTGAAGGCATATTAGCTGATTACATTTTATATTAGTTGTTTCATAAATACATAAATAAAACAATAAATACAATTAGGAGAACACTTACAGGAGTAATTTATACATTTCAACAACTTTAGAAAAAGGCGCAAACACATGCCAGCGATCAGCTGTTTGGGGCTGCGGCGTGAGGGAGGCCCTTCTGGTGATCCGTACAAGAGGCAGGTAATACCACCCCTTCATTTTAATGACTCCATCTCCTCCCACTCACCACATAAACCATCTCCAGTAAGTGTTCGCTTAATTGTATTTTAATTATTTATACATTTATTTCAATTTTCAATACTAGTGGTATTTTTATGGTCTTTATTTAATATTAGTATAATAAAATTTAGACCAGAAATGTACTGACGGAAAGTAAACCCTATTGATAGAATTAGGGCCTATAGTCATTTAGGTTTTGCTATATGCTGCTTTACTTAAAATCGCACTTTTCAAGAACACATCCCCATTGTTAATTGAGGAATCCCAATACACATCAAGCCATTGTCTCACCTTTCCTATATCCCCATGATTCATATTAACAGCAACCCCATGGTAAACAATAGCTTCAATGACATGAGGATATTCACAATGTTAAATTAAGGAGCCAGTCAAACATTGTTGCATTGGGAACATGTTCGTATACAAAACCCTTACATCTTGTCCAGATTCAGCTTTCCTCTCTCCCACAACATAAGGCGAATGCTCCCCTTCAGCAGCACCAAGGCGGTAGCCACCTCCACCAAAAGGCTAAAAACAAAGAAAAGTTTTATGTAGCAGCAAACAATTATTTAAAAATACCAGTGTTTTACTGTTAGGTGTACGATCAAACATTCATACTGCTCTCAAGGAAATATAATTACTTCAAAAACAAAGTTAGAGGTGTAGAGGCAATTTTTGCATTTCATTTATAGCACGGACAGTGAAATATTGAACTCAAAACTGACAACCTATAGCAACGTAATCCAAACTATTAACCCTGAGTTGCATGAGAACCTTAACTAATTTCATAACTACCCAGTTTACCAGGAAATTTATTTTCTTGTTTGCAAGCAGCAAAACACAAACACAATGAAAATCCAGTATAAAGAGGTTGCTGTTGAGCGTCTTATTCCTCGTCATGACACAGAACAAACTAAGCACATCACCAGCTGGTTTCTCATTTCTCATAAACATACTTTAGATCTACTGGATTCTCCTAGACTTCTGCCAGCTCGTTCAACAGCAACTGCACCATGTTCCTTTGCTCCTTTAAATAAATCTTCTACAACTTCATTAGAATTCTTCTTTTTTGGAGGCCCAACAATCTGCTGTCCACTTCTTTCAGATCCACCAGCATAAAACCTTGTAAAACAAAGGACAAGGTTAACTTTTAATGTTTAACTTTAAAAAGAGTTCTAAATTGCGGATTTCTTAACAAGGAATTCCATTAGAATTCTCATCGACTTGTATCAATTCTACTCCAGTACTATATTGCCTCAGTGCCGAGTTCTCATTCTATATTTTTGCTTAGCAGAGAACACTATGGTTAATGTGACTTAGATTCTTTACTGAAATGCAACAACAACATTATATTTGTACATCACCTTTCACCTATTCCTTTGTTATTGTTCCAACTAGTTGTTGGGTAATCAAAGCCAAGACATTTGTCCACAACCTATATTAAGGAGTCCATTATGAAATATCACAAATTAGAACAAATTGCCTTTTTTTGTAGCAGATTTTTTCCGCCTCAGTGTGGCCTTCAGATTTGAAGTTGTAGCAGATCAACCCATTTCAAAAAAGATAATCAGGAAGCAACCTCTGGGTTAATTCACAATCATATTGGGAAAAGTATGAAAAAGCAGCATCAAATGAAACTAGCAAAATATCTGTCAAAATCAGAAATCTGTATGAAACGAGCTCAACAACAACTTGCATTTATATTGCACCCTTCATGCAGGATATCATTTTAGAGCAAAGCGAAGAGATGGAGGGAAAAAGTTTCAATGTCTCCAGAATGACCTGGGAATAGATGAACTCAAGTGTTTAGCTCATTGGAACGCTTTGCTGTTAAACAAAATCCCAAACGGATCACAAACACCCAATTTTTTAAAAAAAGTAAGAACTCACTAAACCATAGTCGCACTTTGACAACAACAAAATTACATTTATAGAGGTCCTTACACATCAGGAGGACACCTCAAAGCACTGAGCAGTCAGGTTGGGACCCAAGCAAGAGAGAGAGGCAGGATAGGGGGCCAGGGAGTTAGGTGGGGAGGGAGAGATTTGGGAGGGCAGCAGAAGGCATGGTCAAAGAGGAGGGTCTTGAGACTGGCTTTGAAGGAGGAAGTGAGGCGAAGAGATGGAGTTCCAGAGTGTGGGGGCAGAGAGGCTGTAAGCCCGTACACTGATGGGAGGGCGGAAGACTTGAAGCAGACGTCTGCTGAACCGGAGGGCTCAGCCTGTAATGTTTGCAATGATATTCCCTGATATTCACTGATGACCCATGTTCACCAAATAAGTTAATTGTATGCTTACCTCAGCCTTATTTACATCTTCCATCATTCTAAATTATTAGGGAGCAGGATTTTTGCATTTGCCAATATTTTTCTACAAAGTTCAATGTAAGTTGAGAGATAACTGAGCATGACTGACCTGGTGTGTTGTATATGGATGTGAAATGCACAACAATAAACATTGTATTAATGAAAGGAACAATTCAGAGAAATTACAAATTCAGCAGATGCTGACCTTTCACCCTCATCCTCATCCTCCTCTTCCTCGTGCCACAAATCTCTCAGCGAGGTTATGCGACCATCACTATGGAAATGAATAACACTTATAAGTTAGAAATTGATACATTACTGAAGTAATCCTTGAGCAAAACAAAATTTAATCGTTCAATTTTTTTTATCAGATAATTTTCACGGAGTCTGAACCACAAAAGTGGTTCTAATAGCTCAACTAGCTGGAGCTATATTTAAGTAGGGGCTTTGAAAAAAGATATAAACAAGGCCAATTCATAAAACTTCAGAATATTGGGGGCTTTGAAATGAATGAAATAATTATGTAGAGTAAAAGCATCCATAATTCTCACCTGGGTGCCATGCTCCTGGAACCCGGGCCTGTCTCTGGCTGTGGCAAAGTGATCACATCATCATCACCTCCATCTTCATAGAAACTACCCAATGCCAGCTGTAACACCAGAAACAACAGTCACCACTGCCCAGCTCACCCTGGTGTTTGCATTTAATAATAATCCTTGCATTTGATATAGTGCTTTTTATATCTTCCAATTGTCTCAAAGCTGACTGACAACCGCAGTCGTGGGTGGGGGAGAGTGTGTGTATATTCATGTGTAGGGAGCTGAGTGGGTGAATTGTGTGTAGGGTGGGGGGCAAGTGTATGGGGGTGGGGGAGCACATGGGGGCCAATTCCAGACTGACCAGTGTGTATGTGTGGAGGGTGGGGAGGGAGTGTGTTGTGCAGGGATGGGGAGCGTCTGTGTGTGTGTGTGTGTTTGGGGGGGGGGGGGAGTTGTATATGTGGCCACCCATCTCTTTATCAATGCTACAAACATCCTCCCCAGGTTTAGTGTGATTTTCTCCCCAATAGAAATCCATTTACCTGCTCAGCCTGTACTGCCCAACAGAGTCCTACCATAGCGTTGGACAGCATAGGAGGCCATTCTGCCCAATGTGGAACACTTGCCTTACAAGCAAGAACCTGGGTTCAATTCTAGGGAGGGCAAAACCTTGGGCAAGTTTCCTTATTCCACAAACTTAGTAATGATCCCTCAAAAAAAAATACTAAATTGGTCATTTTAATCCACGACTGTTTGTAGGACACTGCTGTGTGCAATTGACTACTGCTTTTTGCCGACAAATAGTCAATTCCCTTAACAGAATATTCTGTGAAGCACTTTGAGATGTCTAGAA